>OY856410.1:213496906-213989406 GCA_963693085.1 Alisma plantago-aquatica | reverse complement strand
TCAAGGCACGGTTGCATCGTAAGTAGTGTGGAATTCTTCTTCTTATATTATGTGGACGCATCATGATTCGACACAGCATAAGGAAAATCCCATAAGCCCACGAGTACTGATATTTTCTTGCAATTACGATCCCTCAAATTTATGAATCATCTCTGTATGTTTCTTTTTATTTAACTTTTACCATGCGTTATATTTTCTATTCTATTTTAGCCATTCACACATTTTTATGTTGTGTTTTTTTATCATTGCAGTGGCTATCTCAACTTCTTCATTTTTATTATAATAAGTGTTTATGCCTTTCCATTGATTCATATTTTTATTTTAATTTCTCAACTTATTTTTGTTTACAATTTTCTCATGTTTTATTTTAATATGGGCAGATGTGAAGTTCCTTTTATGTTTCCGGAATCTTTTGATTTGAGCGTAACAAAAAATGTGACATTATAAAATGTAGTACACGTATTTCATTTATTTGTACATATTTTCTTTTGCAAGCCTTTTCTTATTGGGTCTACTTTTTCCTTCTAATCGAGAGGAATTAAATTTTACATTGTTCATATCTTTGATGCAATCTTCATAATGAAGTCAATTGTTTTGACACATGCGCTTTATGTGAAAAAAATAATTTAATGTTTACATTTGTAAACTCTTTAATTTTATCGTACGCTATTGGTCATCATATGTATCTTTGCATTTTAGAAGATACATACAACAATTATTATAGTGGACGTCAATATCCTACATTGTTGGTTCAAGATATTTCATCTCTAATATTCTTTCTGTTTCTTGTTTGGCTTAAAATATTTGATATTTAGATGTGCTTTTAACATAATATAATATTTTCCTTTTTCTTTCTCAACTGACATTATCCTAACTCAATTTTGTTATTACTAGGAACACTTCTTATCATTGTTGGTCACTTATCAACACATCAACACAAAAGTGTCCTCTACGAAGTGTCATACACTTTATCTTGAGGTGCAACATACAGTCTTTTTGTGCTTCTACAAAATATTTAATGTAGTTCTATAGAGATCATAGAAGCCCGTCTATTTCCACATTCCTTACCTACCTCATAACCTAGCAACCCAAAACAAAAGGTTACAACAAGGTTCCTCTCACAATCAGGTGATTGTCGCCCTTATGGTAGGAAAAATATGAGTGATGTATTGTATAAGCTTTTATCTAACAAAGGTTCCTTCGAAAAATGGCAATGAACAAAATAATTCCTATTATTTTTATTTTAAGAATATGTAGGTTAAAGTTTAGCTCAAAAATAGTGTTCAAGTCAATTTGATATAAAGTTGTTAGTTAATTGAATTCATTTGAATTCCTATTCTTATCTTTAGTATTTGTATTTGTATAAGTTCACCTTATAGTATATTTAACTTGGTTATCACCTAACAACAATTATTTTATTAAGTGCATTGTTGTTTTTTGTACATCATTGAACATATTCAGGTGAACCCTAATCTATTTTTAAGAAAATGCCATTTTTAATTGTAATCCAGTTGTATTATTGTTAGAAAGTAAACAAGAAGAACCACTTTTTCAAAATGCATTTTGTTATATATTTTGTGATAAAGGTCCTTTTCTCATACTTAAAATACTAGAGTACAATTGTCCTCAATTATTAATGACGGCATCTATTCATTTATGGAAATAAAAATTCATAGGCTCATAATATTACATTAAATCAAAGAGAAAATCAAAGCTAGGTAAAATGCTAGATAAGACCAAGTTCAAAAACAATAGTAATTTAGCAAAAATATGATCATATAAAGATACAAATCACATGAAGACATGCACACATGTTCTCCATTTGTAGGTGTACTAGAAATGTGATTTTATAAAAACTGCTGTTGTGACCTCATAAAAAAAGAAATGTGATTTTATTTCCAACTATTTAAAAAGGCTTATTGATGCGATGATTTTGAGTCGCATTTATAGACCTGTTTGATATGTGTTTTGTGCTTTTATTAGTCATTTTTATGGTTAATATTGCATAATTCATCCATTTTGGTCTTTGCCATCATTTTATGTCAAATTCCCTTTATTTCATTGTTTTGAGCATTAATTATCACATTATTATTATTTGTGTGGATTTATTTGATCTTGTCTTTGAATTTCAGGAAAAACAAGTATTTGCTTCCGTCGATACCATCGACAAGACCGCAGGTTGCCAGCCGAAAGGAGCAGCAAAGAGTCGATGCCATCGATGTTGATGTCGATGGTATCGAGACGTCTTCAGATTGCTGGCGAAGAAGCAGTCGATAGTATCGACACCAAGTCGATACCATCGACACATGGAGGCTACAGCGTCGCAAAATGACAGAACCGACGCCAAAAAGGGAGTCGATACCATCGACCCGAGTCAATGGTATCGAGATGATGTCGGGCGCGACAAAGGAAGGGTTTGCAGCCAGCCGCTACTTTAGCGGGTCGATACCATCGACTCGCGTCGATGGTATCGACGCCGTAGGATATGAGTTTGCTTTCTAATGATCTCAATCGGACGGCTGGAGTTAATTAGCGACCTCATTAGGGACTTATACCTAATGACGGCCGCCTGAGACAGGGGGAGAGGCGGATTAGCCATTGGACAAGTGCCGAGGAGCGGGAGAAAGGAGAACGGAGGCCAGAAGTTCATACCAGTCGATCCGGACGCTGCCGAAGACGGATTTCACCACCGAGAGGTGGGAAAGCACGTGTTCTACGCAAAGGATCAATCAGTTCTTCTCCGTTCAGGGGTTTTCCCATTCAATTCACGTTTTTCATATGATTTCCCCTATTTCTACCATGTACTTGTGTGAGATGAACATGCGGGGCTAATCCCCTCCATCTTTAGGACCGGGAGTAGCCCGGGAATTCATTATATGACAGTTTTATATTAGTAATTCATATTTTCTCTCTTAAATCCATGGTATAGTTTCGTTTTCTCCATATATTGTTATGCTTGATCACCATAATAATAACCTAATGCCCTTAATCACTTCGACAGAAGGATTAATGGTTGAAAAGAGACGAAACCTACATTAATCGATAAATCCCTTGACAAAGGTGGTGTAAAATTAATGGTGGAAACTGAGAGATCGTTCGTAATGCACTTAGTTTAGGGAATAGGTTACTACGACGGTGGAACCGACCTAAACCTAAGTAGTGAATTGCACCACGACAGTGGGTAATTCTGTTGTCAGGCCACTACCCGGATAGAGAGAGAAGATTGAGGCATTATATAACATCTAATACAATGAATACCCGCGGTGAAACCGCAATCCTAAAGATACCTTTTTGAATTGATTAAATTAACCTTTAATCGATTGTTTGCTTTGTTTTATTTTTATTTTTATTTTCTTTTAATTTTGACAACAAACTCCAATTTGTTATTCGGCTTAGCTGATCGCAAATAGTTAGTAGGAGTCTCCAATAATTCTGAGTATCTCTGTGTTCGACTCGGGCCTCATAAAGGCCTGTACTACTCGATGCGTATACTTGCGTTTTTAGCGCGTAGTAAAATACACGTCAAGTTTTTGGTGCCGTTGCCGGGGATATGGCGGAATTGTTGGCACTTCGAGCGCTACGCGCGGCCACTCTAGGCCACATTTTTTTTATTTTTCATTCAGTTTCAAATATTTTTACATTGGGCTATAATTGTTTATACTCGTCTAAGCATAGTACTGAACTCGAATTTTTTTATTTCAGGTATTGTGTATGGTGCAGACGCGTAGTACTGACTACGCGGAACGCGCACCCGAGGTTTTGTTTTCGGGACCTGAGGACGAGGAGCATTCCGAGCAAGAGTACCAAGAAGAGATAGATTCTGAATCTGAACCAGAAGATATGGCCGAGCCACAGACCATATGGGAGAAGATCAAAGCTTCTTCCTCATCAGCTTCAAAGGGGCCTATAAAGAAGCAGGCGATCAACATACCGACATATAATATCGATCCAGCGTTGATTAATTTGGTGAAATCAAATGCGTTTCATGGGCTGAAGAATGAGGATCATGTTGCACACATCAGCCAGTTCATTGAAAACTGCGACATGGTAAAAATAGACAGGTTTCCACAAGATGCATTGTATCTCAAGCTTTTCCCAAGTTCCTTGGTGGGAGCAGCAAGAGAGTGGCTACATAATCTAGACGATGAGTTCGTGGAGTCTTGGGACCATATGGTGGAGGTCTTCTTTGAGAGGTTCTTCCCTCCTGAAAAGACTAACGACATGATCCGGAAGATTCATAATTTCACCCAACAGGCTGGTGAAACATATTCTGAGACCTGGGAGCGATTTCAGGTTATGTTGAGGAGGTGTCCGCATCACGGGCTGGAAAAGGAAACGCAGGTGAAAATCTTCTATTTTGCTCTCTCCGAGCATGATAGGAGTAATCTGGATTCAGCTGGGTCGGGATTTTTTCTAAACAACACATACACTAGATGCTGGGAAATACTCAAGAACATGGCTAGAAAGCAGTCATGGGGAGAAATAGAGAGAGGCCCAGTTGAGCAAGCACGAGTCGCCAGTGAATCAAAGGCAATGAGAGAGCTGAATGAGAAGATGGATCTTCTCGCAAAGAAGCTACTGAAAAAAGAAGAAGATGCATCTGAGGATGAGGAAGCCCAAGTGAAATTCATGCAACAACAGGGTTACAGAAACAATGATTACGCATGGAGGAAGGATAAAAAATTCTCATGGAAGGATCCAAATAACTTTCTGCAGGATCCGGATGCCAAGCCACAACCTAGAACCGAGGATAAGAACACTGAATTACTGAGTCAAATGGTACAGCAGAACCAGGAGATGATGGCCATGTTTGGTAAGCAATTGCAATCTCAAGGTGATATTCTAACCAAGTTTGGACAGACGCTGCAAAGCCATGGAGCACAAATGCGGGCATTAGAAACCACCGTGGCACAGATTTCTAGTGAAGTGGCGGCCATCAAGCACGCCAATCAACAGAAACCGGCCGAGAATGCAAACGTGGCCCAAGCACACCATCTAGTCAAGTATATTTCTGTGGTAAGCAATGAGGAGGAATCTCAGGTGCAAGAAGCTAAAGAAGAAAGAAAATTGACTTTTAATATGCATGCGAAACCGGCGATACCGTATCCATGCACTTACTATGGACTGCCGGGCGGAAACCCTTTCTTCAGAAAATCACAGCGAGTTATGAATATTGCATCTCCATCTAGAAAAGAAGAATAATTGAAGGGTGTTTGTGCACGTGTGGAAACATCGAATGCGAGAGAGGAACCACAACAAGCTATTACTGTTGATGATGTCTCGCCAAAGCCCACGTCAGAGGGAGTGATTGAAGCAAGCTTAGGGGAGTTGACCCCCGAAAAGCTCATATGTGCCACCTCACAGGCGTGTTGATGCAGCAGATGTTCCAAAACTGGACAATCCTAAGTCAAAGAAAGAGCATCGTCATTTTAGGAAATTCTTGGAAATATTCCGAAAACTCCACATCAATATTCCATTAGTGGAGATGATCGAGAAGGTGCCCGCCTATGGGAGGTTCATCAAGGAAATCATCAATAAGAAGAGGCGGATAAAAGACAGTGATATTTGTCAGATGAATGAGACGGTGAGCTCTATGATTCACGGGAGTTCGCCAAAGAAGAGAAAAGACCCAGGGGGCTTCTACATTCCTTGCTCAATAGGTGATCGACATTTTCCTAAAGTGCAATGTGATTCTGGTGCCAGCATAAATCTCATGCCTCTAGCGACATTTCATAAGCTTGGGTTAAAAGAGATAAAGAAGTCAGTCGGAACAATTGAATTAGCGGATGGGTCTATTGTGAGACCATATGGTGTGTGTGAAGATGTTCTCGTCAAAGTGGACAGATTCGTATTCCCTGTGGATTTCGTTGTCGTGGATATGCCACCGCTCCAAAGCTGTGAAATTCTTCTAGGAAGGTCGTTTCAAGCAACGGCGGATGTCATGACTGCCTTAGGGAGAGGTACTTTGTCCTTGGGAATTGGAGGAGATCGAGTTGAATTCAAATTACCACATGATCCTCTAAGCTCAGTTCCCAAAGTGAAAGGATGATGAGCTTCATACTGTCTAGCCTAAGACGTTAACTAAGGGCGCTAGTTGGGAGGCAACCCAACCATCGGTACATTAGGATAGAGTATTTATAATCATAGGTTGCTTTATTTTCGTTTAATTTTTAGTGTAAAAAAAAGATACCTTGATCCGTTTGTTCATTGTGCAGGCTGAGGCAGAGTCGATACCATTGACACCCTTGTCGATGGTATCGACAAGGGTACAGGTTGACGACTACAGATTTCATTCTGAGTCGATACTATCGACGACCTCGTCGATGGTATCGACACACCTACAGGCAGGTCGCCCAACAACAGTCGATAGTATCGACACAGGCGTCGATACCATCGAGATCTCTGGAGAAATTCAGACCGATTTGTCTCAGTCAACTCGATACCATCGACAGCCTCGTCGATGGTATCGACATGGTTACAGGTTGAAGTGCAAAGTGGCGGTGTCGCAATGAAGCCAAGTCGATACTATCGACATCTGTCGATGGTATCGACGACCCATGTCACCGATCCGCGCCAAGAAATCGACGGCAACCGCGGCATTCACGTCATCGATCCGGCTGCAGCGTCGATACTATCGACCTATGTCGATGGTATCGACACGTCAGTAATCCGGGTTTCAAGATCAAGCAATCGTCAGCCGTCGATACTCGCGAGGGGGTGTCGATACCATCGACCCGCGTCGATGGTATCGACGGGTCAACAGTGGCGCCGACCAAGTCTATATAAGGGGAACCAATACGTCATTTGACGCCACACCTTTAGAGTGATCTCCTCCCTTGGCGCCGAGCACTCCCCCGAGCTATCCAAGAGCGAAGAGCAACAGCACCGAGCGACGATCATCCCGGAGCGGAGATTCATATCTCCATTCTTCTCCGAGCTCTCCTTCTAATCCTTTTCTCTTCGCCATCATGGTGCGTACCGCTGGAGCTTCTTCCTCGCGTGCTCATTTGGACGACATTCCCGAGTTCGTGCCACCACCGCCATCATCGGTGGCACGTCCTCGCCTTGTCCACCCTTCTGCGGAGGTGAAGAAGATCTTCGACGAAATCATGAAGCGCAAGATCGAGCCAACCCGGTATGTGGATCCGGAGATGCTCTGTGATCTTGGCTTCAAGGCAAACTTGGACTACGTGCTCAAAGGACAAGCACACCAAACGGGCCGTGTCCACGACGAGCTGGAGTGCCACGAGGACGGTCAAGCTTTCTTCGGCAAGTGGCCGACATATAAGGAACTGGTGGCAGAATTCATGGCGTCCCTCGACGTCAATGTCGTGCCCAACGAGATATCCGCCAGCGACCGTGAGTGGGAGAAGGGATGGGTGTCTTTCCGGCTCTACAACCACGACTACACCATCACTCTGGAGCAGTTCAACGACATCTTCAACTGGAACAGCTCCAAGTACGACTACCGCCGGCCAGATAACCGCACCGACTACGCCGCCATCTTCGCCGAGTTGGTGACGGTTCCGCATGGGAGGTCAGTGAGCTACCACAACGCCGTGGTAGCCGACTTCGAGCACCCGTTTGCACTGGTCTTGCACAGGATGCTGAGCTCAACCATCTTTGCTCGAAGCGATCTTGCTTTGAGAAAATTCCAGGAGCCTGATCTTTTCTTCCTATACAAGCTCCTGACGAGACAAGAATGCAACTGGGGTGCATTCTTTATACACCGAGTGTTGGCGGTGAAGAGGAGCACGAGGAGAGCCCCGATTCATTTCGGCGGGCTTGTCACCAAGGTAGCCCTGTACTTGGGCTTGAATCTCGATCAGCTGACCCCTCTTTCTACGAGAAGCAAGGTTAACTTGCAACATCTACACCGAGCCAATCTCGTTCTTCTCCGGGATGGTGTGGCTTTTGCACATTGCCATGTAAATCAAGCTTACCAGGAGTGCGCGCTGCCGGATCCCGTCTTCAACATCGAGGGTGCACAGCATTTCAGATGGCCAATCATAGCCATCGACTCCGATGATGAAGAAGGCGGCAATGACGGCGGTGACGACGGACAGGCCGATGAGGCTGAGGAGGAAGAAGAGGCCTTTACACCTCTTCGAGCACGAGTAGCACCCCGGAAGCGTCCTCGGATGCATCTAGGTGCATCATCATCATCACGACCTTCACCTCCACCACCACAAGAGTGATCTGGTATCCCTGTTCCAATCTTTAAGTTTGTTTTTTACTATGAGGCCATAGTCGAATTCAAGCTTAGGGGGGTAGTTGGAACAACTCTATCTTTTATCGTTTTCAGTTTTTAGTGTTATTGCTTTTGTTCTCTTGTTATTTGTTTTCTTGCAATTTTAGCTGTTGTAGGATCCACATGCTATCTAGTGTAATTGTGGATGTCATAAAAGTTGTGTCATCTTGCTATTAGTGCATGGGAAATTCAAGGGAAATTTGAAAAATTTTGTGTGTTTGGATAGCTTGTTTTGTTTGACCTTGGGCACACATCCTATGAAAATGATCGATTATGTCAACTTTAAAACAACATTTCATACCTGTACTCCTAATGATTCATGAAAGTGGCCGGAAATGGTTATTTGAGCCTAACATAACCAAATGGTAATGAGACCTTAATTGGATGTAAGAGAGAGAACCCTCTAAACTACTACACAGGTCAGTAAGGAGGGACGCATAATATCTTTCTAAGGTTCAGTCATCTAGTCTTGTGATCGTGCCACTTCATTTTTTTTCTATAATCCACCTAAGAATTGGAAGTAAAGTGCAGTTTTAATTCCTTTTTGTGTGCATAGCATTTAGATAGGACTTGCATTGGTATTTTCCATATGTTTGCATAAAAAGAAAAATATATAGTGATTCATGCACATTACCTTTAGGTGCATGCCATGTAGTTGCATTCATGATCTTCATGCATAAAGTATATCATGTATCTCAATTTTTCCCCAATGGTGAATTAATTGTGCCATACCTTCTAAATAGTGCAAAAATTTATGAGTATGAAGAAAATAGCCCAATAAACTTATCTTTAAGCAATTATGGATATGTGGGCTGAAAAAAAAAAGTTGAAAATCTCTCAATAACAATAAAAAAAAAATAAATGAATAAGAGAAAAGAAAAAGAATTTAGAAGAAAGTGAAATAAGAAGGAGAAAGGAACGTAATATCACTTGCATTTTAGGATAATTGAGTACATGATGTAGTTGGACTAGATATCCATCTTATTTTGTGGCGGATGGTTAGTGCATGCATCATTCCACCCAATTTTAGGCATTAGGGCATTTCTAATGTGCATGTGCATCATATAGGACATTCTTGTATATGCATGTTGAAACTGTACAATACTTCCACGTTCTTCCATGAGCCACCCATCTTCATCCACCCGTTGCTCGGATTGGTAGGCCACCGTGAATTTCTCCTCACTAATGAATATCAGGAGAACTGCTTCCATGTAGATGGTAGTTAGGGCGAGCAACGTAGTATAGGCGATCACAACATGCACCAATGCTGAATCGGCGAGTTTTATTATGTTAACTGCCTTATGTGATAGTGTTCATCGGTTAGGAGGTTAATTTCTTTTATTGATGATTACTGTCGCCTTTAGGGTAATTACCGTCCTGTGGTTAGAGAAGGCCAGTTTGTGAATGATCAATGGGAGTCATATGGGATGTTGGGTTGGTTTGTTGTTTTTCAATTGACATTTGCAATTCTATTCTAAGGATGAGTTGCTTGAGGGCGAGCAATATTCAAGCTTAGGGGAGTTTGATGCGATGATTTTGAGTCGCATTTATAGACCTGTTTGATATGTGTTTTGTGCTTTTATTAGTCATTTTTATGGTTAATATTGCATAATTCATCCATTTTGGTCTTTGCCATTATTTTATGTCAAATTCCCTTTATTTCATTGTTTTGAGCATTAATTATCACATTATTATTATTTGTGTGGATTTATTTGATCTTGTCTTTGAATTTCAGGAAAAACAAGTATTTTCTTCCGTCGATACCATCGACGAAAGTCGATACCATCGACAAGACCGCAGGTTGCCAGCCGAAAGGAGCAGCAAAGAGTCGATACCATCGACGCTGATGTCGATGGTATCAAGACGTCTTCAGATTGATGGTGAAGAAGCAATCGATAGTATCGACACCAAGTCGATACCATCGACACATGGAGGCTACAGCGTCGCAAAATGACAGAACCGACGCCAAAAAGGGAGTTGATACCATCGACCCGAGTCGATGGTATCGAGATGATGTCGAGCGCGACAAAGGAAGGGTTTGTAGCCAGCCGCTACTGTAGCGGGTCGATACCATCAACTCGCGTCGATGGTATCGACGCCGTAGGATATGAGTTTGCTTTCTAATGATCTCAATCGTACGGCTGGAGTTAATTAGCGACCTAATTAGGGACTTATACCTAATGACGGCCGCCTGAGACAGGGGGAGAGGCGGATTAGCCATTGGACAAGTGCCGAGGAGCGGGAGAAAGGAGAACGGAGGCCAGAAGTTCATACCAGTCGATCTGGACGCTGCCGAAGACGGATTTCACCACCGAGAGGTAGGAAAGCACGTGTTCTACGCAAAGGATCAATCGGTTCTTCTCCGTTCAGGGGTTTTCCCATTCAATTCACGTTTTTCATATGATTTCTCCTATTTCCACCATGTACTTGTGTGAGATGAACATGCGGGGCTAATCCCCTCCATCTTTAGGACCGGGAGTAGCCCGGGAATTCATTGTATGACAGTTTTATATTAGTAATTCATATTTTCTCTCTTAAATCTGTGGTATAGTTTCATTTTCTCCATATATTGTTATGCTTGATCACCATAATAATAACCTAATTCCCTTAATCACTTCGACAGAAGGATTAATGGTTGAAAAGAGACGAAACCTACATTAATCGATAAATCCCTTGACAAAGGTGGTGTAAAATTAATGGTGGAAACTGAGAGATCGTTCGTAATGCACTTAGTTTAGGGAATAGGTTACTACGACGGTGGAACCGACCTAAACCTAAGTAGTGAATTGCACCACGACAGTGGGCAATTCTGTTGTCAGGCCACTACCCGGATAGAGAGAGAAGATTGAGGCATTATATAACATCTAATACAATGAATACCCGCGGTGAAACCGCAATCCTAAAGATACCTTTTTGAATTGATTAAATTAACCTTTAATCGATTGTTTGCTTTGTTTTATTTTTATTTTTATTTTCTTTTAATTTTGACAATAAACTCCAATTTGCTATTCGGCTTAGCTGATCGCAAATAGTTAGTAGGAGTCTCCAATAATTCTGAGTATCCTTGTGTTCGACTCGGGCCTCATAAAGGCCTGTACTACTCGACGCGTATACTTGCGTTTTTAGCGCGTAGTAAAATACACGTCACTTATATATAAAAATTAGGGATCTTCAATATATAATGTGATATGAAGTTATTAAAAATATGAAATGAAAATACAAATATTGCACACTCTTTATTAAAACTAAATTTGTATTAGTTATATAGATTCATATAACCAATTTACACAAGTGACGATGAAGCAACAATAATGTAGAAGACACTGAAACACTTTGTACTTAATTTTATGGTGAGAGAGATACTATGTTTGATGTTTGGTTCCTAATTATTGGTTCTCAAAATGAGAGTACTGCATTGTCATATGTCTGTATGGGACCACTTTGAAAACCAACCTAAAAACATGACTAACTTTAAACCATTAGAATTATACTTGAAATTATGAAAACATGCCATGTGACTTTATCTAGGTGTTTAGATGAAAAATGTACTCAAAACAATGCTAATATCTTTATTTACATAGTTTCATGCAATGGGACATGTTTTAAATGGAAAAAACATTCCTATAAGTGATTAGGAGACATAGATGATAACTTTACTTGATATGAAAGATAATATGAATGTGCCACTTATCACCAAATTGTAAGCATAGAAAACTAAGCTAATGAAATATAATATGTTGCTCACACTAGATCCATCATCCTTACTCTTTTGTAAGCATGATTGATGCTATATAGGAAAGCAACATATTCAACATGGTGCTTGATTCGGATATGATGTTAGGAAAAATGTTTCAAAGGTCCCATAATAGAGGACTAGTAAAAAAAATAGGACTCATGAATTCAAACTTGTTCGTTTAAATCATATAATTCATATAGACGTACTATATTATTATTGTGTAATTTTGGATCATATTAATTATAAAACTACATAACCACTTAATGTAACTCATGGTGGTTTCATAACCCATTGAGAATCTACTAACAATTTTAATTGGTATTAGGACATCAACAATATGTTTTCCAATTTGTATAAAACAATGTGTTCTTTTTGGAGAAGGGTAAAATAATCCCAATCGTGGGTCTTCTCTACTCATCAACCAAGAATATTTTTACCCTCCCAAGCATCCAGACTCCACCATGTCCTTTGCTAGGGGGGGAGAGAGAACTATTTTTCTCTTAATACCAACTATGAAAGGTGGTATGTAGAAGTAAATTTTAGATCATTTAGCACATTGCAACCTCCAATACGAGGTGTAATTGTGCAACTACAACTAGTGTCAAGAAGAGTGAAGACATGGCTTCACTCACACCCACTCTTTTTGACATTGTTGTCTTCATGAAAACCTAGACTCTGCAATGGCACACCGATCCAAAAAGTAGGTCACCTGAATTATCTTTACTTCATTAGTAATTTATTTGCTAAAGTAATTTTAGTTCACTATTCATGATGATGAGGACCACATATGAAATCATTTTTCTTCTATTATATATTAGATACAGAATTAGGTGAATGTATCAAATGAATAGTCTTTTATCGTATATACTTCATCGAATATGTGGAGTTTTCAAGTTGCAAAGTTATTCATACAAATTGTATCAAATGAAATATCATATGAACTTTAATTTTCTAAATAACTATACATGTTTTAATTATATGTCCTTAATGCAGATGGTGCACCATGATATTGCTTCATATATTATAATTGAATTTACTATTGGGTGTTATTTTAATACAAGTTATGAATATTGTGAAAAAAATACTTGGAATATTTGTGTTGAAGGTAGATATTATAGCTTGATTTTCGTGAATGACAACTTGTATATTTTACTTAATGTAAGTTGTTATATATTTTGTGCATCTTACATCATACGACTGAACCAACAACATGTGAAATGACATTTTTATTTTACCAAATAGGAATATAAATATCATTTCTCTATGAGGTTGTGTGTCCATTTCCACATGAGTTGGTCATATTCTCTATAAGTACTAAGTCATGCTCCTTTTTGTTGCATAACAGTCCTTTATTGTGCGTTTAATTCAATTGAAGGTAGATGGATACTTCTTTTAATCTTTCTTGTGAGAATCACTTAATATTTAGATGTGTGTATATGTATGGGATAAAAAGAGGCATTCTCTCCCCCTCTCCCACGCCCGTGATGGAGGCCGAACGTCCGGGAGGGTGATAAACTAGGGTGGCAACTAGGATTCGAACTCGGGTCCCTTCATGAGGGGACACCATGCTTGACCACTTGAGCCACTCCTTGTCAATGATGTGTGTATATGCATGTATGCATGTATGTATGTATGAGATTAAGAGAGGCATTCTCTCCCCCTCTCCCATGCCTGTGGCGGAGGTCGAATGCCTGAGAGGGTGGTAAATCAAGACGGCAACTGGGATTTGAACCCGGGTCCCTTTGTTAAAGGACACCATGCTTGACCACTTGAGCCACTCCTTGTCAGTTGTATGTATGTATGTATCAGAAATCGGTAAATATATTCATGAACCCATAAATGGGTACAAAGTTACAAGTCACATTCTTACACATGACTTACATAGAAGAGAAATGGGCCTAAAGAAGGTCCCAATTCCTAAGAATAACACTAGACAATGAATCAAAATTGCTCTTATAGCATGAGTATACATTCTTAAGTTCCTTCTCTAGAGTAAGGAAGATTTCTAACACATTCTTCTTCTTATTCCCAAGCCACCTGGAGTTTTTTTCACACCACACTAGGTGAGTGCAGGATGAAATAATCCATAATTTGAGGGTTTTCTCAGCTTTAGGGAGGGCTTGTACTTCATTCAGTGATTCTACAAGACTCATAGAACTAGTCTTGTTCAGCTTGAGATGAGATCTGCAGGACAAGCATCTCCATGTTTTACAGTCATTGAAGATATGGCTACAGTCATCATCACCTCCTTCACAAAAGAAACAATCGGTGTTAGCATTTGTCTTCCACTTTTTTATCTTCATTAGTGTAGGTAGGTAGTTCTTGTAGGTGTGAAATGTCACCAGGATCCACTTGGGTTGGTGGAGGTAGCTCCAGATGACTTCAGCACTTTTATCAACTGGCGCCTTCTATCTACTGATTTTCCATAAGGCATCATCATTCAGGTTAGCATCCCATTTCGGCCAGCAATCAACCATTCTCCTCTAAGAGGTAGAGTAGCCCCATCTATGTTTCAGATTTACACTAAGACTATCACAGTACCTTGTGTTCAGCCATTTAGACCAGACATAGTCATTAATCTTGAGCTTGCAAATTCTATTCAGAGTATAGAAGTCAGCAAGGTCGTACAAGGAGGGAATGCCTAATCCGCCTTCCTCGAGAGGGTAAGAGAGGTGAATCCAACTTACTGGATGAACTGAACTATTGGGTTTTAGGGGAGACGGAGAAGGCAGCGGAAACAAAAAAATTTTCTCCCCAAACCCATACTGAGGAAACACGTCAACATCTATATAATAGGAAAGGATGGTTTGTGGAATCATACCTTGTCCCGAGGCTTGCTCGGCGACAATACCTCACGCAATGCACGGTCTTTAACTCCGGTCTTGGACGGCGTCTGTGCAGCTCCTGGTCGCACCGGGACTGACGACTCCTCCTCCTACCAGACTGTCGGATGACAGTTGTCCTCCTGAGCGGCAGTGTCCTCCCGCCTCTGTAGTAGTCCACACGGACCACCTGGAACTCCACTCTCCTTGTCCCACAAGGAAGTGGAAGGAGTCGCACCCTCCTGTTGACGTACTAGTCGCCAACACACTCTCCTGCTACCAGTTGCAACTGCAGTTGTCCTTCCCTTGCTGCACCTCCCTTTTGCGGGAAGCACTTGCTCGAGCTCTCTCTCGGTTACCAAAACCAGAGAGAACGACAACTTCGCAAAGCAACCGGCTTGCATTGAGTTGTACTCTGAGAAGCCCCAAATACCCCTATATATATAGGCGGGTCATGGGACAGGGTTCTCTGTGCCCGACAATATGGGACTAAAGCAGGAGTAGAAGGGTTCGAGATTTTCCACAAAAAGCAACCAACTCGCAACCTGAACCGATCAGTTCACAAGTGAACCGGTCGGTTGGGGACCTGAACCGGTCGGTTGGAGCACCAACCGATCGGTTGGGACCCATGAGCCGATCGGTTCACTTCTGAACCGGTCGGTTCGTGGTCCTGGTCGGTTCCCGATTGACTTTCCTTCTTTCGTTTCTAATTGGTATCGAATACCAATCCTTGTTCCAATCAAATTGGGCAAATGAAACGCAAGGAAAATTCTCACCGACCTGACTTTCCCAACTTGCTCAGTTGCACTAGTTGAACCGATCGGTTCAACACTTGAACCGCTTGTTTCACTCTGGGCTTGAGCCGATCGACTCAACACTTGAGCCGACCGGTTCAGCAACCTCAGCCGACCGGTTCAACACTTGAACCGATCGGTTGGGAGTACAGGTTGTGCAGAATCAGTCAAATGCGATTTCAATCAATCTGATACTCCAATCAATGCGTCCAACACCTTGAACCATATGATATTGAGTCATCGACTGATTGAGTGTTTAATTGAACTATTAAACTCCTTTAGTAATCAATCTAAATGTTGCTTGTGGACAAAACTCCTCTTTCAGGTTAAATCCTATGTGTGTGACCCTGCAGGTCCATTTCACGTTGGCAGTGAAAGTCCATAACACTTATGACTTCACAAGCAAAGAGCGGTGCCTAGTCACACATCAGTGCTACCCAAGTGAAAGTAGAAAGTTGGAGAACAACTTTCATCCTACAATCCGTGAATGGTGTTACAGTGAATGTATAATTCCTTTGTCACTGATATCCCGAATGAACTCAAGGCATGGAACTGTCATCCTGTCAACGTTCATTCACTTTCTTGATCTCAGAGTAGATTGAAGGAGATATGTATGACATCAATATCACATACTAATTCACACATGCGTGCACATGCCTATCTCAATCCTACTCATCAAGTGGCCTTGGATATCAAACTCCCTCAGGAGGGACAAATCCCATATCTATCACTCACCCCTCAAAAGCCCCATGTGTCAAAGCCACCCAATCATCACCTTTATAACAACCCATGTTTCAGGACTGCGTTTGATGATGTCAAAGTGTGCCCAACGACATGTGTTGAGTGTAGTGATTTCAGGTCTAAGAACCACACTCACCACCATCACTATGAGTACTGACTGTGACTACCATCTCATGGTTCCATGTGTCAAACTCACGGTGGGTCTGTCCGGTACCTTGTTCTCTAACAAGTACCTATGTGTTTGGTTTGATATCTCTATATCATGACTAATGAGATTATGTCATTAACCAACACCACAATCTAGTCTTGTGTGTCATTGCTGTCTATCTACCTTCCACAATGACATCCGACCAGGGACATAACAAGAATGTACAAACTCTTAGCATCCGTATGATCTCATCGTTCAGGTCCTCAACCTGAAAGCATACGTCATTGAGTACTGTCATTCTTTAGACATTCAATATGTTCTATCACTATCTCATATGACTGAACCAGAAAGAATTGGAAGCTTGCCTTTGATGTTTATCAAATCAATCTTATGTATCCCACCAATCATCCCATGATTGGCTCTCAGGGCATACATACCAACAGACTCCCACTTGCACTGTGAGCCAATCACCCTTGAATCATACTCATAGTGATCTCTAAACATGTCCCACATGTTACTGTGCTCTTGTGCCAACATAGTGAGTAATGGCAACACCTTGCCAAATTCAGTATAAATTGCATGTCTCTCATCTCTTCGCTGTACGTCCCACGTATGAGATGGAGTTGCCGTAATATGTGATCTAGTATTCCTTTGCTAACCTTTAGCCACATTGCATGATCAAGGATTCCAGACTTGTCATCAATGAGTGGAATATCTATAAGTTCATCTCATGAACTTCTAGATCCATATAGTATCCATTGATGTTCTCTAACACACGGATACTCGGCATTTCCTTTTAAATGGTTTTATTGGAACACTTCCAATTATCAACAAACTTTAACTTTTATATATCCTATATATATTTTGTGATTAATTTTCTGTCCTTTCGGAAGTTCGCATCAATGTAACTCTTTACATCGAACTCTTCCTTATCTCCATAGAACTAGTACTTCACAAGTACTTATCAATCTCTCATGGTATTCCAGTAATCCTTACTGGAAATAGACAGACATCCACTCGTCATGTCCCACATACGAGTTATCAGGATGAGCACATCATATTGTCATGTCCTACATACAACATGATGAATGCATTTTGTTCTTGCCATGTCGATACATGCAAGATAATGGGATGATTACATACATGACAGATCCATATCTATTCTTAGTTTTCCCATTCTTCATAAGAATTGGACACTTGGCCTTGGGATACTATCTCCATGTAACATGGACAAGTTTTCTCTCACTGAATCTGTGTACACTGAACCCTTTAGTACAGATTGCCAATGTATGCTTTCTCTTTTCAGGTCAAGAGGTTTTTGAGAACTATCTCTATAGATCTCTATTCCTATCACATAGGAAACATCTCTATCTTCCTTAAAGATAATTTCCACTTTTGGATTTCCATTCAAGAACATTTCATTTCACATCAACATGTGGAATGTGAACACGCTCCCACTAAATCACTGATCCCTTCTTTATCTTTGACATGTCAGTCAAACCCTTTGACTATATCATCAAAGTAAAGATCCAATTCTGAGTTGCTTGTACTCAATCAATCACATTGATTAGTCCATTGTAACTTATATACTTCATTTGCATTAGTGGATTCATAAACCTTATAGGTTGTGTCACGTACACATCCTTCTTTTATTCCTCATAGGAATGCGGTTTTAGTATCCATATGCCAAATGTCTCAGTCATTAAGTTGCAATCAACAAGCATCATCCTTCTCAAAATGTTATCCATGTGTCTTACCACTTAAGACTCATTTGCACTTATGGATATGATCCAATGAGTGCTATCATCAAGGTCATACCTTATGGTTCACATGGATGTCATTTAGGATGTAATGGTCTTATACCATAACTCAAAATCTGATTCCTCATATTCATCTAGATAGTTGACTCATCATATGAACAACTCATCGTATAGATAATTGAGGTGTATCTGTCAAGAATATAAGAATTCACAATCCTTGTGATTCTTAATGTCCTTTATTAGTGTGGGGTATTCTTTTATTAAGAAGAATTCAGTTATTTTATAATCATTCTCTAACTCCTTAGAGTATGATTCCTTCTTGATTTAGACATCACCATGCCTTAATCATGAGTTCACTATGATACACTATCATAATCACTCATAAGGATCTCAAACATTTGGTCCAAGTATTTCATTCATTGATCTCATCAAGAATTAACACTTTACCAAATTTGTACTTCATCTATGATAAACTTGAACACTTCAAGATATTCATATTGGTATTTCTCTAAACACCATTTGAAGTATTAGCATTTGTTCCAATAGGTATGTAAATACATCATATGTATTATACCTAATAGGATAATCACTCTCCCACTATATTAGTGAAGATTGATTAATCATGTCCAAGATATTCATGTCTCTTACTGGTTCTCTAACCAAAAGAGTCTAGATTTATCCATCATATGGAAACTAGGAATGAATTTCTCATGATTGATGCTAATTAGATTGTTTGAGTTATCTATAACTTTTAGGTATCATTTTATCTTATGCATATCAAATACCACAAGATAAGCAAGGCATTGCCACAAAGATCATATCTTTAAGATCGAAACATCAACTTTATTAATTGCCATCATTGTCATACAATATGCAATAATAAAGTGTTTCTATCTATTGGGAATATATGAAATAGCAGTTCTCAACTCTATTTCGTGCCCTTTTAGGCTGAAATAAACTGAAAGATACTCCTATCTATGGAAGCAACACTTGCTTCAATGATGGGTAATTCTTTCTTGGTCCTTTCACAAAGGCCATCACTTCTTTGCGGATATTGCATATCATATATGACATATCCATATCTTGGTATCATATACCTCGGATAAAGAAGCGTTTCATTTCATGATACCTTAGGTGGAGATCTCCATCCCCTCCTTCATCTTCTTTTGTTCTTCCAGATATAGAGGGCAATTCCCTCATACACCCTTTCCCCATGTGCCTTGAGGCTGAAGACGGCTTGGATTTCTCGCTAGCATCAGAACACTTCTTAGCTTTGCCCTTGTCCTTGCCCTTAAGAATTACCTTTTCTTTGATCACATCAAAGATTATGGTTAGTCTTTCTTCATCCTTGCCTCTACTATCCTCAACATGTCCAACAACTCTATCAACGCTTGTCAAAGTTGTTCATGTTGTAGCTTATCATGAATTGTATGATTCTCACAACATTTGCAGTATCACACCAATAGCCAACTCTTGGCTCAGAGGGAATCCTTCTTAATCAGGTTTTCCACATACCCAATCACATTGAGTGTGTGAATACCTTACTGGATCTCCTTCTATCATGACATACTAAGACAATATCTTGGAGACATCATATGTCTCATGTTGTCTCTGCAACTCATAGTTCAGAGAACACAACATCAAGCACTCCTCATCAATGTCATCCTCAGTATGCTTCCATAAGCATAATTTCAGCCATTGATGTGGTGGGATCGAGTTCATCTGGTTCTGGTATAACTAGGACTTAGAGCTTTCTCTCTTTGATTGAGAACACTTCTCATCATCATCCTAACCAGTCGTGGAATTATTCCCATTTAATTTGTTGGTCTCAAAGACCGATCGCAAATAAAGTGATTTGTTGATTAACCATTTATATTAACAAAAGGGAAATATATGCAATTTTAGTCCAAAACTCCTTTTGACTTGTTTGATTGATTTGAAAAGTTGACGATAAAATTAGGCCTTTAATTAATTATCGCTCCCACTATTTTACTTCAAATTGATAGCCCTCACCACCAATTCGGAAGATTGCAGCGTACAACCTTCTAGTGGGCAAGATCCTGAAATCCTCTAAGTCATGGACCAGCTTGGGCTGTCACCCACAACATAGATCTCTCAGGTAGGCAACTTTTGCCAATTGCATCATATGCAACTCTTGATAAGATGTCATCTAAAACTCCTTGCAATGATCATCTCCATGCCTCAAGGCGCTAGATCCTATCTAGGTCACCTTGTTAAGTCCGACCCAAAGCAAACACGATGAACATGCACCCTGCTTGGGCAGACCCACACATTCATCCTTCACGCTTCCACGAGATAGACGGTGCACCACGCTTGGGCGTGCCCACACTTGGTCGATCAAGCTTTTCACGTGTGTCGCATTTGGAAGGCATCTAAAACTTAATATTTTAATGAGGGATTTGGTTTTATATATATATACATATCCAATCACCACAATACATAGTACGTATCATATACATGCTATATCCCATAGAAAACATGCACAAAACGATAAAAGCAATGATTATGGCCATCCTAATGTGATTCCTCGATCCAAGAGGAATCACGGTCATCTAGGTCTACATCACATGCAACTTGTACAAGATGAACTTCTGTGCCTTGCCTTCCGAGTTGATCAACTCATCTCATGAATGATCTGTACTCTCCAGCCGGTCGTCTGGGTGCCACCAGCCGATCGGTTGGCTCCTCCAATCGATCGGTTCTCCTGGTCGTCGTGCATCTCGTCATGTCCGCCACTCCCTCGTCTCGCTCCTCGAACCGGTCATCAACCGATCGGTTCACTCCTTGAACCGACCGTCTGGAAGGTCAACCGATCAGTTCACGCCTTGAACCGATCGTTTGAGCAGTCGTCTTGATGTCCGCCGGTATTTGACATAACAGGAAATAAAATCTATCCTAATTATTACATTGCTTTAAAAAGGGGAAACCCCGAGTTACATTTGGGGGGAGCAAAGGTAGGAAAGAATCTCGAATTATTTCGAGTTACATCGGGAATAAGAGAGGGAAGATCGATGCGCAGACCGAGATGCAAACAACCACAAACAACCACACACAGATAGGGGTTTATAGGCCATAATCACACTACACACATCCACCACAAAACTCGTTTAAGGGCGACGCGTATCGAGTGAATTAATAATACATATCATATATGTAATTAGGGATTTGTGGATTTAGGATTGGACATGCATAAAGCCAATATTATTCGCATCGTATGCAATAAATAAAGGCGACAAACAAAAATCGATCATATCGATATTCCTAAAATATAGAGCAGTTGACGTGGCTCTGATACCACTCTTGGGCTTTAGGGGAGACGAAGAAGGCAACGGAAACAAAAAAAATTTCTCCCCAAACCCATACCGAGGAAACGCGTCAACGTCTATATAATAGGAAAGGATGGTTTGTGGAATCATACCTTGTCCCGAGGCTTGCTCGGCGAAAATACCTCGCGCAATGCGCGGTCTTTAACTCCGGTCTTGGATGGCGTCTATGCAGCTCCTGGTCGCACCGGGACTGACGACTCCTCCTCCTACCGGACTGTCGGATGACAGTTGTCCTCCTGAGTGGCAGTGTCCTCCCGCCTCTGTAGTAGTCTACACGGACCACCTGGAACTCCATTCTCCTTGTCCCACAAGGAAGTGGAAGGAGTCGCACCCTCCTGTTGACGTACTAGTCGCCAACACACTCTCCTGCTACTAGTTGCAACTGCAGTTGTCCTTCCCTTGCTGCACCTCCCTTTCGCGGGAAGCACTTGCTCGGGCTCTCTCTCGGTTACCAAAACCAGAGAGAACGACAACTTCGCAAAGCAACCGGCTTGCATTGAGTTGTACTCTGAGAAGCCCCAAATACCCATATATATATAGGCGGGTCATGGGACAGGGTTCTCTGTGCCCGGCAATATGGGACTAAAGCAGGAGTAGAAGGGTTCGAGATTTTCCACAAAAAGCAACCAACTCGCAACCTGAACCGATCGGTTCACAAGTGAACAGGTCGGTTGGGGACCTGAACTGGTCGGTTGGAGCACCAACCGATCGGTTGGGACCCATGAGCCGATCGGTTCACTTCTGAACCGGTCGGTTCGTGGTCCTGGTCGGTTCTCGATTGACTTTCCTTCTTTCGTTTCTAATTGGTATCGAATACCAATCCTTGTTCCAATCAAATTGGGCAAATGAAACGCAAGGAAAATTCTCACCGACCTGACTTTCCCAACTTGCTCGGTTGCACCAGTTGAACCGATCGGTTCAACACTTGAACCGCTCGTTTCACTCTGGGCTTGAGCCGGCCGGTTTAGCAACCTCAGCTAACCGGTTCAACACTTGAACCGATCGGTTGGGAGTACAGGTTGTGCAGAATCAGTCAAATGCGATTTCAATCAATCCGATACTCCAATCAATGCGTCCAACACCTTGAACCATATGATATTGAGTCATCGACTGATTGAGTGTTTAATTGAACTACTAAACTCCTTTAGTAATCAATCTAAACATTGCTTGTGGACAAAACTCCTCTTTCAGGTTAAATCCTATGTGTGTGACCCTGCAGGTCCATTTCACGTTGGCAGTGAAAGTCCATAACACTTATGACTTCACAAGCAAAGAGCGGTGCCTAGTCACACATCAGTGCTACCCAAGTGAAAGTAGAAAGTTGGAGAACAACTTTCATCCTACAATCCATGAATGGTGTTACAGTGAATGTATAATTCCTTTGTCACTGATATCCCGAATGAACTCAAGGCATGGAACTGTCATCCTATCAATGTTCATTCACTTTCTTGATCTCAGAGTAGATTGAAGGAGATATGTATGACATCAATATCACATACTGATTCACACATGCGTGCGCACGCCTATCTCAATCCTACTCATCAAGTGGCCTTGGATATCAAACTCCCTCAGAAGGGACAAATCCCATATCTATCACTCACCCCTCAAAAGCCCCATGTGTCAAAGCCACCCAATCATCACCTTTATAACAACCCATGTTTCAGGACTGCGTTTGATGATGTCAAAGTGTGCCCAACGACATGTGTTGAGTGTAGTGATTTCAGGTCTAAGAATCACACTCACCACCATCACTGTGAGTACTGACTGTGACTACCATCTCATGGTTCCATGTGTCAAACTCACGGTGGGTCTGTCCGGTACCTTGTTCTCTAACAAGTACCTATGTGTTTGGTTTGATATCTCTATATCATGACTAATGAGATTCTGTCATCAACCAACACCACAATCTAGTCTTGTGTGTCATTGCTGTCTATCTACCTTCCACAATGACATCCGACCAGGGACATAACAAGAATGTACAAACTCTTAGCATCCGTATGATCTCATCGTTCAGGTCCTCAACCTGAAAGCATACGTCATTGAGTACTGTCATTCTTTAGACATTCAATATGTTCTATCACTATCTCATATGACTGAACCAGAAAGAATTGGAAGCTTGCCTTTGATGTTTATCAAATCAATCTTATGTATCCCACCAATCATCCCATGATTGGCTCTCAGGGCATACATACCAACATGAACTACCCCAAAGGAAGTCTGACAACATGATTTCCATTCTTCTAAGCACAGCCGGAGGAATCTCGCCCAGAGTCATCCAGTATCTAATTAGACTGATAGCAGCACTCTTCAGTAATACTAGCATGCCTGCCATATCCATTCTAGAACCTAGCCATTTACTTATCATATCTTTAAGACAATCAAGACATTCATGCAAGTGTTTTTGCCTAAGGTTTCCACCTACAAGTGGGAATCCCAAGTACTTGGTAGGCCAGATACCTTCTTCTTAACCTACAGCTTCAGCAAGATTCATTTTGTTCTTACAAGACACTGAGAAGAAGACGTGTAACTTGTTTACATTAAGTTTCATGCTAGACAAGATGCTGAACTCCTTGAGGAGGACCTTTAGATTGGATAGAGTGCCTGGTCTACCTTCCATAAACATGAGTATGTCATCAGCAAATAATAGATGAGACATAACCCTAGTCTTACGGATTGTATAGGTTTTCAGTTTTTTCTCCTTTACAGCTACAGCAATCACCTTAGTTAGCCCCTCCATAGCAATAGTGAATAGTAGAGGTGATAATGGATCAACCTGGCACAGTCCATTGGTACTAGTAAAAATACCTTCAGGTGTGCCATTCATGAGAAGAGAAAAGGATGTAGTGGTAACACACTGCTTCACCATATGAATTCAGGAATCGTAGAAGCCCTAGCCCTCAAGTCAACTCCATAAATAGCTCCAGTTAACTGTATCATAGGCTTTGGTAATGTCTAATTTTAGACAAGCAGAAGGGGAACTACGCCGAACATTGTAGTTGAGAGTGAACTTCGCTGCAAGCATAGCACAATCTTTGATTCTTCTACCTTGAACAAATGCACCCTGGTTGGGAGAAATTATTCGAGGAATAATAGAGCTCAACCTGATTGTGAGGATCTTGGTAATGGTTTTATACAGCATAGAGCAACAAGAAATCGACCTGAAGTCAGCCAGAGTTGTGATGATTTCCTTTTAGGAATTAAAGCCACAAAGACATGATTAATTTGTTTAACCATGTTGCCTCCATTGAAGAACGATTGAATCGCCCTAATGAGGTCAGATTTAATGGTTAACTAGTTACTCCTGTAAAAGAAGCCATTGAAACCATCGAGGCTTGGGCTTTTATCTGCACCAATGCTCCAAACTACATTTTTGGTTTCATTTTCCTCCGGGCATTTAGAGAGCATAAGGTTGTCTGCCTCAGTAATGAGTTTATCCCATTTGATATCTAGGGAAGACGCTTTAGTATCATGTTGATTGTATAGTTTTTGGAAAAACTCATTCATATGTTAGAGGATATACTCTTCACAGTCAATATAGTTACCATCATCGTCATAGAGTTAGGTAATTGTGTTAATTGACTCACGTCGTTTAACAATGGAGTGGTACATCTTGGTGTTCCTGCCACCACTTTGGATCCATTTCGATCTGCTCCTTTGCCAGTAATAATGCTCCTCAGCTTTATCTAGGAGTTTTATTCTATCCATTGTGATTCTTTCAGCTTCAATAAGGTCCTTGTCTAGAGGGTTTCTCCTGAGGACTTTAGAAATATCATCAAGTTCAGAGGATTCCTGCTTGAGCAAGTTCTGGATATTGACGAATTTCCTCGACCAGCTCTTCAGGGCGATCTTCACATTCTTGAGTCTCTGATTGAAATAGAAGAGGGGGTTGCCATACACCTCTTCCTTCCAAGCATTGGAGATGATGTCCTCGCAGCCTGGCCAAGCCTGCCAGAAATTGAGGAAATGAAAAGGGCGATTCTTCTTGACAACCTCTCTAAGATTGACCTGCAAAGCAAGATGGTCAGAAAAATAAGAAAGTCAAGAGTTTTGTCTTAGATCCTGAGAAGAGATCAAGCCAATCCTCATTAACCAGTGCATTATCGAGCTTTCATGCAATGCGTTTCTTCTTCTTCAAATTGTTGTTCCAGGTGAACGCCTCCTTGCCAATGACTGGCATTTCAATGAGGCTAGCTTTGTCGATTGCAGTGTTGAAAGTACTAAGAACAGAGTTCAATACTTCTCTACCACCTACCTTCTCCTCTCTTTTTCTGACATTGTTGAAGTCACTAAAAACTAGCCAAGGGTTCTTAATACCCTTAGTTTTTCTAATTTATCCCATAGCTCAGTGCATTGTCTCATCAAGTTATGGGCATAAATTACATAAACAATCACTAGGAGTCCTCCTTTATTGATACATTTAGCAGTAATTTGCTGATCATCCATATCAATGGGTTTAATATCCCACAATTTCATATTCCAGCCTAAACAAACCCTACCATTGGCATTGAAATTGTGATTAGTAATCAGATTCCAGCCATTAGGTAACATCTTACTCTAACTTATAGTTATCCTTCTTTATTTTTGTTTCCACGACTTCAGCTATCGAGGCTTGGATAGAGCGGATGACATCCTTCACCTTCTTCCTCTTCCATGGTTTGTTAGCACCACGGACATTAGACATAAAGAAGGTCATTTAATTACCCTTCTTGGATGACTGAGTTTTGCATGTCTCGGGCACCCTAGCACTTCCTCTAGAATTGTCGGAGCCTGGAGGTTTCTTTCCATTTGAACCAGTCTTCCTGGTCTCGGTCTCACGATCTCGTTTGTCGATCTGGACCTCTTCCTCACCTGACAACTTGTCAGCCTCGTGACTATTCTTGCCAGCCTGAAAACCCTTCTCCCCCATTGCCTTATCAGTAGTTGGGTCTTCCACGTCAGAGTCCAAGTTTTCGAATCTGTTGCTAGTAGTTTCTTCATCAGGTTTTTCTGCAGACTCCTTAGAAGTTGCAGATTTGGTCATCTTCTTCTTCTTAGGAGGAACCCATTCCAGTTTCTCCTAGATAGGTGCTTCTTTCTCCTTCTCATGCAGAGGGCAGTCATGTTCATCGTGGCCAAATACATTGCATTCCTCACATTTCTTAGGAATGTGTTGGTATTGTATTTCCACCGGTATCGGATCCTTCTTAGCCAAGTTAACCCAAATCTATTTGGGGGGATCATCTTCTGCTTGTAGCTCGACCAGAGCCTTCGCCTCCCTGAGGAATTCCTATTGGATAGAACAGAGGTCTACCCTAAGGAGCTTACCAATGCCAGAGGCAATGATTTCAAACACCTTCTCAGACCAATTGCGACCCATGCTCGAGATTTTAATCCAGACTGGGATTGAACTGAATTGATCCTTCTTTAGATCATCGACCGTGTGATGTTCTTTAGAAATCACAAGGTGATCATCGAACCATCGTGGTCCCATGTTAATGACAGAGTTATTATCCTCATCGTTATTGAAACGAATAAGGAAGAAGCTATTAGGCTTTGAATAGAGGTTGAAACCCCCCTTTGGCTTCCATACACACTTGATCCAAGCCAAGAAGTGGTAGTAGTAGGGTCTCTTGCCCATGAGATAGACTGAGATCGTATGCTCCCAGGTTTTCTCCATGGCCTCGTAGGTTTCATCATTAATGGTGACAAGCCTCTTCCCGTCTTCTATCACTGTTGGTTCATAAGCATGTTTGGACTTGAGTTGATCTGACTTGGAGACGACATGTGTCCAAGCCTTCTTGCCAGGGTTATCCATTGCGGAGGAAGAAACTCTCCGTTTCGGTCAGGGGGAAATCGCCCTTGTTGTCGCCGCCTTGATCGCCAGAGCCACCTGAAACCCTAGACGTCTATATGTACCTCCTTAAGTATGTATGTATGTATGTCTGGGATAAAGAGAGGCATTATCTCCCCCTCTCCCACGCCCATGATGGAGGCTGAACGTCTGGGAGGGTGATAAACCAAGGCAGTAGCTGGGATTCGAACCCAGGTCCCTTCGTGAGGAGACACCGTGCTTGACCACTTGAGACACTCCTTGTCGGTGTATGTATGTATGTGTGTATGTATGTATGTATGTGTGTGTGTATATATATATATATATATATATATATATATATTGATTCAACTACACACATTATGGCCTATAAATTGACAGTATTAAGATGTAAGACGTATATTGTCTTTAAGTTAGATAATATAAATATTATAAAATCCTTAAGGAAAAGGTTTTTTTGTGATATAAGGACACATTTAACCACCTAATTTATCCTTTAAAGTATCAAGAGATAAGTCATTCAAAAACAAATAAAGCAACCTATGCACAGTCTATAGTGAAAAACAAGCATATTTTTGAAGTGTGTAATTAGAGGTGACATTATGGGGTTAGTTGTGTGTGAAGGATTATATAGAAATAACTTTAACAATGTTATTTATTTTAGAAAGATTTGATGCTCTGTTTAAAAACTATTGCATATATTTTTCTCATTTAGCAAGAGAACAATGAGATAATAAGATATTATGATTTGCTTGGCAATATACTTCTCTCTTATTTTTTAGAAAAAATATTAAGAGATGACCTCATGTTCCTTCTTTATTGCATTTTGTTGAAATTATAAATGGGTTTAAGAAGGAATATCAAATAGTTACATTCATGATTGCATATTCAAGAGAATCTAATGTTCACATTTACTTTATCACTATTGATAATATGTAATATTTTGTATCATATACTTTGAAGTTGTTGCTCCTCTCCCTAATGCCCAATATCATAGTTTTCATAATGTGATTACATGCCATCACATATGATTGGTGTTAGTTATTGGTATGAAATTTATCGTAGAAAAACTTTTGCTTTCCTTTTGTTTGGCGGTCACAAGCCTTGAGAGATAGATCTCTATATAACAAATATTGCTCAATGATCCTTCTTACTAGTCTTTGCTTACTTATTTGAATAGTTGCAGTCTATGGACTAAAAAGTTGTCCATTTAATATCCCAATAGAACTAATAAAGCAACATATCTAGAAAACCACATCAGTATGATGCTTATCTAAGATGTGTTTACTGAGATATAATTATATCAATAGATTTTGTTTTTATGATGTAATTGCACACCACTAGGGGGGAATCTGAACGGTATAAGAAAAATCAATTTTTGCTTGTTTAGTAAACTATATGTTCTTTCAAAATAGAGATATGGAGTTTGAATCCTTTCGTGAATCAATTTTAAGAAAAAAACATCCGTTTTTGGAAGAGGCGTTTATAGCCATCACGTGTATGATCCTACGATTTACTCTTGGTTCCTCAACATAATTTCTTTTTATCAATATAATAAAATGCTTATAGGGGCAATATTGATTGTAGGATATAGTTGTAGAAATGCAACTATGATTTTAGATTTCTATAAACATAAATTACATTATATATTATTGAGTTGGACTAAATAAATTAATTGGCATTCACTTTTCCATTTTTTTAATAGCATTTCATTTACTACTAATTTCTTGTATTTTATTCCAAATATGTTCTTCCCACTACACTATGTGAATATAAGTTGAAACATAGTCATTTAATGCACTACATTTCATTATTCATAAACTAACCCCATCTTCATTATATCAAAATCTTTGAGTAAGTTACACCCCAAGAGTGCCCGTTTAGGTTCCTCAACATCAAAAATCTATCTGATGTATGCACACAATTTTTTTGACGGAGTATTCATTCAATGATATGCTTCTAGAAGACAAAGTATGTTTCAGATTTTCCAAAGATTACATATATATTTAGTTTGAATAAAATAGGTTACATTTTCCTTATCTTTTCCATCTATCTAATAGATTTGCATTTGATAACATCAGTTTTTGTGACGTTTTTGCCCTTTATTTTGTTATCAAAACTGCCCTTTTTCCTGCTATTTTCCTCTATTTTATTAGCATTTTCGCAATAATTGTCCAAGAAATGCTCTTACTCCGATTTTCCTATCTTTTACAGAATTTTCCTCGCTTTTGTGCAATAAGGCCGATTCCGGCCCATGAATAAGTCCAGACCCGTCTCGGCCTCCCTGACACCCGATACAGCCTCTGCCCGACATGGGCTGGGCGACACAAAGATGCTCGACGAGGAGATGTCGCGCGACAGGAACGTGCCGGCCGACACACCTTCTACCCGACAGGGAGCCAAAGCCGCCTCGACGACCCAGCTCGTCGGGCGACACAGCCACCCACCGGCAGGCGTACCGCCTGCCACGTAACCAATAGCCAGCACCTTGCACCCAGAAATGCTTGTATCGGCCGTCCATCTCCATCGACCGGCGTACAAGGGAGCTACGTGGCGCTTCGAGCACCATGTCTTCCCACCAACCAGCTGACTATAAATAGCAGCTACAGGGAGCTGAAAAGACGGCTCGCATGGCTCACACGGCCGGAACAGTTCGCATTCGGACAACTGACAGTTAGACAGTTGAGAGCTTGAGCGAGGAAACTCCGAGAGCACCCGTATCGTGCCCCAGTGTTCGTCTCGGGCGACACTAGGTGAGCTTCTCCTCATCCCGAGAGGGAGGGGACAGTTCACTTAGGACCGTCCCGGGCGACACTGCGGGCCGATCTCGGCCGACATCACTGCCCGACACAAGTGACCGACATCAATAATGCTTAGCTCTTAGCCCGACACGATATCAACCCGATACGCTTAGTCTATCGAACGTGCCGCCCGAGAGGATGTGTTGTCCGACATGAGCGTATCGGCCAGAGCCCTTGACCGATGCAGTCCCCAATCGGTGTGTGCCGCCCGAGAGGGTGTGTCGCCCGACACCTCTATATCGGGCTAGGCCTCTGACCGATATCGGGCAGGAGAGCTACAGCACCCTGTCGCCGTTCTACATCAAGAAGGCGACACCTATCTTTTAATTCTGTTATTTAATTCTTTGTTTATGAAATGAATTAAGACCTTTAAATGTTTATGGAAATGGAAATATCCAATTACTTGTTGCTCTATGCTTGGTGTACAATGTTGGATGACTGCTCTGTTTAATATTCGAACCCTAGCTTGCATGATTTGGATCGTGTTTCGATTAGCTACCGAACCGTTTTCCCGTCGCAACAACTTCGAGAGTTGTGTTGCGGCTCTAGCGTTTGGTCCGATTCTGGAGTACGAGAGTGCCTGGAACGGAGCTGTTTTCTATAACATTCCACTCTAACTGAAGCCCAGCAACCTCGAGAGGGGTGTTGATGTAGAGGTTAGAGGTACCCGCTCTGAGAGGAGGGGTGCAGGGTGTTACCGCTACCACTTGTTTTACTACAGTCTTATCCTCCGAACCTTTCCTGAGCTCTAGTCTTTATCTTTCTGCTTCTGTTGCATGAAAACCCCTAAAAACTGCTAAATGACTAAAACCTTAAATCTCTCTTGTAGCTCCATTTGGAGATAGTTTTCTTGTTTATTTCGTGACGTCTTACTGTTCCCTTTTGGGAATTTATATCTCTTTATACCTACCGGAGTGTAGCGTGTCGATTTATGGTTCTCAACACTACCCCCTTGTCCCTGTGTTCGACACCGTATGACTACTTCGACCCCGTGAGCAAAGTTGCGGGGGCCTAGAAGGATTCAGGTTTATAAATGTAAAAGCTCGACTACCTCAAATCCGCCTCCAATTTTGGACGCGCGATTTAGGTCAGTCAACTTTTTGGCGTCGTTGCCGGGGACAAGGCAATAGCGGTACTGTAAGACGAACCTGAAATCACTAACTACACTCCTGTGCCTCAAGCTTAGAGATAAGCTTGACATCACTCTTTTTCCTTTTTCTTTTTGTAGCATTATACTTTGCTTTAAATAAAATTTCAATTTTCTAAACTTGATTTTCCATGCCTTTTCAGAAACTCGGAAGATCTGCGACTTGTTCCGCCAAGCTTTGAGACATGTCTCGCTGTGAGCAGTCCCTTTCTGCGGATGAATCTCAGGGTAAGGGCAAGAGGTCAAGCCAGCCTAACTTGGTTGGCCAGCTTTCTGCCTATATAAAGAGACAGGATGCCATCATCAGCCGACTGGTGCAGAACACGCTCCCTAGCCCTGGGGCTCTGGATTCAATGCAGTGCCAGATGGCCAGCTTGCAGACGCGCCAGCGTGAGGTTGATCAGCGACTGACCCAGATGGCTTCTCTAATGAAGAATCCTGCAATAAAAGCACTCCCACACCCTGAATCTGCCGTAATGGCAGTTCTGAGGTCTGGAAGGACGCTGGAGCGCCCTGATGAAGCCAGGCCCGAGCCTGAGCAAAGGCTTGAGGGTGCAGATCCAGCAGAAGGAGAAGAAAGACAGGAAAATGTTCGGGAGTCTGCGTAAGGTTCCCCTGAGGAGCTAGCTGGCAAAAGGAATGCCTACGCTCCTAGGATCCCGTTCCCATACAAACTAATAAAGGCGAATCTGAAGAAGCATCACGAAAGGTTCATGGACTCGATCAGAAAACTGCATCTTGAAGTCCCCTTCCTTGACGCCCTGGAGGAGATGCCTACGTATGCCAAGTTCCTCAAGGACCTTATCACGAAGAAGAGAAGGGGAGGAAGGATAGAGACAGTGCAGCTAGCTTCCGCCTCGTCTGCCTTCCTCAAACCCGACTTACCAAATAAGAGAAGGGATCCCAGAGCTTTCACAATCCCTTTCGCCATCGGGGACAACGTCGAGCGCAAAGGTCTAGCGGACTTGGGGGCAAGCATTAGCCTCATGCCTCTAAGTTTCACACGAATGGTGGGCTTGACCGACATGGTTGGAACCAGCATGCAGATTCAACTGGCGGACCACACCTTTAAGAGACCCATTGGCATTGTCGAAGATGTACCGATCAGGGTTGGCGACTTCTTCATCCCTTGTGATATAGTCGTCATCGACACAGCTGAAGATCCCCGTTGCCCGATCATCTTTGGGCGCCCCTTCTTGGCGATAGGGAGAGCGCTAATTGATGTTTCCGAGGGGATGATCACTTTAAGGGTCGGAAATGACCATATGGACTTCAAGTTGAAAGAAATAATGAAGAGCCCGTCCCTCTCCGAATCAGCATGTTTCACAGATAGCTACAATAAATTCTATGAGGAGATAGAGGAGGACTTCCGGACAGTAGACCCCCTCTTGAGGGCTATAAACTGTCAAGATCCCGACCTTGAAGATCCTGAGGTCGCGAAGCATCTCAACCTTCTCAACCTTTCTGATGAAGATTTGCAAGAAGGGAATACAGAGGTGGAGTCTGTGATGTATGCCTCTCTTGAGGAGGAGCCTCAGGAAAGGGCACCCGGACCAAAACCAGAGTTAAAAGCGTTACCCAAGGGCCTAAAGTACGAATTCTTAGATGAAGAGCACAGAAACCCCGTCATCGTGAACGCCGATCTTTCGAGCAGCCAGCTAGACCGACTCCTTGAAGAGCTAAGACTCCATAGGGGGGCTATAGTATACTCAGTGGATGATATCATAGGCCTTAGCCCCACCTTGTGCATGCATCGCATCAACCTGGAGGTATCTGCCAAGCCCCTGGCCCAACCCCAGAGGAAGCTGAACCAGATGCTCAAGGAGGTCGTCAAGAAAGAGGTAATAAAGCTTAGGGATGCGGGGATCATTTACCCAATCAGCGATAGCAATTGGGTAAGTCCAATCCATGTAGTACCCAAAAAGGGAGGGATGACGGTGGTCAGGGGTGAGAAGGGCGACGAGGTGGCGGTAAGGACCGTCACCGGATGGCGGATGTGCATTGATTACCGAAAGCTTAATCAGGCTACAAAGACGGATCATTTTCCGCTACCTTTTATTGACCAAGTTCTTGAAAGGTTAGCGCATCACGATTTCTTTTGTTTTCTTGATGGCTTTTCAGGTTTTACCAGGTACCCATCTTACCCGACGATCAAGAGAAAACAATGTTCACCTGCCTTTACGACACTTATGCCTTCCGAAGGATGCCCTTCGAACTCTGCAACGCCCCCGCCACCTTTCAACGATGCATGATATCAATGTTCTCAGATTTTTTGGAAGACATCGTAGAAGTTTTCATGGACGATTTCTCTGTCTATGGATAAGACTTCGATAGTTGCCTGAAGAATCTGTCATTGGTCCTTCAAAGGTGCGAGGAGAAAAGCCTAGTTCTGAACTGGGAGAAGTGCCATTTCATGGTACGGGAGGGCATCATCCTCGGGCATAAGATCTCGAAGCGTGGGATCGAGGTGGACGCAAGCAAGGTTGAATCAATATCCAAGCTTCCTCCACCAAGATCCGTGACGGGGGTGCAAAGCTTCCTCAGACACGCGGGATATTACCGAAGATTCATAAAGGACTTCTCAAAGATCTCCAAACCACTGTCCAATCTTCTGGTAAAAGATGTTGAATTTGTTTTCTCTAATGATTGTCTAAGTGCTTTTCAGGCCCTAAAAGACGATTTCACCTCACCACCAATCCTTCAAGAACCTGAATGGGGTTTACCTTTCGAGCTAATGTGCGACGCTAGCGACTACGCGGTTGGGGCAGTCCTGGGGCAAAAGAAAGACAAGAAGCACCATGTGATCTGCTACGCGAGTCACACGTTGGACGAAGCTCAGGTGAACTACACGACCACTGAGAAGGAGATGCTAGCGATCGTCTTCGCGTTTGATAAATTCAGTTCGTATCTCGTTGGAGCCAAGGTCAAGGTATATACATATCACGGGGCTATAAAATACTTGATGCAAAAGAAAGACGCCAAGCCAAGACTGTTGAGGTGGGCCTTGTTGCTCCAAGAGTTCGACCACAAAATTATCGACAAGAAGGGCGTAGAGAATGTGGTCGCAAACCACCTATCAAGGATCGTGACTGAGAAAGAGAGAGGACCTCCCATCAACGACGACTACGCCGATGAAGCTCTTATGTCGGCCGAAGCCCAAGAAGAAAGCCTACCCTGGTTTGCAGACATCTGTAACTATCTTGCTTGCGGTGAGCTGCCTCCTGACATTACGTACAATCAGAAGAAGAAACTTCTCGCGGATGTTAAGAACTACTACTGGGATGGTCCCCTCCTGTTCAAAAGATGTGCCGACAACTTATACAGAAGGTGCATCCCAGAAGAAGAAACTGCAGACATCCTGAAGCAATGCCACACCTCTCCCTATGGTGGTCACCTAGGCAGCGAAAGAACAGCTGCAAAGGTGCTACAATCAGGTTTCTACTGGCCATCCCTGTTTAAAGACGCGGCACAGTTTGTGAAGGTTTGCAAAGAGTGCCAGTTCACGGGGAACATAGGAAAGAGGAACGAAATGCCTATGGCAAGCTGGATTAAGGTGGAGATATTTGACGTATGGAGGATCGATTACATGGGACCGTTTCCCCCATCCCGGGGGTATCAATACATTCTCGTGGCTGTAGATTATGTATTGAAGTGGGTGGAAGCGGTAGCCACCCAGACCTGCGACGCCAAGTCAGTTATCCAGCTCTTCGAGAAGACCATCTTCCCTCGTTTTGGCGTCCCATGAACAGTAATAAGCGACGGAGGGTCGCATTTCGAAGAAAGACAGTTTGAAGCACTTCTGTGCAAGTATGGAGTGAAGCACAAGATCGCTACATCCTACCATCCCCAGACATCAGGACAGGTAGAGGTTTATAACAGACAAATCAAGCAGATCTTGGAGAAAACTGTCAGCCGAACAAGGAAAGATTGGTCCATGAAACTAGACGACGCACTATGGGCATACCGCACCGCTTACAAAACACCCATTGGAACCACCCCCTACCGTCTGATCTACGGAAAATCCTGCCACTTGCCATTGGAATTGGAACATAAGGCCCTTTGGGCAATCAAGTTCCTAAATATGGACCTCGACAAAGCTGGAGAAAAGAGGTTTTTGCAGCTTCAAGAGCTCGAAGAGCTGAGAATGAACGCCTATGAAAATGCAAAAATCTACAAACAGAGGACCAAGTTGTGGCATGATGCCCATCTCAGGAGAAAAGATGTAAGCAAAGGAGATAAGGTCTTGTTATTCAAGTCCTCTATTCGTCTTTTCCCTGGGAAGTTGCAAACAAGGTGGTCGGGACCGTTCACAGTGTCAAAGATATATCCATCAGGGATGATGGAGCTCTACGACAAAGACGATCCAAGTAAGGCCTTTAAGGTAAATGGGCACAGGGTGAAAAGGTTCTACGAAGACAAAGCATTTGTCAAGAGGACAGAGACCAGTCTGCAAGATATGGCTACAATTGAGGGTTGAACATGATGATCCTACACCGGTCGAGCTGGCGACGCAAACCCCAGTGCTCCTCGGGAGGCAGCCCGAGTTCTTCTTTCTTTCTTTCTTAGAATAGGTTGCATTTTTCTTATATACAGCAAAAACAAACTTTATGAATTATAATAAGGCCCGAGTCAGAGCATGCGCCGAGCATGTCGACTCTTCTGTTTTATGGGTCATCGCTTAATTTTCCGAAGCTTTGACGAGCATTTATGTCTGAGGGCGATGGGTTCTGCCCTGACCTATGATGTTTTGCCCGTCAAATGCTTTTTCCCGCTTTGCTTTAAGTTTTAGGCCGTGTCGGGCAGCCGCTCAGCTGGCGCACAGACTCGCTCGTATCAGCCAGAGTTTCTTGGGCACCGCAAGCGCCATGACGGTTAGCATCCCCGAGCGACATCCATTTCGTGCGAGGAGTAAATGCCCTTCACTTTGGCCGACGGGACCGTCGTCTCGGGGACGACATGTTTTCACCGGTCGACGCGTGTGCCCTGATCTTACCGATTTGCCCCCAGCTGAACTCGGTGTAAATACGAAGGGGGGGCATCGTGTCGGGGTACCTCACTTGTTCACTTTTCAGCCACATGGAACGCATGCAGTGACCCGTCTTTTGCTCGTGTGTCGGCCATCTCGCCTTCACTCTAGTATCGGGCGATGTCTCCTATGAGCAAGGGTATAGCCCGACACACCTCTTACCCGACACATTTTCTTTTACCCGACACAAGTCTTGTATCGTGCGCTTGGTATCGGTCGACTTGTTATTTTCTTATCGCTCGACATGCTTATCGCCCGACATAGATATAGACTGACATGTCTATCGACCGATAACCTTATCGCCCAGCACAGGTTTCTTTAGCGCACGCTGGTGATCGGGTTTATGTGCCTTACAGGATTGTATCGCCCGAAGCAGTAAAGCGCTATATGACCTTGTCGCCCGATACACCAGTGTCGGGCGGCGAGTCATATCGTGCGGCATTCCTCGTATCGCCCAATTTTGCATCGACTCGAGTTTCTTTTAGTGGACGATACCTGGATTTCTGAAATAAGTCTTGTTTTTCTTTTATCGAGCGACACGTTCTCTTTCAAGGCGTCCTGTCGGGCAGTTGCCCTGTGCGACATTATCGCCCGATACACCTATATCGGGAGGGATATTGTACTGCGCGACAGACATATCGCCCGATCCCGTCTCGCCAAAGCTTTAATAAAGTTTTTCTTTTTATCTTTATCTGCCTAACGTATAACTAAATTTTGATTTTAAATAACAGGTATGGCTCCTACGGAGCAAACCACCAGCCGCGCCAACAACGGCGCGGAGATCAGCAACGACTGTTGGGCAGAAACGACAACAACAATGAAAGGGGAGATTTTTCTTGATTTGGTAGCTCCAATAGAGAGTCACCTAGTTATCAACCTGTCTCTGTGGTGGTTTATGACCATATCCAGGGGCAGAAAGAGTGCGGCAACCAAGGCCTCCAAACAAGTTCGAGGCGCCCCGATTCCGTCTTCTTAAGGGAGAGGGGCCACCCTGACTACACACTCCAGGGAACTGAACGAGGGACTGATGATCAGTCCTTTCGTGCATGTTCACAACGGAGATGTGGAGAAAAGGTGGGCCAGAAGTGAATTTTGAGGGTTACGCTCAAGCTCAACCGCTACTTCGCCGAAGCGAGCCCGCTAAACAACCTCACAATGGCATGCTGCAACTTCGAAGGAGCATATTGCAGTACATCAGCAAGCTAACCCTCACTGGCTAAACTTTACCTCACTTTTGCTTTCTTCTCTACTCTGGGACAGAGTATGGAGTAAGTTTGGGGGGGGGTATCCGTATGCCAGTGAGGGAGGTATACATTTTCTTTAAACTCTTCAAGCTTTCTATGATGATGTGCTCTTATAGCTTCCTATATATTTGATCTACGCATGTATGCCATATATATAAAAATTTCAATTTTCAAAAACCTGCCCTTTACAAATTTTTGCCCCTATGCATATCTACAAAGTTGTTGTAATAATAATGAAAAAAAACACTGTTGTTACTTTTTGCAAAGTTTATTTTCTTTGTGCTAAATGTGAAGCAAGTCCTGTTATATCTTTTTGATAATGCTGCTCCAAACGAACAAAAGAGTATACTTTGCCATGTCAAAAATTTCAAAAATATAATAATCTCGCGAACAGCTAAGAGATAAGTATGGAGAAGGAAAAAGCTGCCCAAACAGCGGAAATCTCTTTGTTTCCCTCACCCAAAAAAATCCCAAAAAAAAAGAGAGAGAAGCCTCGAGATAGTGAACAAAAGCATGAGAGTTGTTCCCAATATATATATATATATATATATATATATATATATATATATACACCTCTTGTTTTCCAAAAGTACCCATCTTTAGGCATGGTAGATCCGGGGCAGTGGTACGTAGGATGTGAAATCACTGCTCTAAAGCCAACTGGCTTGGACTGCAGTGACCACTTGCCCGTTAACGGACCCTTACCTGGATGGACTGATGGGAAACAAGAATGAAAAACCCAAAAAGCCTTAGCCTACCCTATACACAACTTTCTGCCCCGAAAATAAAGCTGTTTGGTGCGTAAGCTAACTTCAAAATCATACAACAAAGTCTCGCTGAAGATGTAGAGAAAAATTTTATTGAAATAATAAGGCTAGGAAACGCGTAGTCTTTTGTTTGAGTGAAGCAACATTATCTCTAAAGGCATTACTACACTTGTTTTACCTCTTGGCCCGAAAGTTATCCGAGCAAAAAGAAGCATCACAAAAATATAGTTTAAATATTGATTGAGGACAATCAAAATGCTAAGTTTAGGGGAGTTGATAACATCAGTTTTTGTGACATTTTTGCCCTTTGTTTTGTTATCAAAACTGCCCTTTTTTCTGCTATTTTCCTCTATTTTAATAGCATTTTTGCAATAATTGGCCAAGCAATGCTCCTACTCCGATTTTCCTATCTTTTACAGAAGTTTCCTCGCTTTTGTGCAATAAGGCCGATTCCGGCCCATGAATAAGTCCAGACCCGTCTCGGCCTCCCTGACGCCCGATACAGCCTCTGCCCGACACGGGCTGGGCGACACAAAGATGCTCGACGAGGAGATGCCGCGCGACAGGAACGTGCCGGCCGACACACCTTCTACCCGACAGGGAGCCAAAGCCGCCTCGACGACCCAGCTCGTCGGGCGACACAGCCACCCACCGGCAGGCGTGCCGCCCACCACGTGACCAATAGCCAGCACCTTGTGCCGAGAAATGCTTGTATCGGCCGTCCATCTCCATCGACCGGCGTACAAGGGAGCTACGTGGCGCTTCGAGCACCATGTCTTCCCACCAACCAGCTGACTATAAATAGCAGCTATAGGGAGCCGAAAAGACGGCTCGCACGGCTCGCACGGCCGGAACAGTTCGCATTCGGACAACTGACAGTTAGACAGTTGAGAGCTTGAGTGAGGAAACTCTGAGAGCACCCGTATCGTGCCCCAGTGTTTGTCTCGGGCGACACTAGGTGAGCTTCTCCTCATCCCGAGAGGGAGGGGACAGTTCACTTAGGACCGTCCCGGACGATACTGCGGGCCGATATCGGCCGACATCACTGCCCGACACAAGTGACTGACATCAATAATGCTTAGCTCTTAGCCCGGCACGATATCAACCCGATACGCTTAGTCTATCGAACGTGTCGCCCGAGAGGATGTGTCGTCCGACATGAGCGTATCGGCCAGAGCCCTTGACCGATGCAGTCGCCAGTCGATGCGTGCCGCCCGAGAGGGTGTGTCGCCCGACACCTCTATATCGGGCTAGGCCTCTGATCGATATCGGGCAGGAGAGCTACAACACCCTGTCGTCGTTCTACATCAAGGAGGCGACACCTATCTTTTAATTCTGTTATTTAATTCTTTGTTTATGCAATGAATTAAGACCTTTAAATGTTTATGGAAATGGAAAGATTCAATTACTTGTTGCTCTATGCTTGGTGTACAATGTTGGATGAATGCTCTGTTTAATATCCGAACCCTAGCTTGCATGATTTGGATTGCGTTTCGATTAGCTACCGAACCATTTTCCCGTCGCAACAACTTCGAGAGTTGTGTTGCGGCTCTAGCGTTTGGTCTGATTCTGGAGTATGAGAGTGCCTGGAACGGAGCTGTTTTCTGTAACATTCCACTCTAACTGAAGCCCAGCAACCTCGAGAGGGGTGTTGATGTAGAGGTTAGAGGTACCCGCTCTGAGAGGAGGGGTGCAGGGTGTTACCGCTACCGCTTGTTTTACTACAGTCTTATCCTCCGAACCTTGCCTGATCTCTAGTCTTTATCTTTCTGCTTCTGTTGCATGAAAACCCCTAAAAACTGCTAAATGACTAAAACCTTAAATCTCTCTTGTAGCTCCATTTGGAGATAGTTTCCTTGTTTATTTTGTGACGTCTTACCGTTCCCTTTCGGGAATTTATATCTCTTTATACCTATCGGAGTGTAGTGTGTCGATTTATGGTTCTCAACACTACCCCCTTGTCCCTGTGTTTGACCCCGTATGACTACTTTGACCCCGTGAGCAAAGTTGCGGGGGTCTAGAAGGATTCGGGTTTATAAATGTAAAATCTCGACTACCTCAAATCCGCCTCCAATTTTGGACGCGCGTTTTAGGCCGGTCAGCATTTTATAAATAATTGTGTAATATATTCAAATACATCCTTGCAGATATATTCAAATACATCCTTGAAATTAACAATGTGTGAATAAAATGTTGAAATACAATCATTTTAAGTTGTCATTTATAAAGTAACCTTTTGGCAATATTTTTGAGTAAGTTATGCTCTGATAGTAGTCATATAGGTTGCTAGTTTACTTGTGTTAGTCGAATATCTAACATTGTTAGATGAATTTGATGCTAACACCCATATTTTCAATGGACACTCACATATACGATTTTTTTCCACTTCCATTTTACAATAGTTAAGAACATAGAAAATATCATTTTAGATAAAATGGACAAATATTAATGTTCTTTTACATTACTAAATTTGGAGTTATTGTCGGTATCTCTCTAACTTTTTAGGATAGATAATAATAATATAAAGTAATTTTATTTTGGTGGATTGATGTTAGATAGATTAATCTTATATCGTATTGTTCATATCATACATGTAATTTTTTGGTTACTATTAAAGACATAGACAACACAATCTATGCATGTACTATAATATAAAAGGCATGTGTGTATTGTACAGACCATGAACTAACCGAGACCTCATTGAGCTAACCAAGACATATGTTTACATGAAAACATATTTCTATGACAAAAAATAAAATTTAAAGATCACCTATTGTGCAGTACAAAATTAGAACGTGAAGGACACATAAGAAAACTTGACGATAAAAATATAAATCAAACATTCAAAATTATCAAATAATTCAAATATTAGTTTTTCTTTGCAAACACAAAATTCATATTTTTATGATATCATAGAAAGCCCCCATGGAAAAAACCATAATGGGAATGGTGGTTCCTTATTCTTTTCTCCATATAAATTCTACGTGCAAAGCACGTGCATTAACTAGTAAATTAAATAAGGGTCAATATCGAACTATTCCTTTTTGTTGAAAAATATAATAAAACATTGCATACTTTTGAAACATTATTTTTTCACTAAAAGACTTACTAAAAAGTTTTTACACTAAAAGACTTACTAAAAAAGCTTCACTAGATTCTTTAAGTTAGAAAGAATTCCTTGGTTAAAAATGTTTTTAATAATATTTTGCAAAATGATATATGGCTTGAAATATAGAATTTAACTCTTGAAAGAGCTAAACCATTATAAAAAACTTGTCTATTTCTAATATATACTATGTTTGATTTACAATCTAAAGTTGAGAAACACAAACAAAGTTTGATTAATAATGTAGCAAACTTTTATAGTTGAACATTTAACATACCTTGATATGTAGTTTAAACTAAAAATAGTTTAGTAAAAGGGGTGAGCTACTTGATATATAAGTGTCAGTCACTGAAATCTATGAAGAACCCCACATTACTATAATAAGAGAACATTTAAGATTTTTATTTATCCTACAAATTAAAAAAATATTAACTCATCAGAAGGATATATAAAGGGCATTTTATATTTCTTGAGAGAAATAAATATGAATTGCAAGAAATAGATAAAAAGTCAATACAAATGTAATTTTCTGTATTCATTGACTACACTTTCCTTCTTTAAAAAAATTCAAAGTTTTGGTATTGTTATCTAGTTTCCTGACTATAAATTTATGTGACAAGCTGATTTCTTACAATGGTCGAGTACTTCCCTTCTTTTACTATTTTGCGTGAATTCACTTGTATATTACCATTCAAGTGAAAGACACTAAGTTGGACTAACGACCTATGATAAATTTGTTGAGGTCATGTTTTTAGATACATATTCACATAGTTGTCTTAGCTGTTTTTAAATTTATGTGTTGTTATATTGTATTATGCATTTGTTTTATTTTGAACTCATCTAATGTTTGCATTTTGTAATAATAGAATCCAATTTCTAGGCACATGTTAAAGTCGGACTTAATAAAGTCAAGAAAAATTATAATTTCATGCACAAATGTCGTGTCATTGTAGAGACATGTCATTTCGAGTATCAAAGTAGATAGTTATACAACCAGGTGTAGGAGAAATGGCATGTCTCATGGGAAGAATAATGGTGTTGTTGGCCAAAATTGTGAACATTATTATAAAAGCAAGAAGCATACCATATTTTCCCAGTGACATGTCATAGTCCCCAGTGACATGATATGTTACCCTATTGACATGTCGTGATGCATATCAGATTCATCCAAACCAAGAAACAACATAATGACATGGTGTGTCAGAGCTAAACACACTATGCCCCAAGCCCCAACCACACATTCATACACTATAATATGGTGTTTTGATCCCCCAAGTTACAATGTTAAGTAGTAAATTATTGATTTTAAAGTTCCCACACATATGTGATGTGATGTGTCATGGTGTTTTTTAACTAAGGTTAGTTACCCACGCATCTGTTTTATAATAGGAAGGCACATATTTGTAATGAGACATTCAAAGTTGTAACGAGATAGCCAAAAATGTAATAGAACGACTCATTTTGTAATACTATGTAAATTGTTGTCGTAAATATCATTTTTTCTGTATTCATTGGGATAATAAAATTTTCACAACGTATTTACAAAATGAGTCTTTGTATTACAATTTTGATTATATCATTACAATTAAGTGTATTTCTATTACAAAGTAAATGCATGGGTAAAAAAGGTTAATTTCCCGCACACGTAGTCTATATATATATATATATATATATATATATATATATATATATATATATCTGTGTGTGTGTGTGTGTGTGTGTGTGTGTGTGTGGGTCTATCTTTAATACCCATGTGGGTATTCTAGCATTTTCTCCCCGTGCCTCTCAAAAAGTAACTATTCGGTCAAAATAGTAATTCGTTGGACAAAAAAGTAACTATATTGACCAAAAAGTAACTATTCGACTCAAAAAATAAATTGTGTAAAATACACCATAAAAATTAAGGAATAAATATGTATTTTTATATTTTCTATAGTTGTTACAAATGAAACTATTTATGCATGAGAATTAACATTTTACGAGATAACCCTCTATATGTGTAAAGTAAGAAACTCCTAAAAAAGTAACCAAATGTGAAGTGGGTAGCTACCTGTACGGGCATTGAATGAACATCATATATATATATATATATATATATATATATATATATATATATATATATATATATATATATATATATGGCTAAATATTTGTTTCCCGCACGGGTAACTTAATCTCGCTACCCGACACTTTTGCATTGTCCACATCTTTCCCTATGCGCAACCAAAGACCGAAGCTTCTACAAATCTCTATTGTTCAGTGATTCTCCTCTAATCTCTTCCACCACTAGCAAGCATCCACCGTTGGGCGGGCTATTACCGTCCATCTGCCGTAGAGTATTGGGGTTTCTATTCGCTGCTCCGGCTTCTCCCTCTCCTCTGACCCTCTTCGATCCAGGAGCTCCAATTGACAGCGCGACTATTGCTTCCTAAGCTACATTGACGGCGACAAGGTCTCCTTCCGTATCGATCAAGTACTCCAAGTGTGACTGCATCTTGTCCATCCTTCCCCTATAGCAGTGCCCCAATCTGAAAGTGGCGCCCAACCTAGAAGGGAACCATTCTCGACTGTACTTTTTCTCTCTCGCCTATTTACGATGACCTCCCCTACTCAGCCTTGCTCCGGCTACCTCCAGCGGCCTGTAGTGACGCCCTCGGCACCTCAAAGGAGTGACGACGCTCCAGGATAGTTCAAGCGAATGCCTGCAGAACTTGTCAAGCAGTAGTTTTGATCAATTCTTCTCTCTATTAAGGTACTCTGTCATTACCTATTTTTCTACAGTTGTCAGCTTGTTTGAGAATTGCTCCTCTTTGGACCTCTCCTGGCCTTGTTTTGTTACTTCCTACCTTCGACGACATGTACCAGATGTGCCCAATGTAGTATCCTTTTCAAATCCTTGCTCTTTTTTCTACTGTTGTGAAGTCACTTGGAAATCTACATATAACCTTATTTGTCCAAGTTACCTTTTTGTATTTTCTTCTTCAATTCAAGTGTTTATGTCCAACTTGGAAATCTGTTTTATTTTGATTTGTAATTTGGAATACAAATCTTCTTGTAGTTCCTCGTTTGTTATGTTGGGTTACTCTTTGGCCTGATAGAGTTACTCTCTGTTGTTTCAGGGTTACTCCTTTGTCCTACTGAGTTACTCCCAGATGCTATAATGGATCCCAGCCTTGATACAGATGCTACTAATTCAAATGTCATCCTTGATAATGATAATGCTAATTCTTATCCTTCTGTTGGTGCTTCCACTCTACCCCAAGTTGAAGTTCCTAAAATTGGTCTCCAGTTTGGAAGTTTAGATGAAGCTATCTCATTCTATTCTAGCTACGCTGACATGATTGGTTTTAATATCAGGAAAGATGACAATAAGTATGAATGGGGAACTAAGATTCTCGTTGCCAAAGATCTAGTTTGTGACAAGCAAGGTACAATGGGTCATTCTAAGAGGTCAAGAGGGCTTCTGAGCCCCGTTTGTGATAAAGTGGGTAAGTTGCAGGAAAATCTGTCTAAGAAGCACAAGCGATCTGTGAAGAGGTGTGGTTGTGGAGCCATGATCCAATTCACACTAGACAAGTCCTCATCCATGTGGGTTGTGACTGCCTTTATTGAGGAACACAACCACGATCTTATTGATGATGCACATCTCCGTTACCTGAAGTGTAACTCATCTCTTGATGAAACTCAAAAACATATCCTTTCTTCCATGAGCCAAGCTAACATACCTGTATTGAGACAAATTGCATTGATGGCATCTGAGTCTGACGGCTATGAAAATCTGACATTTACCAGCAGACAAGCTCATGCACACATCAGTTGTAAGAGGAAAGAGTCGACCAAGTATGACATCGACATGGTCTTAGATCAGTTTGCCAAGTTTAAGGCTGATCATGATTGTTGCTTGACTCATCTGTTTTGGGTTGATCCTGTTTCTGTTGAAGACTGTGGGTTGTTTGGCGATGCGATTGTTTTTGACACCACCTACCACACCAACAAGTATTTGATGGTTTTTGGAATGTTTGGTGGTGTTGATCACCATCATAAGATGGTCTTGTTTGCTTCAGCTCTTATGTTTGACGAGAAGTACGAGTCATTTGTCTGGGTTTTCAAGAAGTATCTACTTTGTTTTGGCAAAGAGTCGGTGTCCATCATAACCGATCAAGACCCGGCTATGAATGTTGCTATCCTTATTGTTTTTCCAAATTGCAAGCATCTCTTCTGCAGCTGGCACATCCTACAAAAGCTTCCCTCTAAGCTTGGTGGTCTTCCTAACAAGGACCAGATCATAAGCTCCTTGAATGATTGTGTGTGGAATGTGGATGATGTCGGTATATTTGAAGAGAGATGGGATTCTATTGTTGAGGAGTATGGTATGTCTTCCATTACTTGGCTGTCTGACATGTATGCGATGCATTCAGAGTGGGTTTCATGCTATATGCAGGCTTCCTTCTTTGCGGGCATGAGGACAACGCAGAGGAGAGAGACCTTGAATGCGTTCATTAGAAGCCATGTGAATAGTAGGAAGACTCTCTTTGAACTTGTATGTTCATTGGAGACTACGTACTCTCATGTACGGGAGATTGAAAATTTCAAAGACTTTGAAGACAAGTATAGTAATCTCCCTTTGTCATCATTGTGGCCTTTGGAGGAGCAGATGAGAGGTATATACACCAAAGCAATCTTTAAGATCTTTCAGAGTGAGGTTCATCAAAGCATGATCTACAATGTAAAGGAAGCTTCAGAAGAAGGTGTGTTTCAAGTGTATCATGTCGGTGGCCTTGGATATGCCCACATCTTGAAGAAAAAGTCATCGAGTGAGATTTTTTCTTGCAACTGTTGCATGTTGGAATTCAAAGGTGTCCCTTGCAGGCACATCCTATATTATTTGAAGAGTCATGACTTTTGCACTCTTCTCGAGCCATACATACTTAAGAGGTGGACCAAAGGGTACAGAGAACATCCTTTGATTTTTGGCAAAGCGTCAGTTAGTCATCCATCCACTGGGAGGACTCTTAAGCTTGTTTCTACCTACAATTCAATTGTGAACATAGCGTGTAGGAACAATGTTGTAGATCTTTGCCATGAAAAACTTCTAGCCTTGCAAAAGGAGCTGTTAGAATTGGATCTCACTGATACTGGTGCAGATGCAGGTGCTAGTGTAATTGCTTCAAATACAACTTCTTCTGCTGTCAAGGTTCATATCTCCAATGTTTGCAAAATTAAGGGGAGACCCAAATCCACAGATGCGAGGTTTAAATATGAAGTTGAGATTGCCCAATATAAAAGAGAGAGGCAGTGTAAGAATTGCTTAGAGTTTGGTGTTAACCATGATAGCAGGAACTGCCCTAAGAAGTAGTCCATTCTACAATGATGCTCTTTCTTGACTATCTGTTGTTGATGTTTACTGCTCAACCACTATATCTGGTACTGCTTGTATTGTTTGTTTGTGTTTGATGTTTATATTTGTTATCTTATCTTGCTGTTGATCTATTCTGTTCTTCTTATCCAGCTCCTGGTTCTGCTCGCTAAGCTTTATTTTCTGCTACTGCTGTTGATTGTGGGGAGCATCCTGGTGCTGCTTATTGTGGTTTTGTTTGTTCTTTTATCATGCGATTTGAAGTTGTTGCTACTACTGCAATTCATGGATATGTGCTACTGCTAATGCTCTTGTGATGTGTTGCTATTGCTACTGCTATTGATGGTTATGTGCTACTTCTACTTCTAGTGTGATGAGCTACTGTTGCTACTTCTAAAAGGTAAGAAGTGGGCATACTTTATGAGTTGATCAATCACCACCCAACAACATCATAACATTTCTTGGACTTAGAGAATCTAGTAACAAAGTGTATGGTAATCTTCTCCCATTTCCATTCCAGAATCTCAAGTAGATGAAGAAAACCACCATGTCATTGATGCTCTATCTTGACTTGCTAACATGTCAACCATTTTATAAAAAATAAAGCTATGTCATTCTTCATATTCTTCCATCAGAAGCTTTGTTATAGGTCCTTGTACATTTTAGTTGTACCAGGATGAATCATGTACTTAGACCCATGAGCTTCTCTTAGAACCTTCTACCTTACATTACTAACATCAGGAATTCACAACATATTTTAGAAGCAGACAACACCATCCACTCCAACTGAGAAGTCAGATTGCAGTTTATCTACTAGCCTTCATCTCGTCAAGCTCAAAACTCTCCAACTATGAAGCTACAACCTCTAAAATCTTGGTTGGTGTAGTGGACAAACTAGGCATGCGCACACACAACTTATCTTCATCCACTGAATCAACAGGCTGAGGCTGCCAACTAGAAACATGTTCCAGATTCTTCCACACAAAACAACTCATAGTAGCACATACAAGATCCTTTTTTTGACTTAGATAATCAACTACATTTGCTTTACCATGATGATAGGTGATGGTAAAGTCGTAGTCCTTAAGGTACTCCATCCACCTTTACTGCCTCAGGTTCAGATATTTCTATGTCAACAAGTACCTCAAGCTTTTATGGTCAGAGAAGACTTCAAATTCACTCCATAGAGATAGTGTCGCCAGATTTTTAGAGCATGAACAATGTCAGCTAGCTCTAAGCCATGTATAGGGAAATGTTCTTCATTTGGTTTCAATTAGCGGGAAACATCGGCAATCACTCTACCTTCTTGCATCAAGACACACCCTATGCCTTGTTTGGAAGCATCAGGTGTCCATGAGAACTTGAACTCCTTCCGTGTCAACTTGGTCAAAGACAAGGCCAACTCTAAAAAGCTCTTGATGAATCTTCGATAGTAACCTGCTAACCCGAGAAACTACAAATCTCTAAGGGATTCTTTAGAGCTTTCTACTTGGTCACAACTTCTACCTTTGTAGGATCAACAACTATATGTCTGCTAGAAATCACTTGACCCAAAAACATCATTTCCTTTATCTAGAACACACATTTTGAAAATTTAACATAAAATTGGTTTTCTCTCAGTGTGTTAAGCACAATCTGCAAGTGTTTGCGATGTTGTTCTTCCATCTCAGAGTAAACAAAAATGTTATCAATGAACACCACTGCAAACTGATCGAGGTAAGGGAAAAATACTCGGTTCGTTAGGTCCATGAAATCAGTATGGTCATTAGTCAAATCAAAAGGCATGACTAGGAACTCATAATTCCCATATCAGGTTCTAAACACTATCTTTAGCATGTCCTCGTCCTTTATACGCATTTAGTAGTAGCCACTTCATAGGTCCATCTTCAAAAACATGGTGGTTGACTTCAGCTAATCAAACAAGTCATCAATGCAAGGCAAGGGATAATAGTTCTTCATCGTCACTTGGTTGAGCATGCAATAGTCCATGCAAATCCACAACAAACCATCCTTCTTCTTCACAAACAAGATAGGGGATCCCCAAGGTGAGATGCTAGGGTGGATAAAACCCATGTCAAGAAGCTCCTGAAGTTGCTTCTTAAGCTTGGCAAGTTTAGCAGGGGTCAAGCAGTAAGGAGGCTTCGAGATTGACAAAGTCCCATGCATAAGCTCGATGGTGTAAGGAGTGGGATCCCAGAGGGGAACCACTCCCTACTAAAAATTTAAAGAATAGAAACTCCCATCCAACACACTCAAAAAGGTATGATGGAGTGGGTGTAAAATTTTCAAATCTTATTAATGGTATTAAAAAAACTAATAGTATAGCAGTGGAAGTGAAATTTTGACTATATTCAATTTCTCACAAGGTTACAAAAGAACATCATAAGCTCCCACAAAGGGTTTACACGAAAGATACACCATAAGGATTTTAGTAGAGGGAAATCTAAACCATAACAACTTTGTCTCCACGCTTCAACTCCTTAACCTAGGTCCATATCTTTATGCCATGTCCTCCAAGTCCTTCACCTAGGGTTGGAAGCATACCCCAGTAAGAAGAGAAATGTAGATAACATCAGCAAAGGATGGTATGTGCATACTAAAAGTAAATTTGCGCAATATATGGAACAAAGGATAAAAAATAAATAGAAGCTTCCCATAGAAAAGAAAAGTACCACCCAAGTGGGTATCAAGAGAAAACAATCACAATAAAGAGGATACTTGCCATAAAACAATATAAAAAGATTGTGCCATATATACATCCACTACCATGGTGGGAAATGAAGCACATATTAAGAAAGTAGGTCACACACCCCACAATCATCATCAATAACCTACATGCATGTGAGATAAGCATATCCCTAGAACAATATATATACAAAGTCAACCAAGTCTCACAAACTTGAAGCCTGATAGAGAATGATTGATGTACTGCCAAACTCCCAATATATAATATGAGCCAAGTCTCACAAACTTGAAACCTGGGTATGGGGCACCACCACCGCCATCCCAATAATAACAAGGGTATACTACCCAAAACCCAATGCAATTACACTACTCTAGTACTACTGATTCACATAGCATGTTTGATAGAGAGGAAAGTAAAAAAGTATAGTCAGATTATACAAACTAGTCACCAAAAAAGTGACCAATATATACATCCACCTCACAAGTGGACAAAAGACATCACATGTCATCATATAGAGTTCCAACATGAACAAAGAATTATAAGAAACAAGAGAATGTTTGAACATGATCACAAGATCAGTAACAAATAAGATACTTCACATGAAGCATATTTTTCAAAAGCACAAGATAAGGTGTAGGCTAATGTCCATAAGACCAAGAGAAAGAAGAAATTAGTTAAATTGCTCAATAAGAATAATGTGGTTTGCAAACATACCTTAATAAAGAATCAAAACAGTCCAAAGACAGTCCTAGATCCAAGCCTAGGCCTCCCAATCACCTATATTGCATATATGTAGAATTAGGGTTAGGTTTTCATAATTTATTCAAAACCTTAAAAATTGCTTTTTTGGTATTATTGAATTAGGTTATAAAAGCCATTCCATATTTTTGATTATATTTTTATGAGTTCAAAACATATTTTATTACATTTTTTTGAGTTATAATATTTATTTATGAATTTTACAAGTTAACATGTAATTAAGAAAGTCCATTAAAAATCATTTATTTTTAATATTATATTTAGGAAACACAACCAACACCATCAGATAGGAAACATTTTTTGAATCCAACAGTTATTTATTTGTATTTTTCTGATTAGTGAATAATTAGTTATGACTTTTATAAATCGTACCAATAGGAAAAATCCACATCAGCAAACCAATTGTGAGAAAGAAGAGAGAGAGGGAGAGGGTCGTGCCCCTGAGTTGTCCTAATCAGGACTGGCCAACTCAGCCGACCTCTTATCCAACTTAGCCAAACCAAGCGCAAGGTAAGAAAACAAAAATCGGGTGAAATGTCCAAAATGCCCTTGCTAGCGAAAATCAAATGCAAGAGAAAGAGGAGGGTATCATAGACAAAGCACATGGGGTATTGAGACCTCGACTTAGTTCTCAGCCATGGCTGTGAGAACAACAACTTCTCACCGCCAGGAGATCAAACCGAAACTTCAGAGGCCGAAACCCATTGGAAATCGTTCAAACAGATTCACCAGGCCAAGACAAACACGAAGGCCACAAACGTCACCGGAAACAATGAGAAAATAGGGAAGAATCACCGCAAGACCCGCATACACATAGCAGAAATCAAAGAAGAAGAAAGAGGTGTCATACCTTCTCGCAAGACAACAAAAACCAAAAGGGTAGCCTCGACTAGTCACCAGGAGTATCATGGCAGAGAAGCTTAGTAGGACCTTAGTCGTGAAGTTGACGGGGAAACAAGTTGGAGGGAGCCAAAGGTAACCAGACATTAGACGATGTTCTAGCAAACACCGAGATGGTACATGTGCAAATGATTGGAAAATGGAGGTGTTAGAAAGCCTGTAGAGATCGAGAGGTTCCACAAAGAAGATGGAGTAGGTCGGGCTCTATGGCAAGGTATTTGGGAAAATTGAAGGCATAGAATAGTTGTGAGGGTACTGACAATCATTTTTGTGTGGTTGGATAGGGGTTTTATAAACCATTGTGTGCCTGCAAAATTGGGGTTTGATGCCACCTTTGGATGTTTTGCCAAAATAGAGAGTTAGGGTTTATGTGGGGACTCATTGAGTGTGGAATCGAATAAGGAAATCGATGAAAGAAGAATCATGAAAAGTGATTTAGAAATGAGGAAAATTCGGGGCAAATAAGATCACACACAATGTTCCTTCCTGACTCGGTCTCCTACCCAAGGTAGGAGAAGACCCACAACCGTTAGATCTGGGATCAGACGACCCAAGATAATCCTGAAATCAAAGAAAGACATGACAGAGATTAGATAGCAATATCAATCCGATTTTTAACAAAGTGGGGTCACATTATTTCCTTTCTTCTATCTTTTCATTTGATGGTGCAAATAAATCCCAAATTAGGTGAAATTTGACTCCCATCCTAACTTGGATACGAGGAATCTTAATATGAAATTAGATTTCCATTTTGAGAACATTTGATGTGTTAAATAAATCTAATCTTATTTTCTCTTTCCTCCTACATTAATGGTTATAAGATTATCCAAATTTGATGAAACTTCACCCACAAGTCACATTAAGTGTCTTGGATACGAATTTACCATCAATTTTACATGTTGGAGTTATTTGTTTACTTATTTAATATTTTGAAGGTTCTACACACTTTCTCTCTCATGAATTCACCTTTTAATCAAACTTTCTCCAAATTGGATGAAAATTCACCCAAAGGCTGTATTTATTATGTAGATTATGACTCTAAGATTATTTTACTTTTTAGAGTCATTTATTATTTTATTTGATATTTGGGGAAACATATATATTCTATTTCCAAATTGAATTAAATTAATTATCATTATATCCATAATGTGAAACTTGACTCCCAAAGCAATTGGGACCCAAGGAACACAATTTTTAACTCAGACTCCACTTTTGGGATTCCTTTTTAATGAGTTATGTCACAATTAATATTTGTGGATTATATTATCACATTATTACTTAGGTTATCATATTATTTCACTATTATCATTATTGCTCTTCCATTTATTTTGAAAATTCATTTATATCTCATGTGACATATTTTTGTGTCTATTATTGATTAAGACTAATGTGAGAACCTTAGGTTATATTATGGTGATTTATGCATGCATTAGCTCATTAGAGTCATACTAAACATCATTTAGGTCTAAACCTTAACCTTGTTTGGCTAAGCCCAAAAGATCAAACTTCTAGGGTAGGGTTCAAGATCTAGTATGTTACAACACTCCACGCCTTAAAAGTATTTCATCCTCAAAATCTATTGATCCAAACAACCAACTAATCTCCACTCCTTAAAAGGTTTAACCTAACAAGTCAAACTAAACAACATTTAGGGCTACCCACATAGATTTTGGTTGATATTTTTTTTAGAGATTTATGTTATCCATGTAACCGACTAACAAGTTAGAACCATCTGGGGTTGAGCTTTAGGTTCTTGTGTCCATAACCTAACAACCCTAAGATCCACAAAGGTCATAGGATATAAAGGGTAAGTACACTACACCTTAATAGTATCTCACATATTCCTAGGCACTTCTTCTAAACTAGGGTTACGATTCTATGCCAACTAATTCTAGGGTTTCTCCACTAAAACTTCACATATCTCTTCATTGTGACTTAGTTCAAGAAATCATCGAGATAATCAGATATTTTTTTGTACATATAGTAGTATAATGAAAATAATTTGTATCGATGAGAAACATTGGAGATAAAACAAAGATGGTACCAAAATCAATGCGATAAACCAAGTCACAATTTATCCATAACAAGACATCTTTATTCTACTACTTCCTCATAAACTATTTGCATCCTCAAGTCAAACCTCATAACATCAAGGGATACAAATCATATTCTCAACTTACTAGGGTGAACATATCACCTAAAGGGTGACTAACAAAGACAAGGGTTTTAATAAGGAAGATAAAATTCAAATAGTCAGATTCCAACTACCATGGGCTCAGAAACCATGATGTAAGGAGTGAGATCCCAGAGGGGAACCACTCCCTACTAAAAATTTGAAGAACAAAACCTCCAATCCAACACACTCAATAAAGTATGATGGAATGGGTGTAAAATTTTCAAATCTTATTAATGGTATTCAAACAATCAATAGTATAACAGTGAAAGTGAACTTTTGACTATATTCAATTTCTCACAAGGTTACAAAAGAACATCATAAGGTCCCACAATGGGTTTACATGAAAGATACACCATATGGATCTAAGTAGAGGGAAATCTAAACCATACCAACTTTGTATCCAAGATTTAACTCCTTAAGCTAGGTGCATATCTTAATGCCATGTCCTCCGTCCTTCACCTAGGGTTGGAAGCATACCCAAACAAGAAGAGAAATGTAGATAACATCAGCAAAGGCTGGTATGTGCATACTAAAAGTAAATTTGAGCAATATATGGAACAAAGGATAACAAATAAATAGAAGTTTCCCATAGAAAAGAAAAGTACCACCCAAGTGGGCATCAAGAGAAAAGAATCACAATAAAGAAGATACTTGCATTAAAACAACATTACAAAATTGTGCCATATATACATCCACTACCATGGTGGGAAATGAAGCACATATCAAGAAATTAGGGCACACACCGCACAATCATCATCAATAACCTACATTCATGTGAGATAAGCATAGCCCTAGAACAATATAAATACAAAGTCAGTCAAGTCTCACATACTTGAAGCCTGCTAGAGAATGACGTACTGCCAAACTCCCAATATATAATATTGGCCAAGTCTCAAAAACTTGAAACCCGGGTATGAAGCACCACCACCTCCATCCCAATAATAACAAGGACATACTACCCAAAACCCAATGCAATTACACTACTCTAGTACTACTGATTCACATATTATGTTTAATAGAGAGGAAAGTAAAAAAGTATAGTCAGATTATACAAACTAGTCACCACAAAAGTGACCAACATATACATCCACCTCACAAGTGGACAAAAGACATCACATGTCATCATATAGAGTTCTAACATGAACAAAGCATTATAAGAAGTAAGAGAATGTCCAAACATGATCACAAGATCTGTAACAAATAAGATACTTCACATGAACATATTTTCTAAAGGAACAAGATAAGGTGTATGCTAATGTCCATAAGACCAAGAGAAAGAAAAAAGTAGGTAAATTTCTCAATAAGAATAATTTGGTTTGCAAACATACCTTAATAAAGAATCTAAATAGTCCAAAGACAGTTCGAGATCCACGCCTAGGCCTCCAATGCACCGATATTGCATATATGTAGAATTAGGGTTAGGTTTTCATAATTTATTCAAAACCCTAAAAATGCCTTTTTGGTATTAGTGAATTAGGTTATAAAAACCATGGCAAAGTTTTAGGTTATATTTTTTTGAGTTAAAAATATATCTTATTATATTTTTCTGAGTTATAAATATTTAGTTATGAATTTTACAAGTTAACATGTAATTAGGAAAGTCCAATAAAAATCATTTATTTTTAATATTAGATTTAGCAACAAAACCAAAACCATTAGATAGGAATCATTTTTCTGAATTCAATGGTTATTTATTTGTATTTTTTTATTAGTGAATAATTAGTTATGAATTTTATAAATCAAACCAATAGGAAAAATCCACATCAACAAACCACATGCGAGAAAGAAGAGAGAGAGGGAGAGGGTCGCACCCCCGAGTTGACCCAATCTGGGCTGGCCAACTCATCTGACCTCGCATCCAACTCAGCCAAACCAGGCACAATATAGGAAAACAAAAAGCGGGTGAAATGTCCAAAATGCCCCTACTAGCAAAAATCAAACGCAAGAGAAATAGGAGGGTATCACAGACAAAGCACATGAGGGATTCAGACCCTGACTCAGTTATCAGTCGTGGCTGTGAGAATAATAGCTTCTCACTACCAAGAGATCAAACCAAAACTTCAGAGGCCAGAACCCATTAGAAATCGTTCAAACAGATTTGCCAGGAAAAGATGAACACAAAGGCCACATACATCATTAGAAACAATGAGAAAATAGGGTAGAGCTTACCGCAAGACCCGTAGACACATAACAGAAATTAGAGAAGAAGAAATAGGTGCCATACCTTCTTGCAAGACAACAAAACAAAAAGGGTAGCCTCGACTGGTCCCCAGGAACCTACCCACACTGAGTGCAAGACAAGAGCAAGCTAGGAGTATCATGGTGGTGAAACTTAGTAGGACCTTAGCTGCGAAGTTGAGGGGGAAACAAGTTGGAGGGAGCCAAAGGTAACTGAGCATTAGAAGATGTCTTAGGAAACACCAAAATGGTATAGGTGCAAGCAATTTGAAAATAGAGGCGTCAGAAAGCCTATAGAGACCAAGAGGTTCCAGGAAGAAGACGAAGTAGGTCGGAAACTATGGTAAGGTATTTGGGAAAATTGAAGGCAGAGAAGAGTTGCGAGGGTGCCGGAGATCATTTTTGGGTGGTTGGATAGGGGTTTTTATAGACTAGTATGCGCCTGCAAAACTGGGGTTCAATGCCACCTTTGGGCGTTTTCCAAAATAAAGAGTTAGGGTTCATGTGGGGGCTCATTGAGTGTAGAATCGAACAAGGAAACTGATGAAAGAAGAATCGTGAAAAATGATTTAGAAATGAGGAAGATTCGGGGCTAAGAAGATCACACGCATTGTTCCTTCCTGACTTGGTCTCCTACCCAAGGTAAGATTTCACCCACAACCATCAGACCCGGGATCGGACGGCCCAAGATAATCCTAAAATCAAAGAAAGGCATGATAGTGATTAAATAGCAATATCAATCTGATTTTTAATAAAGGGGTCACATTATTTCCTTTCTTCTCTCTCTTCATTTGAGGGTGCAAACAAATCCCACTTAGGTGAAATTTGACTCCCAGTCTAACTGGGACAAGAGGAATCCAAATATTAAATTAGATTTTCCTTTTGAGAAATTTTGATGCGTTAAATATATCAAATCTTATTTTCCCTTTCCTCCTTCATTAACGGTTATAAGATTATCCAAATTTCATGAAATTTCACCCATAAGTCACATTAAGTGTCTTGGATACGAATTCGCCATCAATTTTACATGTTCGAGTTATTTTTTCACTTATTTAATATTTTGACAGTTCTACACTTTCTCTCTCCTGAATTCACATTTTAATCAAACTTTCTCCAAATAGGATGAAAATTAACTCAAAGGCTATATTTATTATGTAGATTATGAATATAAGATTATTTTCCCTTTTAGAGTCATTTATTATTTTATTTGATATTTTGGGGAAAACATAGATCTTCTCTTTCCAAATTGAATCGAATTAATTATCATTACATGAATAATGTGAAACTTGACTTCGAAAGCAATTGGGACCCAAGGAATACAATTTTTAACTTAGATTCCATTTTTGGGATTTATTTTTGATGAGTTATGCCACAATTAATTTTTGTGACCATTATTATCACATTATTACTTAGGTTATCATATTATTTCACTATTACCATTATTTCTCTTCCATTTATGTTCCAAATTCATTATTATCTCATGTGACATATTTTATGTGCCTATTATTGATTTAAGACTAATGTGAGAACATTAGGTTACATTAGTGTGATTTATGCATGCATCAACTCATTAGAGTCATACTAAACATAATTTAGGTCTAAACCTTAACCTTATTTGGCTAAGACCAAAAGATCAAACTTCTAGGGTAGGGTTCAAGATCCGGTATGTTACTGATGGAAAATTCCACCTCAGAGTTGGTGCAGTCTGGGAAACTCCTAAAAAAACACATCAGGAAAGTCCTTCACAACATCTATATGATCTATAGAAGGAGGTGTGGCATCAAGAACGATAAATGATAATTATGCTCTACACACTTGTGAGACACATTTTTTGGCTTTGATGGTAAAAATGATGGATTGTCAATCCTCTCTCTTCCTAATTTTAATACATAGCCTCTCTCTCCATTAGGATGAAATAAGCTAACTTTCTTTCCTTGACAAAATAAGGTTACATCATGTTTCTTCAACCAATCCATGCCCAAGATAACATCAAAGGCATACATGTTGAGCAGGATAAAGTATGAAGGAAACATATTTCATGATATACAAAGGTCCAAGGTAGGGAGTTTGAGATGAGAAGAGAAGATCCTACCACTAGGTGTGTTTACAACTAACACATAGTACATGTATTTAGATTCTAAATCTAACATGGAATCAAGCTGAAAAGACATGAAGGCGTTCAAAGAGCTAGAATACAAAAGTGCCTTGATAGGATGCATATTGATATGTAAGGTACCTTCAATGACTCATTGTCATCTCCAAGTTCTTCAATATTTAGAGAAAATACCCTCCATTTCGCCTCTCCATAGTTGGTTACCACTGGTTCTTATTGTTGTTCTGTGGAGGCAGATTTTGTCGGGGTTGTTGCAGCTATTGTGCCGGCTACTAGGTCAGTTGCTAGGTTGGGGCATGTCCTTGCTGAAATTGGGGATAGAAAGGTCGAATATGTCCAACCTGGCTGCACTCATGGTAGGTATGTGCAGGCTGATCATATCTTCAAACATAGGCATTGTTGGCAGGGCACCTCCTAGGAGGATGGTAGAGGGAGCACCAGCTGCACCTTTCACGACCACGACTGTCACCATGATTCTTACTCTTATTGTTGTTGTTGTGCCCTGGAGGTTGGAATCCATGATAAGATTTAATAGCCAAGGCCTTGTCCACCATTTGCTGGAAGGTGAGTGGAAGTTATGGAAAAAGGTTTTGGCCAACCTGATAGCTCAGACCCTCCAGGAATAGGGTCGATCTTCTCTCAGAACCAAGGTCTGTGGCATAGCGTTCCAACAGAAGGGATCGTTGAATGTAGTCAACAACGCTAATGCCCCCATTCTTAAGGCTGTAGAAATTGACCTCCTTCTTCCTCAAGAAAGTCAGGTAGATGTACTTCTCCCTAAAGAGGTTCAGAAATTGGTCCCAAGTCATGGTGGTTGTATCTCTGGTGTGGGCAATGTCGTTCCACCACACTCAGACCGATCCATCCAACACGTAGGTTGCAAAGAAGACTTTCTAGTAAGGACGACATGACGTGTCCTTGAAAGTATGGTCCACGGCCAAAACCCAATCATCATCCTTGTCAACCATGTTCAGTTCACTCTCTCCTTTGAAGTAAGGCAGCTGCATCTTGATGATGTCTGTCAGGATGAACTTGTTTGACTTGTTAGCATTAGTAGCAACAGTGGTGAGTTGCCCCACCAGGGTAGTAGAGAGTAGATGGCACAAGATGGCCAACTCCTATTCTAGGTTAAGTCCAGGGGTATTAGGGTTCACCACACTATGTGCTTGTGGTGTATATGGGGTGTCCAAACTGCTAGAGTCATTTTGGGCAGAACCCTTGGAGTTGTTGTTATTGTTCATGTTGTCAAACAAGTCAATGCTCCTGAAAGGCAAGGTTATCATATTAGTATTCTAGGAGTATAACAACATAGATGATAAAATAATTTTTGAGGCTACTATTACCTAAAAGCATGCTATTTTAGACAATCTATATTAGCTCATGTCAGGCAGGTATCATATGTATTTGGGAGTCCTCATAAACCAAGCTAGTGGTACAGAGGAAAATCTTGCTAGCCCCCAAACCCTGATCCTTTCTAGACACCCTTCCTTTTGACTTCATGCCCTAGTATATGCCTTAAGGATCTGATACCATGTTGTAAAGAGGCGAGATCATCTCCTTACTAAAATTTGAAGAGAACACAAAACATCCATCTTTTCACAAAGATAATAGATATTGAGGGATGCATGTATAATATTGCAATTAAATAAGCATGCACTACATACATATAAAATGTCAATAGCAGTGGAAAGGAAAAGAAACTAAAGCTATTACATGGCTTTCATCATTATTCACTACATAAGGTTTTCAGAAGAAAAATACAAGAAAACAAAGGATCTAGCGTTAGAAAACTAGACATCCTTCAAGAAAGTCTTGGATCTACTTTGGGTCCTATTTTCCTTGATCTTGTTATTCACCTTGTCCAAAATCTAGGTGGTTGGGAAATCACCCAGCAAGAGGGAAAGAAAACAAGGTATATGTCAACAATATGAACGAGAACAAAATATCGAAAACACAAAAGTAAAGGATATAAGTTCATCAATAGATGAAGAGATCAAGAGTATGAGGCATAATTAAAATAAATGATTACCATAACATTAAAATAGTAAAGGAATTGCATGCATGATTTAATATTGACTACTTTAACTAAGTAGGGTTGAGGCACATACCGGACCCCAACCTATAAGTGAGGGGTGAAATAACACATTCCCACTCACCTATGTGAATTATATACGGGGGAGAATAACACATTCTCGAGGGAGAAATAACACATGTCCTATCTATGGGTGGTAGTACATAAGTACCACTACATTAGCTAAATAGTCTAATAAAGTCAACATGCTAAGAGAAACTATGGCAAGTAGAAGCATCATATATTTGAAACATGGCATTGGGGTATAAGACCCAAGAAATAGAATATCAATACTATTTTTTGAGGAAATTTAGCAAAAGAGTCATGAATAGAGAAAATAAGGTACATATAGTGCCTCATTAGGGAATATAGGGTTTGGTTTGAAAATATCCCAACTTAGGATATAAGAATGCACATACCTCTTTATCATATTCAAATACCAAGTTCCACCACTTCTAGATGTTCCAAGTTCAATTTGGCCTATTTCAATTTATTAACATTCATTAGTGTACATATCACACATTATTGCATAGAAACCCTAAGAATTGACCTTTTTCACAAAACTGAGATTTACACTATGAAAATCTCACCATTAGACTATTTAGGATATCTTGATCAAGAAAACATATCATTATGTCAATTTTGGAGTTATGGTGATTAAGTTGTAATTTTTATGGAATTTATTTATTAAAGTCATATTCTAAAAATCACCTTAAAAAACTTGAAATCAGACCTTGAAAGAATTTTTATTAGATATATCTTAATTTTATGATTCCAAAACATACTTTTTTATTAATTTTGGACAAGCGATTTAAAACATATGAATTTTCCAATTCTGACAAATAAGAAAATGACATGTCAACAATTTAGTTGCAAGCGAGGGAGAGAGAGGGAGAGGGGTCGGACCATGACTTAGACCCCCACAACATGTCCTAAGTCATGTACCATAGGAGAGATGTACCAATCATTTTAGGTTCATCTAGAGCTAGTAACAAAGTATAGAATAACAAAGAAATGGGACCCTAAACAAGAACATCATCTAAAGGTGGAGATCATCATCTAAGCATAAGAATATGAACTAACAAGTTTATAATAAGCAATAAACATGGAGAAAGTTATATAAATTTCCTATAGGAAGAATATGAGATCCCAATCAGTAGGAAACTCAAGAAAGATGGGTTGGTAGCTTCAAGCTCAAGCTCCAAACTTGAGCAAGAATCACCTTCTTCTCAAGGATACAAACCCTAAGCAAGAGGATCATGGAAAGAAGACCTTTTGAGCTTTAGATGGAGTTTCTCCATGGAATACCAGGGTTTTGACCTAGAGGAAAGTGGAAGGAAGAAGAATAGTAGGGAAAACAGAGGAGAAGGGGAAGAAACCTACTTGCCTTGGTCGGAAATGTGAAACGGTGACTTTAGAAACCCTAGATGAGCTTAGATGAAACCCTAGAAGAACTTCTTCACCAAGATGACATCTTCTTCTACCTTGGGACAGCTCCTCCATGTCCAAATAGAGAGAGGACGAAGTTCTACTGTAGGACAGAGGTGATATGGATCAAATATTTTGGTTGGGAGGTAAGGAATTAGTATATAAAAGCTTTATGGTTAAGGATGAAGTAATGAATGAGGTGTCTAAGCTACTTTCCATGTGTCCATGTCTAAGGGTGTCCATGTTCATGCAAGACTTTATGTATAAGGAATAAGAAAAAAATGAGGTGCCAAGTTACTTTCCATGTTTCCATGGCTAAGGGTGCCCATGGACATGCAAGCCTTTAGGGATAAGGAAGGAGTCAAGCATGAGGTGTCCATGGACCTTTCCATGTGTCCATAGCCTAGAGCTTCTATGGCCATGCAAACAACTATTAAAAATCTCCTAGAGACTTCTTAGCCATCAATTTTCAATTCTCCTGGCCCACCACCAACTTCCAAACAAAGAAACCACCCATCGGTTGATAACTCCCATGGATAAGCTCACCCATAAAGGGGGAAATCCCTAAAATGCCCTTGAAGAGAAACACCTAAAAAGCAAAGTACAACTAGGCTACACATGGCCCAAAATTCTCTATAATGATAAGGAAACATATAAGTATCATAAGGCATGTAAAAAATTACAAAGAAAACCTCCCAAATGGGTAAATTGCAAAAAACTCCAAACGTGCGTAAAAATTGCATAACTTGCACAGACAACATCCTAACTGGACCAAACTTGAAACGTAAGCTTATCTCATGATTTCAAAACACCTCAAAAAGTTATATTAAGGTTTAAAGAACTTAACTATGGTAATTAAGCTTGTTCAACACATTAAGCAAGGTTTGGGGCCTTACACTTCTAGCACAAATTTATTTACCATTGTTTCACTTAAATGGTGATTTTGCATTTTTAAATCCTTAAATTAGCTTTCAATAAGGTATTTGTGCATAAACCCTTCCATTGGTATAATTAAAATACAAATGTTTGCCAAACCACTATAGATTTCACTAATTCATCAACTAGGACATAAAGGACAAAAATGAGAAGAAAACTTAGGAAAAAAGGTTACATGGAGATTACATTCAGAATTTAGTATGTTAAAACTTAAAATTTAAGTAGGAGACATTCTTAGTTTCTTCCTCTTCTTCACTTTCTTCATCATCCTCTGACTAAGTGTAGATACGATTATCTACACCATGTCCTCCTTCATCAGAGGTGACACATTTCATAACTTTCTCGGTCTTAGCCTTACCCTTTTGCCCAATATCCTTTAATTGTTTAACATCTAGGGAAATCTTTTAGATTTGGGAGGTTATATTTTCGATAGCCTTGGACTCGACATATGGTCCTTCAAGGTTGGCCCTCTTTGTTGAGCCCCTATCACTTCTCTCATAATCCATGCTTGCTTGCAGTGCAACCATGTTATCAATGGTCATCATAGTCTTCTTCAGTTTCTTTCCAAGGAAATCACTTCTAGTGAAGGCATTCAACAAAGTACATTATGTAGATGTTAACCCATTGTAAAATGTTTTCACAAGAAAACCTTTATCATAATTGTGATGGGGATGATTCCTATGATATTCTTAGAATCATTCCCATGCTCCATGAAGATTCTCTCTGGGTTTCTATAAGAATCTAGTGATCATGTGCCTATTTTCGATGGTTTTCTCAATAGGATAGAACTTGGTAACAAAAGCATCATCTAGGGGTCCCCATCCATTAATAGACCTGTGAGGAAGACTAAGATACCATGATAGAGGTTTGTCCTTAAAAGAGAAGATGAATCCCTTGCAGTATATAACTTCCTAAAACACCCTCTTCATCTTAATAGTGGCATAGATGTTCTTTAAGGCATCAAGATGATGATAAGGATTCTCATATTTTGAGTTACATGTGAAATTTTTGTTTTGGATCATGGAGATGACTGTAGGTTTCAGCTCAAAATTTGCAGAATTAAACCTTGGGACAATAACGGGGCATCTAGATTCATTATCCCTTGCCACAACAAAATCCCTATGGAGTGACCTTACTCTTCTTATTCATCTTCCTCATCGTTGTTGTTGTTTCCTTCCATTCCTCCTTGCCCTTTGGTGGTGACTATTGGTTGTTCAAGGTTGTAATCCTCCCATTCAGATTCATGGTATTATGGAGGTGTAAATACCCTTGCGTTCATGTTATATCCACTTTTACGACCTACTCTATGGATTGGCATGATGACAACAAGGTGGTTGGTTGGTTTTTCACAGATACCTAAAATAGTTCACACATTCAAGTTAGAAACTAGCTGTGTTTAATGAAGTATTCAAGGTGATAATGATATGGTGGATCAAAATTTTTGCAGTCAAGTCCATTGCTGGACTTGAGGCATGAGTATATGGTGAGTAGACCCTTGTTTTTTACAGTACCATTTTGCCTTGTCCCGACAATGATGCCCAAAAGTTGACCAACCTAAATCACATGTCTAATGGAGCGATAGAGTAGTCAAACTCTTAAATTTATAACTGAATCTCAGGCCCCCACAATTGTTATATGGGGTCCGAAGTAGTAATCGGGGTCAAACCATAGAAACAAGGGTGGTGAGTGCTAAGAACATAAAAGTCTTATCTCAGTTACATTGATTAAAAAAAGGGTAGGTTAAGATGGTGTTCATTATGGAATGATATTACTCCAAACAAATAGAATAAGTAAAAGAATAATAAAGAAACAAAACAAGAGAACAAAAGCTAACAAGCACGTGACAACAAAATATGGCGGGAACTTAAATTGGGTTCCACCTACTAAGATCTCTCTCCAACATGCAATACTCACACCCTTTGTATACCCTTAGAAAGATTACAAGCAATCACAATACATGTCTATTCCCTCCTCTCTTGAGCTTAGGATAGATCTAGATTATAAGGTTCTCTCTCTATCTCTCTACAGATGACAAACAAGAAATCACGAGGATAACCATATGATCATTAGATTTAGCATTCCAACATTTTCAAGTATTCGTGCAACTCCATAACACTTAGATAGAATTAGCACTACTCTTTTGAGGTGCTAACAATCAAACATCACAAGATGGTAGCCAATTATGGAAGTGCAGAATTAAGAACAAGAGTATGAAGACAATCATTTATAAGAGCATATATATTCAAAAGGATGTAAGTATATGCATGTTGGGAGAGCCTTAGTGGCTACTCCTAGCCCCATCATATATATTCAAAAGGATGTAAGTATATGCATGTTGAGAGAGCCTTAGTGGCTACTCCTAGCCCAAGCTATATGTTTAGCCACTCATGTTAGTGAGAAGCAATATGGATTTATAGATGAACAAGAATATAGAATGTTGCTGGGGAGGAGTAAGTGGGATGATCTAAGCAAGGGAAGAAGATGATACACCGACTACAGCCAGACGATGGCCACAACCAATGGTAGGATGCTTCCTCCTAATCCGGACTAGGTGAGGTTCTGATGACGCCCTGCTCCTCTTCCTCCTTCCATCAAAGAAGAAGTGCCAAAATAGAGTTGGGTACGAAGGTGGAAGCAGTGGAGAAGCCTACGCCGTACTCTCATCCTTCATTGCTGGCAATCGATGGCGATGGTAGTAGGTAGTGGTGATCTCCTTCTCAAGAAGTGTCTCCTCTTTCTTGGTATTGTGTAACCCTTTGTACGTGGTTGGAGTTCGCCTATATATCAACACAGGCATGAAGTTCTTTACCTGTTCCCCAAGCATCCCAGGTATCTTCCTTCGGCCACATGCTTAACGGCCTCGAGTGACAGTATTGTCAGGGCCGCCATCGACTGGTAGCCATTGGGTGGAAGATGGAGCATCAGTAGATTGGCCTATTGGACCATCAGTTGGTCATGCTGACAAACCATCAGTAGGAAACCATTGGGTGACTATGGTTCCTGACCATCGGCTGACCAGAATCGATCGAATATTAGTTTGTGGTTCGTTGGATGGCCATCGGCAGCGCGTGTGGGTGGACCACCATTTGATGAGTCTGTCAGGCCAATGACTATTGGGGCAGGTTGACCATCGTAAGGTAGGTCCGTTTGATCATTGCCTAAAAATGATCGGGAGTCCACCGATTGTTAGATTGTTCTAACCACCGTTTGGTGATGTGTCTAGGACACTGATGAATGGTATCCAGTAGTAGTGTGGGACTTCCATCCGGTGTTAGGTGATGGGGGTATAGACCACCATCGATGAAACGACCATCATCAAACTGACAAACAAATTGTTATAATTAAGTGGAATTAAACATAAATAGTGGATTAATAGAAATCACTAAAAATTAAAACTATTGTGCAAGGAGATCCTTGTCCAGAAAATTTTGCTGAAAGATCCAAAACTCATACATATCATAATTTACATTGTACAACATTGTTCCATCTCATCTCAAGGACATCATATAACAGTTATTATATCAAAACACATACTGAAGCAACATAAAAACCTCGAGGCATACAAGCCAAAATCTCAAATTGTTCATGAAACCATTACGAACCAAATCCAAGGACCTGAGAGTACATAGACAACACATAGGACTTCTATCTACAAGACACGATAGACAGTACAGTCAACCTGAGTTGTCACTACTGCCTCAGCAGTTGTTTCTCCTCTATAGAAAGATCTTCGCCACTTCATGCACATCCACCTAAAAAAATGTGGATCCCACGGGGTCAGACAATTGTCCCAGTGAGAGATATAACTCTCCGCCGACCATATTATTATCATAGATTAAGCATTTATAAACTGAGCAGAGGTTCTTTTTATATTAACAGGTAGGATAATTCACTGTATGAACAAAATGAAGTAATCTCTTTTCTTAAGGAGAACATTGCATATACCCATGGTAGAGTTATAAATCATCTATCTGCTTTGTAAGGAATGTAAAGAAACATAAATATCATCTATCAACTAAGTTGTATAACTAAATTGCGCATCAAACAATATTTCTCATATTTGATCCTTAAGTAGATATGCTACATGATTGAAAATATTTTAAAAATAACACTTATTCCCTGAGGAGATGAAGCATACCCCATTCATCTCCAACCGACCACAAACTTCTCACAAGTCGGTACCATACAAGGTCAATGGGAGAGTCAGTTGCCATGACCTCACTTGTCTCGGCTAGTATGAGACCACTTAAGTTTAGCAAGACATCTTGTTTCGGCTGCAAATAGTTGTGCCAGGGTACGTAGGCATCCTCGCTTAGAGCTACAGTGTCAACTGCACTCACTTAGGGGAAACATCTACTAACAACTGTCCCCAGTTATGAAATTACTGAGTCATGGCGACAGAAGCACCATACTCTGAGCCATAGTCTAATTCATCGTGCTCAACAAAGGGTCTACGACTGAAATCCCACTAGAGCTAGGATATGACATATAGCCAAATCCCCATTCATTTTGGGCTCGTAAGGGGATCGCCTCACACATGGCCATCCGTACTTACGCCCCCACATACTCAAAAGTATGCACTCTGGGTTATGCCACGGGGAACCCGTTTCACCATTTAACAAATCCTGATGCTGATGGATCTATGGTCAGGGCAATGTTTTATAGTTCCTAATGATTTATTACACGTATTACATCATTCTTTTAGCATCAAACAAGTTATCATTATTAATCACAACAAATGCTACAAAGAAAAGTGTAATACATCTATCACGTACTTTTTAGATCTTTAAAACACATGATACTTGGGATCTCAGTCCCTCATCACATTATTGGGAATTCTCATCCCTTCACATCATTATCATGATTACTGGTTCTGGGTATTCAAACACTTGGATCGTAACACAACATTGTTATCTCTATAACAGATAAACATTACCTCTTGGTCCTTAGACCCAGGTATTCATTTTACTTGTTATACAAGTATTCCATATGGCTCACAAGGCCATTACACATCTTGTCACCTCTCACCACTACTACAGAAATAGCATTCAGTGTCGCTTTTCTGGGCGTCGGTTATTAAGGAAAACCGACGCCTATCATATAAGGCGTCGGTTGTTTAAGCAAACCGACGTCTATATTCGAAGACCAGCCAGACACGGGTACCGCTTTGTATTAAGCGTCGGTTGTTTATAAAAAACCGACGCTTAAAGTCGCCCGCGAAATCCATTTTTCGATAAAAAAATAGTGTCATTGTCAGCGTCGGTTATATACCTAGAAAACCGACGCCTATGTGCGATGAAAATTTGCACCGAAAATGTCACTTTCAGCGTCGGTTATCCTTGTATAACCGACGCTGAAGGTGGTTCCCGCCAAACATTTTCATGAAAATATCGTCCAATTGGACGTCGGTTGTTGCAAACAACCGACGCCAAATATGTTTAGGTGTCGGTTGTTTAAAACAACCGACGCTATTTGGGAACTTATAACCCGCGATCGCCCGACTCTTCCCCTTTCTTCTGTTTCATTGCTACCCTATTTCCCTGTTGCGGCGATTTCTCCGGCGATTTCTCTGCTGCTGCTGCTAGTTTTTCTCCGGCGTTTCTCTCCGGTGCCCCATCTCCGGCGTCCCCTCTCCGGCGCCCCTCTCCGGCGCGTTTCTTCTCCGCCGCCCCTGCTGCCCGCCCCTGCTGCCCGCCTCTGCTGCCCGCCCTACTGCTCCAACCGCCTGCACCACCGCCACGCCTGAGAACTGGCACCGCCGCCACGCCTGGTGCCCACCTGCCTGCCCACCGCCGCCCTAGCTCCTTTCTTCCTGCTCACGCCCGGCGCCACCCCCTTCTTCCTGCTTCGACCACCACTGCTGGAAAAGGTATGTAAGCTGCTTTCAGTGATTAATGATTGGTACTACTGGTTTCCTTATATACTAGTAATGCATGATTAGTTTTACTGATTTCCTTGCTGCTTTAAGTGATTAATGATTGGTACTACTGGTTAGTATTACTTTAGTGATTACTTTAATTCAACAATTCATAGTTTGTTATTTACAATTACTGATCTGCTTGCCGATTTTAATGATTAGAGATACTGATTAATAGTAAGTATTGATGAATACTTAGTTAATTACTGATTTGTTGATTAGATATGTATAGAAGTTCCTTATAAATATATTTTTTATATACACATACATGTAATTTTGTATAAAATACATGATGTAGTGTGATCTTAAATCCTAGAGTGTACCCCTTTTGTTCTATGATGGTACCTATGACCCTAAATACATCCATAAGGGTCTATTGTATCCTAAAGAAGATTTATTTCTTACTTCTGCCCTAATTTTTATATGGATCTTAATCTTATATCGCTTACTCATAAATAAGGAAATATCCTCCCTTATGACCACCTTGATGTGTATGTCCCATATAATCCACATGTTGGACCCTAATGATACAAATTTTTTATGTTGAAAACGAATGTATGTTTCAAGTGTTGAACCTAATGTTGGACAATGTGTTTGTTATAGGTGGTACACATTTATTATATAAGAATGACATCACATGTGTTTGTTGGCCTAGAAAGTCAACAATCATTGTTCTTTATATTACTTGTACATTGGTATATATAAATTAGAATGAACAATCACTAAATTATATACTGTTTGTATGGAGTCCGGCTTCATTGTAGATATCTATTATTGTGTTTGTTGGCCTAGAAACCCATCCAAGATTGACTCATTAGGAGTAAATCTTGGATAGTCCCCGGTTTGGGACTGTTCTTGAACACCTAATCTCACTTAGGATGTAAGTGTATAATGTGTATTGGGTTTTCAAGAAAATTTTGGTACCATTTCCCCGTTTGTTCTCTAAGTACATATGTACTTAGAGAATAGTGGGGAAATGCTGCCGAAATTTTCTTGAAAACCCAATACACATTATACACTTACTAGTGAGATTAGGTGTTCAAGGATGGGATAGGTGGTACACATTTATTATATATAAGAATGACATCACATGTGTTTGTTGGCCTAGAATGTGAACAATCATTGTTTTTTATATTACTTGTACATTGGTATAAATTAGAATGAACAATCACTAAATTATATATTGTTTGTATGGAGTCTGGCTTCATTGTAGATATCTATTATTGTGTTTGTTGGCCTAGAAACCCGTCCAAGATTGACTCATTAGGAGTAAATCTTGGATAGTCCCCGGTTTGGGACTGTTCTTGAACACCTAATCTCACTTAGGATGTAAGTGTATAATGTGTATTGGGTTTTCGAGAAAATTTTGGTAGCATTTCCCCGTTTGTTCTCTAAGTACATATGTACTTAGAGAACAGCGGGGAAATGCTGCCGAAATTTTCTCGAAAACCCAATACACATTATACACTTACTAGTGAGATTAGGTGTTCAAGGATGGGATAGGTGGTACACATTTATTATATATAAGAATGACATCACATGTGTTTGTTGGCCTAGAATGTGAACAATCATTGTTTTTTATATTACTTGTACATTGGTATAAATTAGAATGAACAATCACTAAATTATATACTGTTTGTATGGAGTCCGGCTTCATTGTAGATATCTATTATTGTGTTTGTTGGCCTAGAAACCCGTCCAAGATTGACTCATTAGGAGTAAATCTTGGATAGTCCCCGGTTTGGGACTGTTCTTGAACACCTAATCTCACTTAGGATGTAAGTGTATAATGTGTATTGGGTTTTCGAGAAAATTTTGGTAGCATTTCCCCGTTTGTTCTCTAAGTACATATGTACTTAGAGAACAGTGGGGAAATGCTGCCGAAATTTTCTTGAAAACCCAATACACATTATACACTTACTAGTGAGATTAGGTGTTCAAGGATGGGATAGGTGGTACACATTTATTATATATAAGAATGACATCAAATGTGTTTGTTGGCATTTCCCCGTTTGTTCTCTAAGTACATATGTACTTAGAGAACAGCGGGGAAATGCTGCCTAATCTTTTCCTAATATATACTTGTTTCCTAATATATACTTGTTTTCTCTGATCATAGAATGGATAGATCATGGATGTCCATTCGTAATCGTTGCACCCCAGAGTTTATATCTGGTCTTGATCAGTTTATTAGATTTGTCGAGGAACATAGGAAAAAACCTACAGATAGGTTCTACTGTCCATGTAGGCATTGCGATAACAACTTGAAAGTCAACACTGGTGAGGAAATCAAAAGTCATGTCATGTGCAACGGGATTGTACAAGGCTATACAGAATGGCACTGGCATGGAGAGATTTCAAAATTGAAACCAGTAGATGTCGATAGCAGTGCTTGGGTGGAAGAAGAAATTGCCTCTGATGACGTAAATGTGAACGAACCAGTTACAGCAGACATCGTTGATGCGATGCTGGATAGTTGTAGGGTAGAGCACACCGATCCACCTCCTATCTTTACAAACATTGTGCATGATGCTGAGATACCGTTATACACAGGATGTGCTAAGTTTACGAAGCTTAGCGCTGTGTTGAGATTGTATAAGTTGAAAGCTAACAATAGATGGAGCGACAAAAGCTTCACTTCATTGTTGACTTTGTTGAAAGAAATGCTTCCTGAAGGAATCAAGCTTCCAATCTCAACATACCAGGTAAAGAAAATGTTGTGCCCAATGGGAATGGAGGCCAAGAAGATACACGCATGCCCGAATGATTGTGTATTATTTCAAAAGGACTATGTAGATTTGAAAGATTGTCCAAAATGTGGTGCGTCACGGTATAAATTGACGACTTCGGGGGAGTCCAAAACTGGTTCTCCTGCCAAGGTGTTGTGGTATCTACCTATAATATCACGGTTTCAACGCTTGTTTGCAAATCCGAAAGATGCGAAGAATTTGAGGTGGCATGCAGATGTTAAGAAAAATAATGATGGGATCCTACGACATGCGTCTGATTCCCCACAGTGGAAGAAGATTGATCTATTGTACCCTAAATTTGGTGAAGAAGATAGGAATCTAAGACTTGGGCTTTGTACAGATGGGATGAATCCGTACGGGACATTGAGAAGCCAACATAGCACTTGGCCAGTCATGCTTGTTATATACAATCTTCCTCCCTGGATGTGTATGAAAAATAAGTACGTTATGTTGTCATTGTTGATATCGGGCCCTAAACAACCCGGAAATGATATCGATGTTTATCTTGAACCTTTGATTCATGACTTAAAGAAACTTTGGGCTGAAGGTGTGATGACCTATGATGCTTCAGCAAGAGAGACATTTTGTTTGCACGCTATGTTGTTTTGCACTATTAATGACTTTCCAGCATATGGGAATTTGTCTGGATATAGTGTCAAAGGAGCTAAAGCGTGTCCTATATGTGAAGAAAACACTGATTCAATAAGACTAAAACATGGCGGCAAGACTGTATATCTTGGTCATCGAAGGTTTCTTTCAAAATTCCATCTGTATCGTAGGAAGCGCAAAGCATTCAATGGATGGAATGATGAACGGAGTGCACCTAAACCTATACCAGGGGATGTTGTTTATGAAAGAGTAAAAGATATTGTCAATGAATTTGGTAAGAAATCACAATGTAGTATGGCCACACGGAGTGACAATTCTTCATTCAAGAAGAAGTCAATATTTTGGGATCTTCCTTATTGGAGTTCTTTGACAGTCAGGCATTGTATCGATGTAATGCACGTTGAGAAAAATGTCTGTGATAACATCATTGGTACTCTATTAAATATACCAGGTAAGACTAAAGATGGGATAAAATCCAGACTGGACCTACGTGAAATGGGAATAAGGTCAGAATTAACAGAATTACGTGAAATGGGTAATAAAAGAACATACTTACCTCCCGCTTGTTACACGTTGTCTAGAAAGGAGAAGAAAACTTTTTGTGAATGCTTGGTAAATGTTAAGGTGCCACATGGTTACTCATCCAACATCCGTAGATTGGTATCAATGAAAGATCTGAAGTTGATAGGTCTTAAATCTCATGATTGTCACACTCTAATGCAACAAATATTGCCCGTGGCAATTCGATCTATATTGCCGAAGCATGTAAGGTTTGCAATTACCAGACTTTGTTTCTTTTTCAACAGTCTATGCAGCAAAGTTATTGACCCTGATACTCTCGATAATTTGCAAAGAGAAGTGGTTGTTACCCTATGTCAGCTTGAGATGTATTTCCCTCCTTCGTTCTTTGATATCATGGTACATCTTGTTGTCCACTTGACTAGGGAAGTGAAAATGTTGGGACCAGTTTTCTTGCATTGGATGTATCCCTTTGAACGATACATGAGCGTTTTTAAAGGTGATGTTCGAAACCGTTATCGGCCTGAAGGGAGTATTATTGAAGGTTATGTGGCGAGAGAGGTTATGGATTTTTGCAATGACTTTCTCAGTGGTAATGACACTCCTGATAATGACAAGAATATTGAGGAGGGCAAAGGAATTTTGGGATCACGGGTGAAAGTAATCAGCCGTGAGCAGTTGGAACAAGCTCACTTGTATATTTTACACAATATGGACGAAGTGAGTGTTTATATCGAGGAACATACCAATTTCATAAAGAGACAACATCCTCGAGCAAGTTCAATGTGGCTTTCTAGAGAGCATAATAAGACTTTTACTAAGTGGTTTGAAGATAAAGTCTTACATCAACTATCTCAAACACCAAATGATATTACAGAAACTATCAAATGCCTCGCCTTTAAACCAAAACCGAATGTTATGTCTTATGAAGGGTTTGACATTAATGGATTCACATATTACACAAAGCGCCAAGATGATAAGAGTGTCGTCCAAAATAGTGGGGTCACTCTTCAAGCGTCGACTATGTACTTTGCAAGTGCAAAGGATAAGAGTCCACGTGAAGCTAAAATGTCATATTACGGTGTCATTGAGGACATTTGGGAGTTTGACTACATAGATTTCAAAATTCCGCTCTTTAAATGTAATTGGGTTGATAACACCAAAGGAGTTATAGTGGATGAATTGGTTTTCACTTTGGTGAACTTTGAAAAGATTGGCGAGAAGGGTGAACCATTCATATGGGCATCACAGGCAAAACAAATATTCTATATCGATGATCCTGCGAATGATAAATGGTCGGTTGTTCTTCATGGTAAAAGATAGTTCATTGAAGATCCTATAGATGAAGAAGAGTACTATGATAAGTATGATGACTCCAGTCCATTCTCAGTTGGGTTGCCCACTCCAAAAAATATTGAAGCTAATGATGACTTATATGTGCACGGAGATCACAATGAAGGATTGTTAATTGATAAAAGATCACAATTTTAGAGACATGTATGTTAATACAAATGCTAAATGTTTGCCTTTTTCTAGTTAATACAAATGCTAAATGTTTGCCTTTTTCTAGTTAATACAAATGCTAAATGTTTGCATTTTAAATGACATTTTCAGATGGATGACCATGATGAGCATGATGTCCATGATGAGCATGAAGTCCATGATGAGCATGCTGTCCATGACGAGCAAGGCGAGGATACTAATGTAAGTTCTAGAAACATATCCTATATTTCTATAAAATTCATTATCTTCTAGTTATGTCATATATCCTATATTTCTATATTGGGCTAATTTAGTGTGTTTTATTTTTGTCAAATTTTAGGTTGATGCACCTGTACCCACTGAAGCACTGGAGCAACTTGATGCGCAGCACCAAACACTTAACAAGAAAAGGGGCATCACTCTGTTGAAGAAGTTATTAGCGCTAAGTGGTAGTGGATCCAAATTGGTGGTGGAGTTTGATAATGGAGGAAATCCAATTGGAGTGAACCGCAATAATTTTGTAAACTATCTTGGGTGTACCACTCGGAGCCATTGTGGTGTGAAGTATGACAATTGGCATAAAGTTCCTCAAGGGAAAAAATACTTGATATGGAAGGATTTATGCGTGAGTTATTATTATTTGCAATTCTATTTTGTAGATTACAAATTCTATTATTTGCAATTCTATTTTGGATACTAGTTAATAACATTTCTATTTTACAGAATCTGTTTGCATTGGATGAGAAGTTGCATCATAAAAATGTGATGCAACGCGCTGGAAAGATGCTTAGGAATTATAGGACAAATCTGAACAGAGAATACATAAAAGAGGGTGATAAGAAGAAGAAGTCAGCCCTTGAACAATGGAACTTCTTGGACAAAGAAGATTGGGACAATTTTGTTGCTTCAAGAAAATCTGAAGAATTCAAGGTATTAGGCGTCACTCCCAATTTAATTAATATACATTGTATTCACCTATTCAAGATTAACATTTAGTGCTACTAACCAAATCTTTAATGTGCATACTAACTAGGACCTCAGTGACGCACAAAAAGCAAGGTGTGCACTGAATGTGCATGATCACACTATGGGTCCAAAAGGCTATGCAAGCGTTCTCCAAAGACTACAGGCAGAGTCTGTGGCTACTCAGGAGTCTGCTCCTACTCAGGAGTCTGCCACACCCATGCCTCGCCATGATATTTGGATAGCTGGCAGGCAAAACAAGAAGGGTGAAATAAAGAAGCTTGTAACTGCTGAGGCGGCTGCAAAAATGGTAAAATACAACTCTTAGAGAAATCGTTTGAATATTGATTATTTGTGGTGTTAACTTACCAATTTCTGTTTATGGTGATTAGCGGGAGCTGCACGAGCAGAGGAAACAAGGCACGTTCATCCCTCAGGGCACAAGGGATGAATTGACAGTTGCTCTGGGTAACCCAGAGCATCCTGGACGTGTTAGAGGTGCCGACGCTGGTGTTGGCATCAAAGCATTCTTTGGGCCATCCCAGCGTAAACCCAGAGCGGGACTTTCTCAAGAAGAGGTAACCTATTCTTTTTTTAGAATGTTACTGCAAAAGGAAATTCATTAATAAGAAGCTAATGTTTCTTTTATCCATGTATAGGAGAATAAGAGAGTTGAGGATTTAGTTGCTAAGAAGGTCAACGATGTAATTTCTGAGAAGGTCAAGGAAGAATTGCTGTGGTGGCAGGCATCTCAGGCTTCCAATACGCCTATGGCGACCCACTCTTCTCCTGATGCACAGACTGCGAGTAATCCTGGAGACCCATCGCCTAGCACGTCTGCTGTAAGTATTGTTTATGACATTGTAGCTAGTCTTTTCAAGATGATATGTTTTCAAGATTATATGTATATATGTATAACATTCTTTACGTAAATTTGTAGGCATTGAAGCCATGCCACTTAAGAATACAAGACTATGTTGTTGCAGAGGCGCAAGCTTACCCGTCCCTTCCTGGGGAAAGGTTTCACGGGACTCCAATGCCACAGGGCTATGTTCGTGTGGGCCCATTACGTGTGTTACCCGATTGGAGGGAAGTTGCGTTGCCATATGCCCACCCAGATATTGATACACTTGGTGCGGCAGAAGGTGGGGTCATATTGTGGCCCAAAGCAGATGTCGTCTACACGACTGAAATTGTAAGATAAATTTACATTGATTTAGACTGTTAATGTGTATATATTATGTCAACTGATCTGAAATTATATATACAGGTTAAAAAGAAGACACCAGGAGCACCTAGGCCTCCACCTCCACTTCCCGCATTACCAACTTGGGTTCCAACTGACCTAACATACCCGTTAGGTCCTGCTTGTAGGGGAATGGCATGTTGGCTACGTGCACATAATATACATTGCCCTATAATAGTTTCTTTAGATGCAGATTATGCAGGTCGATCATACGATAGCTCTTTATTTATACAAGATATTATTGAGCTGTTTATGTATGATTGGCTGAATACATCAATGATAGAGACATGGATAAGGTGAGATCTTGTTTATACATCCATATACCTTGTGTAAGATCCGGTGATCTGGTTTCTTATATATTAATGCATACGTAATACATGTTTTGCAGCTACTTAGTCGAAGATCATTGCAAACAATTTGCATTTGATCATGTGGGATTTTTGATTCCATCATTGATTAGTATGGTAGCTAAAGACCCTGATAATGTTCAACAATACTGTATAGATGCTTTTACAATTTTTGGTCAGCAAAAGAAGACGATAATAATAGCTCCATTCAATGTCAAGTAAGTTTACTTTATTTATAATTTGGACTTAAGAAAATTCCATTTTTATTGTGCATTTTGAGTTATTAATTGTTAACTTTTTACCTCTAGCGGTAAGCATTGGGAGTTACTAGTTATTGTCCCCGGGACGTTCACTGTTTAATATCTAGATCCCGCGGGAAGTACATTAAACACTAAAATTGGACACGTAATGAGAATGCCATTATTCTGGTGAGAAATATTTCATTTTTGTATCTGTTAACATCTGTTATTACATTACTATTTACTTATGTAATTTACTGTGTTATATTAACATGTAGGGGTTTAGATGCATTCAAAAAGGCTGGAGGAACGGTCCCAAGGAAAAAGAACCAGCCAATAAATTGGGAGAACGTACAAGTAAGTTCCCGACTCCAATGTATATATTATTGATGTGAATTGTGCTTAGTTGTATTATTTTGTATGTTTCAATTTATAGTGCGCTACACAAGACAATGGCTGGGCATGCGCATACTATGTGATGCGATTTATGCAGATGATTATCAAATATGCCGCATTGGACATCGATACCATACATGAGGTATTATATATAGTCTCATTAGTTAGTATGAAATATATCAATCTTATCTTATTTTTATATTATTACTTATATATATACATCATTCTCTTTGCAGGTGTTTAAAACTGACAACACTACAGGTAAACGCTTAAAAAATATACATGCTCCATATACGATGGAAGCATTAAATGAAGTAAGAGAAGAATGGGCAAAAGCCATACAAGCAGTGGCAACTGTAAGATATAATTGGGATGTTGATAGCGATAATGAATGATACTTTGTAAATGAATATTTCTGAATGTTAATACATGTATTTGAATGTTTCTATATGTGTGAATGTGAGAATTGAATTGATGTCTGAATGTATGTACTTGTGTGAAATTTTCTTTGTGACTTTTGCAGGTTTGCGGCCTGTTTGTAGGCTGATATCAATGGATGTCGTAAACCTACAGTTCAGAAAACTGAACTGCAGGTTCTCATCCTGCTGACCAGCCACAGTAGGCCTGCAAACTGATATGAAAAATATATATATATAAATAGGCGTCGGTTATTTATAGAAAACCGTCAGCAAAGACATACAGCGTCGGTTATTTATAGATAATCGACGCCTGATGTGGCCAAAGCAGTCCTGGAAATGGCGTCGGATATTCGTATCGAACCGACGCCTATTTAAACAACCAGGCGTCGGTCGTTTGGTATATAACAGACGCCAAAAGGGTTCACGCCACAGAAAACGGCATGATCTAGGACACTTTATGCGTCGGTTATCAACTAAAAGACCGACGCTGCATGGAATATAGGCGTCGGTCTTTTAGTAAATCACTGACGCAGAAAGTGCCCTAGATGATGCCATTTTCTGTGGCGCGAACCATTTTGGCGTCGGTTGTCTACTAAAAGACCGACGCCTATATGTTAAATAGGCGTCGGTTAAAAAACTGACGCCGAAATGTTCGACCTTTAGCGGCGCCCACATAGGCGTCGGTCGGAAACCGACGCCAAATGGGGTTAAAAGACCGACGCCAAATGGGGTTTTTGTAGTAGTGCACTAGGCAACAACTAATTCATATGGCTCACAAGGCCATTACACATCTTTTCACCTCTCACTAGGCAATAACTTATTCATATGGATCATAAGGCCATTACTCATCTTGTCACCACTCACTAGGAAACAACTTATTCATATGGCTCACAAGGCTTATGTAATAAGAGAATTAAACCTTTCCCATTATTAGGGTTAGGGTTTCCCTTTATAGCTGAATAGGGTTTCAAGTTCATATTATTAACTCAAACCCTAATTCATTGCTCCACACATCTAGGAGCATAATTGATATCATAAGTATTCAATCATACTTATTTATTCTCATCTTTTATCATTAAATGATAATCAACACAAAGTATGAGTTTCTCTCTCATCTTCACTAGGATATTGATTACATCATACTTTATTAACTTGGCTTAACCCTTTCTCAAGGCATGTTAGCCAACATTTATCAAAGGACATTACATCTCAATGTAACAATTGACATGACACACTTCATGTGTTACTCATTCATGTATATTGGATTTTAGGTGCATCAAGGTATATCAACCTTGAGGTGTTGGATGTGATATTTATCATGTCTTGATATATCACTTCCCTCATCACTTTTAACTTACTTAAGTTAATAAATTTATCTTGTATTAGGACATTTCCCATCCTAATACTTTATGCACTAACTCATCACATTTATCATGTAGTGTATTGGCCATAAGTCACACATTTGAATTACCCAACTATCATCAAGTGATATAGACTCATCTCGAGTTAAGGCATTATTGATATAAGGTTGTCCATTATCAACCACTCTAGGTGTTTCACCTATCAAGGTATTAACCACACCATTACTTAGTGTTACACTCATCACTCCTAAGAGTGTCTTGCCCTCACCTTTACCAGGTGTATAGGTGTGAATCATGTATGTCAAGTTGAACACATGTATTGGGTTAGATGTATATCAATCTAGGCATCATCATATCCCTCAGACTCTTACCCATTAAGGTATCAACCTTACCATTCATATGGTGTATCAACTTCACCCTTCATGGGTGTAACATCCTCACCTCACTTAAAGATATTGGCCACACCATACTTTTAGTGTATTGGCCATCACATGTACTAGGGTACTAACCACCTTTCCACTCTTGTCATATAGTGTATTGGGTTAATCTCCATCTCATTTTAGAGATAGGTTCTCAACACCATATCGTCCAAAATGGTGTATGCTTAACCCAATACCAGTTTAAAGGTGTATACTTGCTACCCATATCACCTAGAGGTGTATGTGTGCTTACCATATCGACCTTGAGGTGTATGTATGCTTAACCCAATATCAGTTTAAAGGTGTATACTTGCTACCCATATCACCTAGAGGTGTATGTGTGCTTACCATATCGACCTTGAGGTGTATGTATGCTTCAATATCAGGTTTGAGGTGTATGTGTGCTTCCATATCACTCTTGAGGTGTATGTGTGCTTCCATATCGGGTTTGAGGTGTATGTGTGCTTCCATATCACTTTTGAGGTGTATGCTTGCTTCACACCATATCGGGCATAGAGGTGTGTGTGTGCTTCACACCATGTCGGGCAGAGAGATGTGTGTGTGCTTCACACCATATCGGGCAGAGAGTATGTATGTTTCACACCATATCGGTCAGAGAGGTGTGTGTGTGTATGCTTCACACCATATCGAGAAAAGAGGAGTGTGATTAATCCAATATCATCTTAAAGGTGTATGCTTGACCTCATATCACACAAAAGGTGTATACTACACCAACATATTGTGCAAGAAAGTATAAAACTACATCCATATCATTTTAGTGAAGTAGGTGCATCACCATATCGGGTTAGAGGTGCCTGCTTGTGTGCTTGAACCCAATATCACTTTATAAGGTGATACCATCATCTTCAATCTCTATACCTCCATTATAACAGTTATAGTTTATGTAAAAACATATAATAAACTACTAGAACTCATAATTTCATCAACTATTTCAGAAAATTTTGGAATTAAAAGTAGTTCATTAAGTATAGCAATTTAGGTGATGAATAATAACATGATAGAGTTCAAGTTATATAACCCTCCTTAAGAACAACTTCAAAGCTGCAAGCTCCAAAGCTCCATGTTCCTAACATTGAATATGACTTATCAAAAGTCCAAGGCTCGTTCACAACTCCTTCATATACAAGGAATCACCATGGATAAGCAATTGGTGAAGAAGAAAAGAAAGGAAGATCATAACCCTGAAATCATGCTTCAATCCAAGGTTGAAGATGATCATGGCCTCACCATAGGGTTAAGTATTGAGATATCTCTTGCTCCTTAGCACCTTGCACGATACCTAACTACCCTTGCATGATATGCCATCACTTGTGGCTGATATCCCCCTCACTTGTGATCAAAACACTCCACTATGGCTGATATCACCTCACTAGACCGATATCACCCTACTTGGCTGATATGAACTTGCTATGGACGATACCCAAGGCCTATGCACGATACCACATCACTCATGCACGATACAAGGACCCTATGTACGATATATAAGAGCAAGGAGGTGGTAGGATTCGAAAAAGTTCACTAAGGGGTGAAAGAAGGGGTATATATACTTGTTGTTCATGAAGAAGTGTGAAAATGAGGTGTCATCAATTTGAGATACTAGGTGCCACATGTCCATGCATGGGTGAAACATGTACATTCATACATTGAAATTTATATTGACATGCAAAACGATTGAAAGATAATATAGGGATGATTTTTTTTCCATTACTTATCCATTTGAATAAAATATATCAACAAAATCACCACTTTATTCACACCCCGATACAACTTTTCTAAGGAAGTTGTAAACCGATACACTTCACCTCCTTGAGGTGATTTGCACATCATGGGATTTTACAAGAGTAAAAAAAATGATATGAGACTCCTACTTTGACTCCTTGGCCGATAGGCACTCATATATAAGCTTTTCAACTTGATACAACCCAAGTTAGGGTTTCATATTCAACCTTTTTCTTGGTCATTTCACCACCAAGATCACCATCACTCATAATAGATTCAAACATTGTGTATCCTTCTTTATCTATCCTCCACATGATACTAGGAGGGAGTAGGGACATTCTATAGGTGGTAATTTGAATATCAACCCTATATTTTGGGTAAATTACAATTTGTACCAAAATTGGTGCACAAGGTACTAACATTATTCAAACATGTTCAAACTTGGAATTTAGGCTTTCCACAAGCCTCCATTTAGAATCATTCTCTATCTTATGATGCTAAAACATATAGGGAACGTTCAACATGTGACATATTGCAATATAATCCCTCAACTTGGGTAAATTGCATTTTGGTCCAAAATAAAGGAACATTGCTCAATCAACATTCAAACATGACCAAACTTGGAACATAAGTGTGTCACATGATAACAAAAAATCTTAGAGGATTATATTAAAGTTCTAAGAAACTTACTTAGCCAAAAAAAATAGGGTTACCTCATAACCCAGGTCAAGGTCATTACAAGTTATAAACCCCTAACAAGGATTTCGTCCCCGAAATCCCAGGTAAAGGGAGACAGATATTATTCATTCATTATATCATCAAGTCTCCACATAACATCTTGATGTTATGGAGATGCCATAGAACTTTGACTAGCACAAAGTTCTTCCACACAGGGTTATCATTTGAAATTGTCATATATATATTCAACTGCCTTTTCATTATTAACTTGCAGTATATATATTGTGTCAGGTAACACCTTCTAAAGAGAAGAAGTGTTATTCATCAAAGGGGAGACCTCATCATCTCCTAGGACTATTACATGAACTTTTACCATTCATGAGTCATTTATACTTGTTGCATCTCAAGTTCCTTGCCATCACATAGGAATTAAATGGATGATTACATATCATCATCCCTTCCTTTATTATTAGTTAACATATTCATGAACATTTTGTGATTTTATCACATTTACCATTCTCTCATCATGGGAAAAGATCTTTACTATTCACACAGGCTTTATCAGACAGGGATCATCTCCCTTGTCTTCATTCTCTTTATCATGAGGATTATACTTTTTACGTCCTCATACACACAAATTGATCTGAGATCATCTCAGATTCCATTTTTTTTGCACTTAGGATGTGATACACATGTCCATACCATATTTCCAGTTTCATTATACTCACTAGATTGTCTCAAAATGACTACTTGATCAGAGTAATCAGAAAGATAACAATCTATGAGTTCCATACTCACCCTATCTTCAATAGTTGAATACATGGCCAGGGTATACAAGTACTGATATTAGGCAGTATGCACTTTGTGTACTATCATATTCCTTACTTTTCGTATCATCACAAACACATGATTTAACATTCCTGGATTTTCTCCAGGCATCACTTCTATATCTCATCCTCTTTCACACAGATTAGAGCAATTATAGAACATTTAAAAGAATATTGAATAGAATATAAATTCTAGTTCTCATCATTTCTTCCCTATGTTCCCATAGGGAAACCAAAGGAAAGTCAACAACATCGATCCTTCTTACAATTATCAGATAAAATCAAGAGAAGGTATATCAAAATGAAAAAGCTCTATCTGATTGTTACCCCTCGTGGTCATCTACCGCTTCTGGTTGACTCAACACATAGAGTCTAGCTATTTCATGTTGTTTTTCTTGCCTTTTTACACTATTGGGATGTGACTTTTGTAAGCCCTGTCGAGCCTACCTCAATTTTTGAGTCATTTCCTCCCTTCTTTTCAAAGAAAAGATTTTAGTATGCTCAACATGTCCTTACCTATAACATGTCTTGTCCTCGTACCATGGTCTTATCGGTCTTATTATCGATGTAGAAGCTAAGTCAGAAGTTCTTACAGGTGGAAAGTTAGGACCTTTTCCTTTACATAGTGATTACTAACATGGTGCACTAGGCGTTTATTGCACTGGTCGCACCAAAAACTTTAGCTTTTTAGAACAACTAGGCAAATGTCTCTAGAATTGTAGTGACATTTCTTTAATTCTCAACTTATTGCCCCTCCTTGGGCATTACCATCACAGATGTACTATCTGTCTATACTTATGGAAGAGTCTCTTTTCTTGCCATATGTTAATCATTCCCACATTTTCCACTATTCCAACATGACTATGTCATTCAGGAACCCTTTCAGAACCTAAAGTTTCTGCATTAAGGACTGGTAACCTAGTTTGTAATGCTAGTATCCAGTCTACTATATGTATCACTATTGTCCTAACCAGCCCAACAAGAGCATAAAAATAGGATTCTCTATCCTGATTGGGTCAAAATGGGAATTCAAAGGCACTTGTTCTTCTCTTTCCTGATCCCTTGCACCCTCTCTTGGTGCAACAACATTGCTCTCAGCAATGTGTTCCTCGTGTTCTCCAGTCATTTTTAAACTTCACCCTTTCTTCTTCATAAATAGAAGTCACTATAGGGTGTACTGGAGGACACTAGAACAAACTCAACACCTTAGTCCTATGTCTCTGTAGACTCAGTGAACCTTAAGCTTTGATACTAAAACTTGAAATGACCGTCATCAAACTGGCAAACAAATTGTTACAATTAAGCGGAATTAAACATAAACAATGGATTAACAAAAATCACTAAAAATTAAAACCATTTTGCAAGGAGATCCTTGTCCAATAAACTTTTACTGAAAGATCCAAAACTCATACATATCATAATTTACATTGTACAACATTGTTCCATCTCATCTCGAGGACATCATATAATAGTTATTCTATCAAAACACATACTGGAGCAACATAAAAACCTCAAGGCATACAAGCCAAAATCTTAGATTGTTCATGAAACCATTATGAACCAACTCCAAGGACCTGAGAGTATAGAGATGACACATAGGGCTTCTATCTACAAGACACGACAGACAGTACACTCAACCTGAGCTGTCACTGCTACCTCAGCTGTTGTTCCTCCTCTACAAAAAGATCTTTGCCACCTCGTGTATGTCCACCTAAAAAAATGTGGATCCCACGGGGTGAGACAATTGTCCCAGCGAGAGATATAACTCTCCGCCGACCATATTATTATCATACATTAAGCATTTAAAAACTAAGCAGAGGTTCTTTTTATAATAACAGGCAGGATAATTCACTGTATGAACAAAATGAAGTAATCTCCTTTCTTAAGGAGAACATTGAATCTACCCATGGTAGAGTTATTAATCATCTATCTGCTTTGCAAGGAATGTAAAGAAATGTAAATGTCATCTATCAACTAAGATTTATAACTAAATTGCGCATCAAACAATATTTCTCGTATTCTATCTTTAAGCAGATATGCTACACGGCTGAACATATTTTAACAATCACGCTTATGCCTTGATGAGATGAAGCATACCCCATTCATCACCAACCGACCACAAACTTCTCACAAGTCGGTACCATACAAGGTCAATGGGAGAGCCGGTTGCCATGACCTCACTTGTCTCAGTCAGTACAAGACCACGTAAGTTTAGCAGGACATCTTGTGTCAGCTGCAAATAGCTGTGCCAGGGTACGTAGGCATCCTCGCTTAGAGCTACAACGTCAAATGCACTCTCTTAGGGGAAACATCTACTAACAACCATCCCTAGTTATGAAATTATTAAGTCATGGCGACAGAAGAACCATACTTTGAGCCACAGGTTCTTCACCGTGCTCAACATAGAGTCTACGACTGAAGTCGCACTCGATCTAGGATATGACATATAGCCAAATCCCCATTCATTTTGGGCTCGTAAGGGGATCGACTCACACTTGGCCGTCCGTACTTACGCCCCCACATACTCAAAAGTATGCACTCCGGATTATGACATGGGGAACCCGTTTTACCTTTCAGCAAATCCTGACACTGATGGATCTATGGTCAGGGTAATGTTTTATAGTTCCTAATGATGTATTACATGTATGACATCATTCTTTTAGCATCAAACAAGTTATCATTATTAATCACAACAATTGCTACAAAGAAAAGTGTAATACATCTATCACATACTTTTCATATCTTTAAAACACATGATACTTGGGATCTCAGTCCCTCATCACATTACTGGGAATTCTCATCCCTTCACATCATTATCATGATTACTGGTTCTGGGTATTCAAACCCTTAGATCGTCACACAACATTGTTATCTCTATAACAGATAAACATTATCTCTAGGTCCTCAGACCTAGGTATTCATTTTACTTGTTGTACAAGTATTCCATATGGCTCACAAGGCCATTACACATCTTGTCACCTATCACTAGGCAACAACTTATTCATATGCCTCACAAGGCCATTACACATCTTGTCACCTCTCACTAGGCAATAACTTATTCATATGGCTCACAAGGCCATTACACATCTTGTCAACTCTCACTAGGAAACAACTTATTCATATGTCTCACAAGGCTTATGTAATAAGAGAAATATAACTTTCCCATTATTAGGGTTAGGGTTTCCCTTTATAGCCGAATAGGGTTTCAAGTTCATATTATTAATTCAAACCCTAATTCATTGCTCCACACATCTAGGAGCATACATTGATATCATAAGTATTCAATCATACTTATTTATTCTCGTCTTTTATCATTAAATGATAATCAACACAAAGTATGAGTTTCTCTCTCATCCTCACTAGGATATTAATTCCATCATACTTTATTAACTTGGCTTAACCCTTTCTCAAGTCATGTTAGCCAACATTTATCAAAGGACATTACATCTCAATGTAACAATTGACATGACACACTTCATGTGTTACTCATTCATGTATATTGGAGTTAAGGTGCATCAAGGTATATCAACCTTGAGGTGCTGGATGTGATATTTATCATGTCTTGATATATCACTTCCCTCATCACTTTAACTTACTTAAGTTCATCAATTTATCTTATATTACGACAATTGCCATCCTAATAATTTATGCACTAACTCATCACATTTATCATGTAGTGTATTGGCCATAAGTCACACATTTGAATTAACCAACTATCATCAAGTGATATAGACTCATCTCGAGTTAAGGCATTGTTGATATAAGGTTGTCCATTATCAACCACTCTAGGTGTTTCACCTATCAAGGTATTAACCACACCATTACTTGGTGTTACACTCATCACTCCTAAGAGTGTCTTTCCCTCACCTTTACAAGGTGTATAGGTTTGAATCATGTATGTCAAGTTGAACACATGTATTGGGTTAGATGTATATCGATCTAGGCATCATCATATCCCTCAGACCCTTACCCATTAAGGTATCAACCTTACCATTCATATGGTGTATCAACTTCACCCTTCATGGGTGTAACATCCTCACCTCACTTGAAGATATTGGCCACACCATACTTTTAGTGTATTGGCCATCACATGTACTAGGGTACTAACCACCTTTCCACTCTTGTCATCTAGTGTATTGGGTTACCCTCCATCTCATTTTAGAGATAGATGCTCAACACCATATCATCCAAAAAGGTGTATGCTTAACCCAATATCAGTTTAAAGGTGTATACTTGCTACCCATATCACCTAGAGGTGTATGTGTGCTTACCATATCGACCTTGAGGTATATCTATGCTTCCATATCGGGTTTGAGGTGTATGTGTGTTTCCATATCACTCTTGAGGTGTATGTGTGCTTCCATATCGGGTTTGAGGTGTATTTGTGCTTCCATATCACTTTTGAGGTGTATGCTTGCTTCACACCATATTGGGCAGAGAGGTGTGTGTGTGCTTCACACCATATCAAGCAGACAGGTGTATGTGTGCATCACACCATATTGGGCTGAGAGGTGTATGTGTGCTTCATACCATATCGGGCAGAGAGGTGTGTGTGTGTGTATGCTTCACACCATATCAGGCAAAGAGGTGTGTGCTTAACCCAATATCATTTTTTAGGTGTATGCTTGACCTCATATTGTGAAAGAGGTGTATACTACCCCACCATATTGTGCAATAAATTATAAAACTATATCCATATCATTTTAGTGAAGTAGGTGCATCACCATATCGGGTTAGAGGTGCATGCTTGTGTGCTTGAACCCGATATCAATTTATAAGGTGATACCATCATATTCAAGCTCTATATCTTCATTATAATAGTTATATTTCATGGAAACAGGTATGAGAAACTACTAGAACTCATAATTTCAGAAAATATTTCAGAAAATTTCAGAATTAAAAGTAGTTCATTAAGTATAGCAATTTAGGTGATGAATAATAACATGCTAGAGTTCAAGTTATATAACCCGCTTTAAGAACAACTTCAAAGCTCCAAGCTCCAAAGCTCCACGTTCCTAAGGTTGAATGACTTATCAAAAGTCCAAGGCTCGTTCACAACTTCTTCATATACAAGGAATCACCATGGATAAGAAATTGGTGAAGAAGAGAAGAAAGGAAGATCATAACCCTAAAATCATGCTTCAATCCAAGGTTGAAGATGATCATGGCCTCACCTTAGGGTTAAGTATTGAGCTCCCTCTTGCTACTGATCACCTTGCACGATATCTAACTACCCTTGCATGATATGCCATCACTTGTGGCCGATACCACCTCACTTGTGATCAAAACACTCCACTATGGCCGATATCACCTCACTAGGCCGATATCACCCTACTTGGCCGATATGAACTTGCTATGGACGATACCCAAGGCCTATGCACGATACCACATCATTCATGCACTATAGAAGGATCCTATGCATGATATCTAAGAGCAAGGATGTGGTAGGATTCGAAAACGTTCACTAAGGGGTGAAAGAAGGGGTATATATACCTATTGTTCATGAAGAAGTGTGAAAATGAGGTGTCATCAATTTGAGCTACTAGGTGCCACGTGTCCATGAATGGGTAACACATGTACATGCATGCATTAACATTTATATTGACATGAAAAACTCTTTAGGATAATCTAGGGATGAATTTTTGTCCATTACTTATTCCTTTGAATAAAATATATCAACAAAATCACCACTTTATTCACAACCCGATACAACTTTTCTAAGGAAGTTGTAAACCGATACAATTCACCTCCTTGATGTGATTTGCACGTCATGGGATTTTCCAAGAGTCCAAAAAACTATATGAGACTCCTCTTTTGGCACCTTGGCTGATAGGAACTCATATATAAGCTTTTCAACTTGATACAACCCAAGTTAGGGTTTCATATTCAACCCTTTTTCTTGGTCATTTCACCACCAAGATCACCATCACTAACAATAGATTCAAACATGGTGTATCCTTCTTTATCTCTCCTCTACATGATACTAAGAGGGAGTAGGTACACTCTAGAGGTGGTAATTTGAATATCAACCCTATATTTTGGGTAAATTACAATTTGTACCAAAATTGGTGCACAAGGTACTAACATTATTCAAATGTGTTCAAACTTGGAATTTAGGCTTTCCACAAGCCAACACTTATCATAATTATCTCTCTTATGATGATAAAACATATAGGGCACGTTCAACATGTGACATATTGCAATATAACCCCTCAACTTGGGTAAATTGCACTTTGGTCCAAAATAAAGGAACATTGCTCAAACAACATTCAAACATGACCAAACTTGGAACATACGTGTGTCACATGATAACAAAACACATTAGAGGATTATATTAAAGTTCTAAGCAACTTACTTAGCCAAAACAAATAGGGTTACCTCATAACCCAGGTCAGGGTCATTACAATCGAGGTCCATTGGTAACAAACCAATGGCTATGATGTGACAATCAGTTAAGAATCAGTGGTGGTCCTGCTCCATGGTCATATGATTTAGCCCCTTGATTAACTGCATGAGGCATCTTTGTTATCCTCAAAAAGGGGTAGGGGTAGTAACTATGTGCAAAATAAATAGAAAGTGAATACACATTTGTATGATAGGAGAGAAATAGAGGTGAGATAAGGCATGTAATATCCCCAAAATTAGATGTTATCATTTATATATACAAAATAAATTTATAGTCACTTTATTATATACATTTAATGTAATATCAATATTTTATATATAAAATATATTTATAAAATTAAATGTATGATTTTTTATTTGGATCAAAAATTTATCCAAATTCAAATATTATCTGTTTGAACGCCATTTAGATGTTTTCATATGATATCAATCAAAAATTGGATTGAATATCATATTGGTTTTTTGGATTCAGATATGAAATAGAGCAATATCAGCTCCATATTCTATCCTTTACATGTCTATGTGATTGGCCCAGTAGTTCATATGTTTAGATCATATTTTCCCTCTTTTCTCAAATTTTATGTGAAAAACCATGCCAATAATGTGGGTAAATCCATTTACACTATGGAGTAGCCCAATATTAATTTGTACATAATAATATTTAAAAATTATATTGGGTTGTACAAATTGTTATTAGACTCAGGAGTATCCCAATATTAATTTTTACAACCCAATATTAATTTATAAATATTATCATGTACATATCAATATTGGGCTACTCCCGAGTTTAAATGGATTACCTTATATTATTGACATGGTTTGTCATAGAAAATTAAGAAAAGAGGGAAAATATGTTCTACACATATGAACTACTGGATCCATCATTGATGGATATCGTGTCCAAAGTTGATTGTGAATGGTTAGTGTTTGATCTGCCAAGTCTCCTAGGAAGGTGTTGGGATCACTAATTTTAACAATCTTCTTCTCTTTCTCCACTCCTCTCTTATGTCTTAGTTGTTTTTGCATGATCGTCATGGTTATGTTAATCATGGAGGAAACATCTTAGGTTATAAGTAGGAAAATATTCTAGTTAAACATACATATTGTTCAATTTTGCATAATGATACAATATGTTTGATTCTCAGACTTGGTAGCATGACATGGGTCGGGTAGCATCAAGTTTTCTATTTCCCTATATGATTGGAACTAGGTCATTACTATCAATTTCATTGTCAATAGTATCAACATGACTTTAGAGCACTCCTTACTGAGTGTCGGTACCACATAGATAGGTCTCGGTAGCATTAAGTTTTCAAAATAGTGTTAATCTCATATTTTGAGCGCATTGTTTGGTACCACTAAGTTGAGTATCGGTAGCACAAAATTTACCTACAACTTTGCTGACTTTTTTGTCATGTGAACCTTGTCGTTAGCACTAAGACATGTCTTGATAGAATTAACTCTTGCTTCCAATGCACTTTGGACCAGAAATTTAAAAAGAATAACAATAAGACAAAAATAATGAAGATAATTTGCACAAAATTAAGAAAATATGGGATTGATTGTGAGAACCCATTACACTAAATGAGATTCCTCAAAACATAAAACACGATTACTCATTAATTAAACACAAACCCAGAAAATAGGGTAAATTAAAACTGATTTCAACATTTCACGAATGCTCAGGAACATTTACATACTGCTTAATAACCTTTACAACTACCATGTAGCCTCATCTACAACATAAACTTTATATAAATAAACACTATCCACATATTTCATATATACAAGCATGAACATGCTATTGAAAACTTAATTAAATCAAAACATCAGATATAAACTTTTCACCCAGACCTGAGAGTACATGGACGACTCTAGAACACATTGGACACTAAGCTACCATTTATAGGGTTCATTAGCTCAGTTTCCCTTACTACCATGGTTCTTTTGCCGCTATTGTTGATCACCTAAAAAGAAGTGGTGACCCATGAGGTGAGACCCAGTCCCAGTGAGAGATATAACTATCTCCAATAGATATTGATTACATCAAATTAAAAAGTAGATAACTGAGTAGTTGGAGTATTTAATAATCAATTGAACATATTGAATGGTTCAAGTATGCTAAAAATATTAAGCAAATAATCATAGAAACAAGTATGCTAAGTATGACTATCAATGTATATACATGTAACAGATAAATCCATTTCTTTGGATAGATATCCACTCAAATTTCATCAAATTGCATCTAATAACAATCATCATAATTAATCTAACTATCATCATATGCCTTGCTAACATCACAAGGAATCTAGTAGCATAAGCATCCCTGACATCATTAATATGTCTAGTAGCATAACATGGCTATCAATATTGGCATGTCAAATAAAGGGAACAAATATATATATTAAATAGAACTAACATCATAGCACAATTAACTACATAGGCATGATTAGCAGTTTAAGCATTTCTAATTACATAGGCATGGCTAGAAATATTAAACATAGCTAGCAGTAGCATCTTAACTATCAGTTTTAGTATATCTGACAACATAAGCATGTTTACAACATGAGCATAACTACAAAAAGGCATATCTATCATCTCTTATTGTACTATACATGATCACAATGAAAAGAAAGCAAACAAGGGTTATCATCCAATATGAAGTGTTGTGTATAACCCTAAACAGATATGCTACACGGCTATCTTACATCTTTTATTACACAATGGGGAATTAGAATCATACCATCTGACCCCTGTGAAAGACTATTTGGTTCCGTACAAGATCTAGGAGTGCAAATATCCTTAGATATCATGCCCTTAGTTAGTACGAGTAAAAAGGTAGTGACATATCAGTCAATGCTACCACTATAATGACATATAGTCAAGCTTCTAACAACTAATCCACCCTTGGTACAGGTCATGACACTAGAGAACATGCTCGTGCATGGACATCCTATAAGAGGCACATGCAGTTATACTATTGCCTTTTATATTTCACAATATCTGAGGCATGATCACAGTCATCCTCCATAACCTACAATTGTGGATGACAAGGATATATCCTCAACTTTCCACCCCCCATATACTCAACAATATGCGCTCTGAGTTTTCCTTAGGAATACTCATTTCAACATCTAGCAAGTTCTAACACTGACGATGGTTCTACGGCACAAGGCACTACATGATTAGAGTTTCACTTGATTAGTTATCTCCAATTGGGTGAATTAAGGCTGCATCAAACAAGTGGACATACAAATCCTAATTCATATCTAGCAAACATTTCTATATAACAACATCAAAAGATATAAAACACATCAGACATAATTTCTCATCTCAACATCACATGGCAATATTCACCTGTAAATCAAGAGATTATACTTATCATCAAATCATCATCACATGATACTATTTTTTTCCATTCATGAGACTGTACTTGTCATTGTACTATCACATGATATAAATCCTTAGCACAATATCATAGGGTATCAACCCTCATCAACATAGGAGTATTACACCTCATTTAGGGCTCAAGCATGCCCAAAGGTCATTAAGACCATCATATCATTTCCTGCAAGTTCCTCATTATCTTTATATGCCTTATCACAAGGTTCAACAAACATCACTACACATGTGATACACATTCTCAACATAATTTGCATTAAAGAACTGAAAGATATTCACATGATAACATTATAGGATTACCTTAGTAATTAAGAACATTCCTTGATTATAACAACATATAAAGAAGCTATATGATTGGTCATGATTATACTTATAGTATACAAGTTCAGTATAAGAAAGCATAGATCATGAAACTATGATGACCACCAATTAAACACATTAGAGTTTCAATCAATCATTAGGAAGGATATTCCATCATCATGTTAATCATTCTAAAAAGGATAACATGATTAACCACGATTACTTCTTACATTAGGGTTAGGTTTAGCAAGGTAGGTTACATTAAAGTTATAGTTTAGCATTCAGTCACAAAACTTAACCCATAGCATCCCCATATAATCTTTGATGCATAAAGGCACATCATCATCATCACATTCCATACCATTCTTAAGTATGGATCCACACATAAATCAAGGTGTAACCATTAGGTTATAGAATAGTATATATAGTTACACAACAATAAGAGAGACTCCATCGTTCTATTATTCCACTAAGGATGGCTGATCATAATTGATCACATCACCTAAGTTCATTAGAATTATGTGTAACAAGCTACATCACATTAGGGTAACATATCAACACAATATGCTTATTATCCATTCTATTGATATGAGGGAAAAGGTAACATACCTTATTAAAGGAAACCCTCCATTGGTTCCATCATCATTCAATCCATATCACTATACCACAACATCATCTAGAACCATTGGGTGTAGAAAATGTAAGACCATTGGTTATTAACATAAGTAAACACCTTGTATAAGCCACCTATGAAGTCATTCAGTTGTGATGTAGAAAGAGTCACCATTAAAACCTAAACATACCTTATTTAATAACATAAAAGGGGCACCAAAGGTTGTGGGATTAAAACCCATCTTTGGTTGTGCATTTTAAGTAAAACATCATCTCAACTGTCAAGCTTCTTAATTTTATCACATAAGGGAAACCATCGTATTGATATTATTAGAACTCATATATAATACTATAGGTTTCAATGCAAAACATTAGATGTTGAAGAATACAATCTCAACCATTAGACAAAGTCCATTATTCAAAACTATTAGATGAAGAAGTGTTAGATTGTAACCATTGGATCGGGTTCATATTTCAAAACCATCCATTGGAGTATAAGTCTAACCATTAGATAAATTGAACCAAGAAACCATTGGTTTAGGGATCAATTGATGCAAACATTACACCCTTAAATCACCATTGGTGGTGATGTCCTAATACACTATTGGTTGTGATCATTAAGTCACCATAAATTGTTACAACAACACTATATAGTCATTTAACACCATCATATGTTAAGATAATGTCATCATTGATTGATAGCATCATTAGAGAATCAAATCATTTCTCATTGAAATTCCAAAAGAGACTAACACTGATATAAGGTGTGACTATCAGTTCACAGCATCATTCATCACCGTTGGTCACCACCTTCGATTGTCATGAAGACCACACCATCGGGTTATGTGTTTAGAGAAGAAAACAACCTAGAAACCCTAATATGGACCATCGGTTAATAGGTGTTTAGCACCATAGGTGGAGATACTAACCTGAACTAAGTCATCTACTTCCTTAGGAAGAATGTGTACATGATTACAGGTTCATATAGAACTGGAAACAAAATAGGAAACACCATAAAAGTCGAAATCCCAAACAAGCGTAGCTTCTTAATGCTTAAATCACCATTTTTAAGCAAGAACATGAGCTAACAAGCTTATAGTAAGCAATATAAGTAAAGAGGCTTATAAAAATCACCTATACCAAGAATAAAAGACTTATATAAGAAATAAACTTGAGCAAAAAAGTCAAGAAAACCTAGGTTTCAGATCTGAACTCGGCCAAGTAGGCTCTTTTATCCACAAAGAAGCAAAACCCTAGAAGAAGAAGCAGGAAAGGTAGATTCTTGAGTTTTAGAGCAACTTCTACCATGGAACAACAAGGTTTTGACCTATATAAAGGTAGGAGTAATAAGAACAGAGAAAGAAATGGAGGAAAGAATGGGATACTTACTTCTTTAGGTCAAAATCACCAAGAATGAGCTTTAGAAACTCGAAAGGAAGCACATTATAACCCTAGATGCTTCTACCAAGAAGATTCAAACCTTATTCTTCCTTGGACATAAGCTCCACAGTCAAAAAGAGGAAGGATGATTCTCTTAGAATGAGGGAAGTGGTAGAGATCAAAAGTTTCATTTGGGATCTTAAGGATAGGTATATAAAGCTTGGAGGATAAGGTAGAGAAGAAGCATGAGGTGTACAAGTAGCTGCCCATGTGTCCATGGCCTTGAACTATTAATGATATACAAGAAACCACACAAGAAGATGCCTCACCATTCATGTAGACATGCTAGGCACTGTTTCTTGAATTTCCAAGCCAAACAAATAAATCATTGGTTGATAGCTCCTAAAGGTAGCTCATCCATAAAGGGGTAAACCCTAAAATACCCTTAAAGAAAACACCTCCAAACCAAGGTACAATTGAGAATCCCATGGTTCAACAAGCTCAAGAATGATAAAATAACATATCAGGAACATATTTCATGTGATAAATTGCAAGGAAAACCTTTCAATTGGGTAAATTACATAGAAGTCCAAAATGTGCACAAAATTGCATAACTTGCACAAATAGTGTCCAAATTGGACCAAATTTGAAACTTAAGCTTGTCACATGATACCAAAACATATCACAAGGTTAAATTAGAGTTATAAGAAATAAAGTATGGTAATTAATCATGTTCAACAATTTAAGCAAGGTTAGGGTTCTCACAACCATAAACCCCTAACAGGGATTTCGCCCCCGAAATCCAAGGTACACATAGATGGACACTTCTCACGCACATCATCCTCAATATCACAAATGATTAATTTCATCACATGGTGATGTCACATCATTCTCATAGAAGACATATTCTTCTCCCTGAACTCTTGCATGTGTCACCTTAGTTCAACATAAGAACTGTTGTGCCACCTATACTGGTCTAGTAGTACCTTTCAACTTGGGACTCTAACTATCATCTTGGACTATACTATTTGTTATACCACACATCAGAGGGCATAATTTCTAGCTCTTAAAAAACATAGAACATCATGTATCTCTTATCATATGTAACTTTACTAGGTTTTGTCTCTACGCTCCTTTAATGATTGTTGTAATTAGCAACTTAATCAATCAGGTGGGTATCCTAGAATTTTCAAGAACTATAAGGCATATGTTCTTAAAAGATTCTTCAATCATCTCAATGATGGACTGGCCATCTGTTTAGTTGAAGAATCATACACTTATCTACAACCATAATGAAATATAACTTCCTGATTGACCTTGTTAGGGGTAGGGAAATGACACTATCTTCATATTACCAGGATTCACACAACCCACTTAGAAGATGTACCATAGCTCCAATAGGGTACTCTAGTTAACACCCAACTCACTCTTGCTGAAATTTTCAAACATAAGTATAGTTTCTTCAACATTCTCAAGGTTTAGCAAAGATGTTAACATGCTACTGACTATCTCTGAAATACTTTAAGATGTCATCATTCAAAGATTGTCATAACTTATGAGACATAACCTAAGAAATATATTCTTGTTATTTATGAATGCTATTGATACATTGGTTAGTCTAGATGATATAGCCCTAAACTCATCATGGTCATGTAACTTATGTCATCCACTCTAACTCTTATCCACTGATATTTTGATGCTAGGTTTATCTTAAAGGATCACAGTAACACAAGTCTACTGATCAACAAGCCATCTATCCTTGATAGTGGTCTCACCCAACTATCAGTAGAGCATACAAAAAATCATAGAATCACTCTTCTTTTCCCAAACAAGACCTGGAGGATCAACATCAACTCTCTCTCTCTCTAATGGAGAGGAACACTAGACAGTTCATCTAATATATATCTTTAACCCATATATAACTGGCAATGATACTAGGATTCATTACCTTCACACGTGTTATAAAGAACTCATGCCCTAGTTTCAAACACTTCCTTAACATCATAAACGGCTAATAATATATAGGAGGAACCCCCCTAACTCTTGGAGGGATGAAAAAGCATGTTCATACAAAACATAAAGATTTTAGAACTATAGTACAAGGCAATCACACATCATATCAAGATATCCATCCCAGGATTACAACAAATCCACACATACCAAGTGGCATGAGATCCACTTGAAGGCTAAGCCTCAAAAAGAAAGAACACAAAGGGAAACACACTTCCCATATCAAAGCAGCATTGTCCAGAGGTCACTAGCAAAAGGGTAACCAATTCTATCTTCCCCATGAAAGTTACAGTTTTTATGTATCATTTTACCTCTTACATCTTTGGTTCTTTGCCATTAGCATACAAATTATTATGATTATCATATCTCATTACTCTTTTTTCATTAACTGTTCATCATTCTTGTATATGTCCTCTCATGTTTCCATGTTTTTCAACCACTGGTCAAGGAATAGGTCATCATATTCCATATTTTCTTCTTTAAACAAGGAGCTTCTCCCATGATTTCTTTCACATACCATGTATATATTACATGAACACATTCTTACACACACAGGTTGGTGTGAGATTAACTTAGATTCCACTTTATTCATCTACCATTGTTCTCATTCATCTTCTCATATTATACTTATCACAAGAGTCCTCTCCATCTTATGTGAATTTCACACCATGAATCACTTTATTAGCACATACTTATCTATCTTTTACTTTATTATCTTCTTGAATTACAACTTCAAGAACCCCTCTTTAGCTTATATGTATTCATATTTAAGTTTCATGGTGTTGTATCTTTCCCTTATATTCACCAAATATACAAGTTTTGATAGATTATGATATAGTTCTCATCTTCTTTAGGGTAAGATTGAGATATATGCACCATGATTTTTGATTTGTTATGCTTTTTAGATTGTTTAAAAATGACTACTTGATCAGAGTAATCAGAAAGAGAACAATCTAAGAGTTCCATACTTACCTTTTCTTCAATAACCAAATACCTGGCCAGGGCACCCAAATATTGAGATTAGGTCGTATGCACCATATTTTTATGTCATATTCCTAACTTAGACATCATGCTGGTCCTAAGTCCTAATGTCCCTATAGACTCAATGAACCTAAAGCTCTGACACCGACTTGTGAGAACTCACTACACTAAATGAGATTTCTGAAAACACAAAACACGATTACTCATTAGTTAAATACAAACCCTAAAAATAGGGTAAATTAAAACCAATTTCAACATTTCACAATTGCTTAGGAACATTTACATAATGCTCAATAACCTTTATAATTGCCAAGTAGCCTCAGTGACAACCTAAACTTTACAAAGGAACACTATCCACATAATTTGCACATACAAGCATCAACATGCTATCGAAAACTCAATTAAATCAAAATATCATATATAAACTTTTCACCTAGACCTGAGAGTATAGGGATGACTCTAGAACATACTAGACACTAAGCTACAATTTATAGGGTTCATAAGCTCAGTTTCCCTTACTACCATGGTTCTCCTATTGTTGTTGTTAATCACCTAAAAAGATTTGGTGACCAACTAGTGAGACCCAGTCCCAGTGAGAGATATAACTCTCTCCAATAGATATTGATTACATTAGATTAAACAGTAGATAACCGAGCAGTTGGAGTATTTAATAATGAATTGAACATATTGAAGTTCAAGTATGCTAAACAGATTAAGCAAATAATCTTAGAAACAAGTATGAGTATCAATGTATATACAGGTAACAGATAAATCCATTTTTATAGATAGATATCCACTCAAATTTCATCAAATTGCATCTAATAACAATTATCAATAATGAATCTGACTATCATCATATCCCTTGCTAACAACACAAGCAATATAGTAGAACAAGCATCCCTGACATCATGAATATGTCTAGTAACATAACATGGCTATCAATATTGCATGTCAAATAAAGGGAACATGTCTATATCATAAGTAGAACTAACATCATAGTATAATTAACTACATAGGAATGATTAGTAGTTTAAGCATATCTAATTACATAAGCATGGCAAGAAATATTAAACGTAGCTAGCAACATCATCTTATCTATTAGTGTCAATATATTTGACAACATAAGCATGTTTACAACATTGTTTTTATTTAAAAAGTGCCATTCTATCCATCCTGTGGTTTGGGCTCGATCCTGGGACCTCTCTCTAACAAACTGAGTGTCTAACCATCTTGGTGTCTTCTGTAATACAAGCATGTTTACAACATGAACATAACTACAACATAAGCATATCTATGATCTCTTATTGTACTATACATGATCTCAGTGAAAAGAAAGCAAACAAGGGTTATCATCCAATATGAAGTGTTGTGTATAACCCTAAACAGATACGCTACACAACTGTCTTACATCTTTTATTATGACATGGGGAATTTTAATTGTACCACCTAAAGTCCAACCGAACCCTGCCAAAGGATATATGGTTTGGTACAAGATCTAGGAGTACTAGTATCCTAAGATCTTACCCCCTCAGTTAGTATGAGTAAAAAGGTAGTGACATATCAGTCAATGCTACCACTACAAAAACATATAGTCAAGCTTCTAACAACTAGTCCGCCCTTGGTACAGGTCACGACACTAGAGAATAGGCTTGTGCATGGCCGTTCTATAAGAGGCACCTACAGTTATACTATTGCCTTTCACATTTCACAATATCCGAGGCATGACTGCAGTCATCCTCCATAACCTACAATTGTGGATGACAAGGATATATCATCAACTTTCCACCCCCACATACTCAATAGTATGTGCTCTGAGTTTCCCTTAGGAATACTTGTTTCACCATCCAACAAGTTCTAACACTGAAGATGGTTCTACGACACAAGTCACAACATGATTAGAGTTTCACTTGATTAGTGATCTCCAATTGGGTGAATTAAGGCTGCATCAAACAAGTGGACATACAAATCCTAATTCATATCTAGCAAACATTGCTATTTAACAACTTCAGAAGATATAACATATGAGACATAGTTTCTCATCTCAACAGCACATGGAAATATTCACCTACAAAACAAGAGATTATACTTATCATCAAATCATCACTACATTATACTATTGTTTTAGCATTCATGAGACTATGCTTGTCATCATACTATCACATGATATAAATCCTTAGCACAATATCATAGGGTATCAACCCTTGTCAACCTAAGAGGATTACACCTCATTCAGGGCTCTAACATGCCCAAAGGTCATTAAGACCATCATATCATTTCCTGCAAGTTCCTCATTATCTTTCTATGCTTTATAACAAGGTTCAACAAACATCACCACACATGTGATACACATACTCAACATAATTTGCATTAAAGAGCTAAAAGATGTTCACATGATAACATTACAGGATTACCTTAGCAATTAAGAGCATTCCTTGATTTTAAAAACATATGTGGAAGCTATATAATTGACCATCATTATACTTGTAGTATATAAGTTTAGCATAAGAAATCATAGATCATGAAACTATGATGACCACCAATTCAACACATTAGAGTTTCAATCAATCATTAGGAAGGATATTCCATCAACATGTTAATCATTCTAAAAAGGATAACATGATTAATCATGATTATCTTCTTACATTAGGATTAGGTTTAGAAAGGTAGGTTACAATAAAGTTATAGTTTATCATTCATTCACAAACCTTAACCCATAGCATCCCCATATAATCTTGGATGCATAAAGGAACATCATCGTCATCACATTCCATACCATTATCAAGTATGGATATACAGATAACTCAAGGTGTAACCATTAGGTTATAGTATAGTATAGTTACACAACAATAAGAGGAACCCCATTGTTCTATTATTCCACTGAGGAAGGTTGATCACAATTGATCACTGTCACCTAAGTTCATTAGAATTAAGTGTAACAAGCTATACCACATTAGAGTTACATATCAACACAATATGCTTATTATCCATTCTATTCATATGAGGGAAAAGGTAAGACTACCTTATTAAAGGAAACCCTCCATTGGTTCCATCATCATTCAAACCATATAACTATACCATAACATCATCTAGAATCATTCGGTGTAGAAAAGGTAAGACCATTGGTTGTTTACATAAGTAAACACCTTGTATAAGACACCTATGAAGTCATTGAGTTGTGACCTAGAAAGAGTCACCATTGAACCCTAAACATCCCTTATTTAATAACATAAAGAGGGTACCATAGGTTGTGGGATTAAAACCCATCTTTGGTTGTACATTATAAACGAGACATCATCTCAATAATCAAGCTTCTTAAATTTAGTACATAAGGGAAACCATCAAATTCAGATTATTAGAAATCATATATAATATTATAGGATTCAATAAAAACCATTGGATGTTGAAGAATCCAATATCAACCATTTGATAAAGTCCATTATTCAAAACTATTAGATGAAGAAGTGTTATATTGTAACCATTGGATTAGGTTCATATTTCAAAACCATCCATTGGAGTATAAGTATAACCATTAGATCAATTGAACCAAGAAACCATTAGTTTAGGGCTTAATTGATGCTACAAATACACCCTTAAATCACCATTGGCAGTGATGACCTGATACACCATTGGTGGTGATCATTAAGTCAACATCAGTTGTTACAATGACACTATATAGTCATTTAACACCATCAGATGTTAAGCTAATGCCATCATTGATTGATAGCATCATTAGAGAATCAAACCATTGTTCATAGAGATTCCAAGAGAGACTAACACTAACCTAAGGTGTGATTATTAGTTCACACCATCGTTCATCACCCTTGGTCACCACCTTCGATTTTCATGAAGACCACACCATCGGGTTATGTGTTTAGAGAAGGAAACAACCTAGAAACCCTAATATGGTCGATCGGTTGATAGGTGCTTAGCACCATAGGTGGTGATACCAACCTGAACTAAGTCATCTCCTTCCTTAGGAAGACAGTGCACATGTTTATAGGTTCATCTAGAACTGGAAACAAAATAGGAAACACCATAAAAATGGAAATCCCAAACAAGCTTAGCTTCTTAATGCTTAATTCACCATTTTTAAGCAATAACATGAGATAACAAAGTTATAGTAAGTAATATAAGTGAAGAGGGTTATAAAACTCACCTCTACTGAGAATAACAGGCTTCTAGTAGCAAGAAACGCGAGAAAAAAAAGGAAAGAAAACCAAGGTTTTAGATCTGAACTCGGCCAAGTAGGCTCTTTTCTCCACAAAGAAGTAAAACCCTGGAAGAAAACGTAAGAAAGGTAGATTCTTGAGTTATAGAGCAACTTATACCATGGAACAACACGGTTATGACTTGGAGAAAGGTTGGAGGAAGAATAACAAAGAAATAAATGGAGGAAAGAAGGGGATACTTACTTCTTTAGGTCAAGATCACGAAGAAGGAGCTTTAGAAACCTAAAGGAAGCAAATTGTAACCCTAGATGCTTCTACCAAGAAGATCCACACCTTATTCTTCCTTGAACAGAAGCTCCACGGTCAAAAATAGGAAGGAAAATTCTCTTATAAGGAGGGAAGTGGTAGAGAGAAATTTTTTTATTTGGGAGCTTAAGGATAGGTATATAAAGCTTGGAGGATAAGGTAGAGAAGAAGCATGAGGTGTACAAGTAGCTCCCCATGTGCCCATGGCCTTAAACTATTAAGGGTATACAAGAAACCATACAAGAAGATATCTTGCCATTCATGGAGACCTTATAGGAACCATTTATTGAATTTCCAAGCCAAACAAATAAACCATTGGTTGATAGCTCCTAAAAGTAGCTCATCCATAAAGGGATAAACCCTAAAATACCCTTGAAGAAAACACCTCCAAACCAAGGTACAATTGAGCACCCCAAGGCTCAACAAGATCAAGAATGATAAGATAACATCTAAGGAACATAGTTCATGTGGTAAATTGCAAGGAAAACCTATTAATTGGGTAAATGGCATAAAATTCCAAAATGTGCATAAAATTTCATAACTTGCACAAATAGGGTCCAAATTGGACCAAATTTGAAACTTAAGCTAGTCACATGATACCAAAACATATCACAAGGTTACATTAGGGTTATAAGAATTAAATTATGATAATTAAGCATGTTCACCCATTTAAGCAAGGTTAGGGGTCTCACATTGATGGACAAAGGTTTCTCAGACCAGTTCATAATGATATGAGAAAAAACGCATGCACAAGAAATCACCTAACTTGGCTATGAAATATTGATATAATATTTATGCATCAAGTATCTGAATATTAATTTCATAGTGCCATTAGCCAAGTTTCTAGGGATGAAATTCTCGGCCAACAATATTTATCGGCAAGTCCCTGAGGTTTCCTATCTTTCAAGTTTCCTCAGGACAGACCCAACCAATAGTGGTTGTTGTCCAAGCTTAAGGATATGAATAATAAAAATTATAGAGGTAGAAAAAAGTAGACAATATACAATTATGTAAAAACAAGTATTGCACTTAGGAAACACCAGAGTTAATTTTTGAGAAAAGATTATGATGATGATCACGATATATATTAATTTGACTCAAAAACCATATGTAAAGAGCACATTAACTTAGAAAATTTAGCAATGACTGGATATGAGAAAGAATGCCAATACCTCTGTTCCTACCATTTCTCTACATTTATTTCCTCACCATACACCTCACCTTCATTCTTTTATGTAGATTTATAAGTGAAATATCCTATTAATAATTTATATCAATCCATTTGCAAATATCCTACAAAAAGAAAAAGAAACAATCCCCAATCATATTGTTCGGTCTGATAGGGTTGGATTGGCCATCCAATCATAACATTAATGTGACGACCATCGCCACAATAATCGAGATTACACAAAACAAATTGTGGAATTATCACTAATCACAAAATAGGGTTAATTAAAACCAATTGCAATTTAATATCTCAAGCGGAAATATTTTGTAAAAAAGACTTCAACATAGGCCATCTGTATTCATTATATGCCAAAAGATGTTACATATTAAGTTCATAGGCTATCAAGCCATATATGTTACAGATTGCAACATGTTCATATGTACAAGCCCTTCCTTTACATTCATGGCATAAAACCAAAATCTTAGTGTTGATAAACTACACATCAAAATCTCTTCCCAAGACTTGAGAGTACAAGGATGACACATATGAATTCTACTATAAAACTCTAACTAGTAGCATGTCCAACATTCGAAATCTATTGCTCACTCTGCTACTCTGCACCTGAACCATGACCCTGACATGCTTATTCACGACCACCTAAAAAGTTGTGGAACCCACAAAGTGAGATCAAACGCCCCAATGAGAGTTATAACTCTTCACCAACATCTAGTATACGCTTTGTGATATATAGAGAATAGTAAATAGAGCATGTATTGCTATTTGAGCAACTTAAGAAAATACAACTAAAAATTAGGACATTTTATCCTTTTAGGAGGAAAATGAAGAACATATATAATAGTTGATTTCTCTTATCATATTATAATTCAAGAAATCATTATAAAGCTAAGGCATGGGGTCATTCAATCTGATTTGTATTTGACCCTAAGCAAATATACTACACGACTATTTAACCAATTTTATGCCCTGAGGATTTGAGGCGTACCACTCAAATCCAACTGACCACTGCTAAGTCGAAATCAGTACCATACAAGATCAGTGGAAGAGCCAAACTCCATGATCATAACCAGCACTACTTGGTCAGTTCAAGTCTACAATCCAATGACATATAGTCATTCTTCTAAAAGATAGCAACTTGTAGTCATAGTTGTAGTCCTGTAGAGACAACAACTCATAGTCAAGCTATGGTCCTTTAAACAACTAGTCTGCCTTGGTACATGGCACTACACTAGAGAACTGGCTCATGCATGGCCAGTCAATAATGAACAATATACCATTGTTTCAACAATTTAAGGATACAAGGAAATATTTATCATTTGCAGCCCACATATCCAACAATATGCGCTCCCAATTTTCTTGTAGGAGTTACTTGTTTCACCATCCAGCTAGATACCAACATTGTAGATGGATCTATGGTACAAGACAACTACATGATTAAGGTTTCACTTGATTAGACATAAAAATTGAGTATCTTTTAATTCATCAATCAAGTTACAACATATTAACCCTAAACAAATTCTTACAAAAAATATGGTAAGATGCAACTTCAGAAGATATAAAATGTATTAAATGAGAACTTGCCTCATCATCACATGGCAATTGCAATACTACCGTTTTCATTGTCATCATTAACAACACATTACTATGGGATGTCAATCCCTCAATTATGCACAAAACATTTTCTAGTTCATTAGACCAATTCATATACCACTGCAACATTCAATATCAAAAAAAGCCTCAACATTACTCATAATCACCACTATGTATTGTATAGGACTCACCATATCATTTACTTAGCTATACCATTCATTTTCCTATTAGTGTTGCATAAGTAGGTGAGAGAAAATACTATCCATGAATAACAAACTTCAAATATAGTGAACACATTTATCTTGTTATCATCAGATTAGGGTTAGGGTTTATATGTACTCGTTTAGGGTTAAATAGCATCATACCACCTCAAAACCCTAATTCCATCATTTTCCATTTTGTGAGAGAGTCATGTATTATTGTTGATTGTTAACCATTCATAATCATATTACTTTTTAGGTAAACCATTACCCTAGGTGTTGACCATATTCATACTTACATGTGTGTATCTTAACCACTTTTAACACATGAGTGTTGATCACCCTTGATACATGAGTGTTGACTTGTTCAGCAACAAGGCATCGTGACCTGAGCATGAATGGGGTGCCATGACCAACCAGCTGTGGGATGTCACGACTAGAAAACTATGGGGTATCATGACCTAACCAGCTAGACATTTTGACCTTAAACAAAACCTCACCACGCATTGTTCTTAACACCAATTTACAGTGTCTCGATCAAAAGAATGTCGCAATCCCTTAGCATCATGACGCCCCGATTGCGACACCAAAGTCATCTAACTTTGTGTCATGTTTGCGGCAAGGTGTGTTGTGATCGTTACTTCCTAGGTGCATCATGATCATCTGGTATGGTGTCAAGACCAAGTTATAGAACATGATGCTACAACCCTGACAATCAAGTATTTTATCGCTAACACAAATGAGTGAACTTTTACCAAGTTCTAATCCAGTGTTACAGCTTGAACACCTAGCCATCTAAGCTACAATGTTGACCATTAACTAAGTCAAACACTACAACAATTCTATGTCACGATCCAACTAATAGGTAGAGACCATTCTAGGGTTAAGGGGTGTGTTACATCTCAGACCACCCTACCAAGGGGTTTCGAATGTGATACAATTCCAAGGTTTATCGACCACCTACACCACCCTTGGCATATCTAAACCAAGGTCTATTACATGGATAATAACAGAGTAACCAATCATAAATAGAATGTACAACACCCTAAATCATAGGGTTCATGAACCTTAAACATGATGATGGGATATCATTCAAAGTAAGATTTTGAAAACAAGATAACCAAGAATTGTATGCATGTGTAACAGATTAAAACATCCTGCTATTACAAGTATAATGATCCACATAGAAGGTAGTATGAAATCAGGTTAAGATGCTCATAATAGAGGAAGGAAGAGTTATAAAACGCACCTGATCTTTGGAGAGAAACAACTCCTATGATCTCAAACTCTAAAAGATTCACCCAAGCTCCAACACCTCAGTCAAGAGATCACCTACAAGAAGAAGAAAGAAATCATGGTCACCATGGAGTTTAAGAAAGAAGGAAATCAGGCCTAATCTGAACCAAAGAAGAAAGGTGAAGGAGATGGAGTCAACTTCAAAAACGGCCACAATGGAAGGTTCACACCTCATAGTCAAGAAGGAGGAATAAGATGGATGTTTTAGGAGAAGAGAAACGTGATCAAGAGTAAGATCACTTACCAAAGAGTAAACTTCCATGAAATCTCCACCAAGATGTTGATCTAACACAAGATTTCCAATAAAGGAAGATGGATCGGCCACTCGAGGTCCAATTTCTGACCTTCCTTGCTCCTCAAGCTCCAAGGGTGATCCAAACGAAGACGAAGAACTAGTAGGCTGAAAAAGATTGCTTTGTTGTGAAGTGGATGGTTTATATACCCAAAAGGAATAGAGAATCAAAGATCTTTGAGGTGTCAACACCACATCTCATTAAGGGACACATGCCCTCCAAAGAGATAACCTTCCCTTCACTCACATGCAAATATGCATGGTCATGTTTATCCAGCAACTATGTCACGACATACTAGTTCAGTTGTCCTCTTGCTGTGGTCGTGACATCACCTTCACCAACTTGTCTTGATCAAGACACTTTAAGGTGAAAACCCTAGGTCACATGTGCATGGTTGAGTAACTAGTAGACAAGGTGTTTTCACCCACCTCTCACTAGGTTGTCTCAGTCATGACCATGCTTCCAAGAATGTGTCTTGGTAACAAACCTCACCACAAGTGGTGTAGAGGTCATAACATTAAACCCTAGCTCAAACATTAAGTCAACTATGTAAACCCTAAAGGCCCTAGAAACCCTAATATCACATGATTATGTTACACCATCATACAAGATTCAAATAAAACATCCCACATCATATTCTCCTCTTTCATGATATCAAAATACAAAATCCCCTCTCTTCATGTGAGATTTTGCAAATTAACCCTCACCTATGGTAAATTGTAAACTAGTCCAAAACATACCCATATATTGCAAAATAGCTCAAATTAGGCCCATAATGAAAATACAAGTATGTCACATGATTTTAAAACATCTCAAGAGCTTAGATTAGGTTTAAGCATCTCATTATACAAGGTAAACATAATTAAGCATTAAGTTAGTTCAGGAGTCTTACAATTAAGGCCATTTCCTAAAAGGGAAATATATAAAATAATGAACATTTTCCTTGCTTAAATTGCAATTTTCCTTATCCAAGTAACTCTAATCTTACCTTTCTTTTCACATGAATTTTAATTGAAGCTCTAAATAAATCTTAAGGGGATTGTCAATATCATCTTGCAAGAAAATCTTAACATGATCAAGTTCATCCTCTTCTACATCAAATGTATCCCCAATTTTAGCAAGATTTTTCCTAATTCATAATACAATTAAGAGAGGCATGAGGAACATGAATATCTTCGATTAAATATTCTTTAGATAAAGAGTTTATATCTACATCATTTGAATCTTCAATTGATATTTCCATAAAATCAAAGTGGCATTATCCACATTCACTTGCACTAGAGATTTTACTTGGTATAGTGTTGGAGGAGTCACTAAAGAGTTCACATGATCTAGTATTGGAGGAGTCACTATAGCTTTTGTGGCCTTTGTTATTATTCTTATGCTTCTCATCTCTTTTCTTTCATCTCTTATGATAAGGGTCTTTTTTCCATGTGGGAAAATTTTCATGTAGTTACCTTTCTTTTCACATGTCAAACACCATGAAGAGGAAGAAGCTTGCCTTTTTCTAGTATCTAACTTTGGAGTATATGACATCTTCTGCTTCTCCTTGAAAGGATTTGTGAATTGATGAAGCATGGGAAGAAATCACCATCTCCTTCTTCTTTTGATTTTTTTCTTCAAGATCCTCTTCTTCTTTTGAGTTGAGCATTATCTCATAGGCTTGAAGATTACTTATCAGTTCTTCAATAGGGAGAAGGGAAAGTGTCTTGTTTTCTTCTATAAAGTCACCTTCTTGTCCCATTTGTGAGAAATGGAACAAATAATCTCAGAGTTTACTATACCATCATCCATGGTATTGCCTGGAAGGCAAGAAAATTTACAAGGGTGTTGAGCCTTGAATATATTTCACCCCCACTCTCTGCCTTACCCATTTAGAAGCCTTCGAATAGTTGATTAAGAAAATAGACTTTTATTTCCTTATCACATCAACTTATAATGACACATAGCCTTCTCCATTACTCATAGGCCATGTCACAAGAAGATATCTAGTGACTTAGTGCAGGAGAGAGTGGCACAGAGGATGCTTATGGATTTGACATACAATGTTTCTATCTTAAAAGTAGCCACGTACTATTCTTCTATATTTCCCTTTAGTTGCTTGTATGGAATATCCACCATTCTACACAACTTAAAACATGATCTTTGAATATGGAATTGTATTATTATCTTTTAATATTGAAAGTTGCTCCCATAAAAGACCATAATGTTAAAAAATATCTCCCTTCTTGATTTTTGCCCATCTTCTCCTACTTGTGGAAGTATTTTTTGGAAAAGACCTTGATCTAATACCACTTGTTGAGATAATCTTAGTCCAATTCACATAAGAAAGCATGTGCTAAAGTAAAATTATCATGACACGTGGAAGAGTTTAAAGGGATAATCCCCATTACATGTTGAAAATGTGAAATATGATGAACTATCCCTTGATAAGTGATTGAAAAACATGATAACACAAAAGGACATACACACAAATAATAAATAGTTATCGAGAAAGAGTGTTAAGATATGATAATCATAATAATCCCTCTGTTGATGGCAAAGAACCAAAAATGAAAAAGGTAAAATGATACATAAAAAGTTGTTACTTGCATGATGAAAATAGAATTGGTAATCCCTAGATAGTAACCCTCGGATGGTGTTGTTGTGTCGAGGCAAGTGCATTTTCCTTTGTGTCCTTTCTTTTTAGGGAGAACTTTCAAGTGGATCTTATTCCAGAATGGAAATGGACCATGTGACAATGGACTTTGTGATAGGATTACTTCATACACCATGAGGTTTTGACTATTTATGGGTTGTCACTGATAGATTGAGAAAGTCAACTCATTTTTTTCTAGTATAATACCTATGTAGCAGATAGACTAGCACAAATTGACATAAATAATATAGTCCTACTGCATGAAATTTCTTTGACAATAATTTCAGACCAAGGACCATAGTTTACATATAGATTTTAGGATAAACTAAATGTTGCTATGTGGACTTTAGTACAACTTTTAACTCACAAACTAATGGACAGTGAGAAAGGACAATTCGGGCAGTAGAAGATATGTTGAGAGCATGTGTTTTAAAATTTCTAGGTTGTTGGGATGCACATGTAAGATTAATAGAATATATCGACAACAACAATTTCCAATCTAATATATGAATGATACCTTATGAAGCATTATATGGAAGGAAGTGTAGATTGCCCATAATTTGGTATGAAGTGGGAGAGAAACAAGTAATGGGTCCAGACAAAATTCAACAAACTATAGAAAAGATTGAGGTGATCAAGCAACGACTAAAAGTTGTACAAGACAGATAGAAAAACTATGGTGACCAAAGGCAAAGGCCTTTGGAACTCAAAGTAGAAGATAAAGTTTTCCCAAAAGTTTCTATGTACAAGGGTGTTCTCAGATTTTGAAAGAAGAGTAAGTTGATACTAAGATACATAGGTCATTATCCTATTATAGGAAGATAGACAAGGTTTCCTGTAAACTAGGATTATCACCTAAGATACAACCGTTACATTATGTATTTTATATTTCAATGATAATGAAATTTCATCTAGAAGTAATAGAAATTCCACAGGCTATAGATGTACACTTAGTAGATGATGTCACCTATGAGGAGGGACATATTCAGATTATGGATAGAAAAATTTAGAAACTTAGGAACTATGAAATATCTATGGTTAAAGTTATTTGGAGGAACCACAATGTTGAAGAAGTGACATGGGATCTTGAAAGTGAGATGAAAAGAACTCATCCTAAGTTGTTCAAAGTTTTGGGGATGAAACTTTTTAAGGGGGAGAGAAGTTGTAACAACCCAAACTCAGGTTATTTCCTAATCTCAGGCTACTCACCATGATAAGCCTAAACCTCATCTCATTTTGTTATTTTAAGATATTATATTCTGATTATGTGAATGATTAACTAATAGATACTTACTTGAAAAAATGTGTGTTAAGTCTAACTTGAAAGTTGGAACTTCTGTAAAGCAAAAGTAGAACAAACACATTGCTGAAGCACCCCATACTCAAGGACTTGAGTATTTATTTTATGGAAGAATTTATATTTGATATTTCTTTAAACTTGTACTACATTTTTGTAGAAAATTGAATGATGAATCTAACGCAACAAATAGGTAGAATTGGAGTTAAAATGAGAAAGGTATTGCATTTTTAATATGGGTGTATAAAACAACCAACTGTTGATACAGAAACAACAGGTGGCAAATGACGCTGTTGTTCAGGACCAATCACAAAAATGGCATAACTTTTTATATACTTGATGGATTTTTATAAATTTTGTTTTATGAATGTGTATAGTCATCCTATATATAGTAAAACTAAAAATATAAGCTTTAGATGTCTATAGGGAAGAGACTTCCATGGAGACCAAGGGACAACCTTGATAAAGAGGGCTGAATAGAGCCTCTTTCTTATATATTTCTAGTGGAAGAGTTTGAATCTTCTTCTTTTTTCTCAGATTTAAGGTTGGCTCCGACTATTTCTTAGATTACCTACTGATTTTAATTCTCTTTTCCTCTATTCCCTATACTTTTAAAGCAAAATATTGATTTGTTCTTCCCCTTCTATTTGTTCTTCTCCATGACCACTTTCTGAATGAAAGGAGGCTGATTTACAAACAACACTTGCTAGAGGATAGTTTATGTGTACTTTTTCTTACTAGACTTTAGATTTGTGTCTTCTGAAACAATGTGAGTATATATGTATTTGTACTACTTGTGCCACACCTTTGTTCTTGCTCATTTTTTAAAATGACTTATTGTTGGAATATATATGAAAAGAATCATAAGGAAAGTATAAAATCAGATCTAATTTGGTATATATCCTTTTGTTTGTATATAATATAAGTTCTAAAATCAAGAAAGATGATATAAATATAAAAGCCTAACTATATATACATTCAATTGCTATTGACTTTGCTTAAAGTGATCATAGTATGAATTTATCTTCTATCTATTTTCTAAATCAGACTTTTCAAAGAATTTACAACTCATGAAATGTGTAAGAACATCACAAAGATGATTATTTATTTGTTTTCATAAATAATTATTGATATTCATGATATGAACATCTTATTCTTGAGAAGTAATGGCTGAAAGAAAGCCTATGGAAGACCTATAAATAATTTATAGTATGATGAATTCACTATTATACTTATATTACATTTGTGGTAGCAAAGATTGCGAAAGCCTTAAGAAATAAGGGCTGGAGTAGTAATTAACACCTTGGAAGAAGGATGGATATATATAATAATCTTGTGTCCTGTTAAGGCTTATACGTAACTGAATGCTACTGAAATCATTCTTTCTAAATACTATTTATCTGGTTACTATGATGTTATTTTTTTCAAGAGGAGCTTAGACCCAAGTTGAAAATGAAGGAAGGAAGGAATAAATGTCCAATGGGGGGAGGAATCTTGGACTTCTTTATATTGTCCAGAAGGGAGGGGAAATCTTGGACTTGCTTGATCAAGAGGAGGGAATCCACTATGAAAGATTTTTTTTTTACAAAACACTTTATTTTCTATTTATTCAAAGGACGGATCCTAGACTTGTTATGAAAGAATTTAATATCTTATGTATATCTCTTTTATATTACTTATTATGCCAAGTGGTGTGTTGCCCATAATGTTCAACTATTACTCACACTATTTAATTATTTGTTTATTTGTTGTTAAGAAAAGTTACAACAATGTATTATGTTTATGCATATCCTCACTTAGACATTGGCTAATCAACTAATGAATTTTTTTAGGTCCTAAAGGCAAGGCACCAGCTAGCCAACTCTCTTCTCAAGCTGAGTAGCTTATTCAATTAGGTGAAGCCCTTTTCTGATGCACAAAGTCAAGATTTTTTTTACAGGGGTAATAGGATGAACCTTGATTTTCCTAATGTTTTGTAATTTAGCATAACATTTAGAAAGTAAATCCTTGTATAGAAGATGAATAATTTGTCTTTCTACAAACATCATAAATATTGTTATCAAGAGATAAAGGAAGGCATACTAGTTGTGCTTTGATGACCAATGAGAAATGACACACACACAATATATATATATATATATATATATATATATATATATATATATATATTTGTGTGTGTGTGCATGTGTGTGTGTGCACACGTGTGTGTGTGTGATGAGATGTTTTAGTAAATTGCTCTCTGATTGAAAAAGTTATTTTATTGATATTATTAAATTGTTATTTGGGGTTTAATGTGTCTTAAACCTTGGGTTCCATTTTCAATAATTGGTATTTAGTTGGTTATTGGGATCAGATCCCAACAACTTGGTATCATAGCCTTAGGTTCTAAGTTAGTACGATAACATAGGATGTGTTGAGCCTTTCCTTTTGTCCTTAGTTGTAATATGTGCTTCCTTCAAAACTATAGATGGAAGAAGAGGAGGTCATGATCTAAACTTAATGGTAGGTGTTAGTGGAGCCTAGGAAGCTGTACAAGAACATGTATAAAATGAACCTAATAATCACCTCCTCCATCATTTAGAATAAGTTAGTTCATGGTGTTGAGCATGTACCTGATGGGGAAGAGGTAGTGAGGCCTCAACAATATCTTCAACCTCATGGTCCTTAGTTTTCACTTGAAATGTTAGCAATAGCATAAGGATTTATGATTGCAATTACTCAAGCAATAGGGAGTTCTAGGGCACTTGTGCCACAACCAAACCCTATTAGAGAATAAAGTGGATCATAAGAAAAGCTAAGAAAGATTGGGGCTTATGACTTCACAAGCAGTTTACACCCTGATGAAGCTGATGCGTGGTTATTTGAGTCAGAAAATATTTTTCAGTTAGCACATATACCGGGGGAGAAGAAGGTGGAATATACGGTGTACCTATTAAAAGGTAGTGCTAGACACATGTGGGGGTTAGAACATATGCAATGAGGTGGAAACAATATGACATGGACTGAATTTAGTAGATGTTCTGAGTCATGATATTATCTTGAGACTTATGTGCCTGATAAGATTAGATAATTGGACACATTGAGGCAAGGGAATATGTTAATGATTGGATATGAGTTCTTGTCCTTAGACTTACTAAGATTTTGTCCTCATCTTTGTGTGACTGATGAGGACAAGATTGGAAGGTTTGAAAGTGGATTGAATCCATGAATGTAAGAAAAGGTGGCTATTATGGAAATTCACCCAGATTTTCATGCCTTTGTAGATGCCTCTAGGATAGTGGAAAGAGATAGCCAAGTTTGAAGATAAGCTAAAGGGAGAAAGAGAGTGGGCACTAAAATTTTCAAACAAGTTCTAGTAGTCAGCTAAGTATTGGTAGACCACCACCATATAGAAGGGTGCAGTGTGCACTGCCTAGGAAACAAAAAGGCAAAGGTAGAGGCAATATGGGTCATGGTAAAGCATACTGGCCTCAAAGAGTCAGTAATGCAAAATATTTTGTAGTCTTGAGTACTCAATAGTTTGGAGCACCTACTTATGCTTAAGCTCCACAACAATGTACAACTTGTGGATGTGCATATAAATGGCAATGTTGGCATTCCAATCTATCCATGTGTTACAAGTTTGTACAACCTGTACATCTTTCCAGACATTGACCACAAGGAGGACAACAACAATCAAGACATGGACCAAGAGGTTAGTATCAACAAATCCAACAGACTTAACATAGTGGTATTAGAGGTACAATGTCTCATGTAGGATGTAGTGTACAAGGAGCTGCATCACAAACTGGTACTAGTAGAAGAAAAGGGAAGGCACCTATGATTGGTAGGACTTATGTAATAAATCAACAAGAAGGAGTGGTATCTCTATGAGTAGTGATAGGTTAGATGTAGTTATTTTTTCACGCCATTACTCCCATATCTGTTCTAATTGATCCTAGTACCACTAATTCTTTTGTGACCAGAGCTATGATAGACAGACATAATATGTTAGCAATCCCATTACCTTATGATTTTGTTTTTGAAATTCCTAAAAGAGAACCTATGTATATTGCTAAAATATTCTCAAAGTGTGTTTTATCTAATGGGACTCATAGCATTCAAGTAGATCTGTTTCCACATAAAATGCATGGATTTTGTATAATCTTGGGTATGAATTGTTTGAGCAATATAAAGAGAGTAGATTACTTCACAAAAGAGGTGAAACTATGTGATGAAGGTAGAACATGGACTTTAGTTGGGGATATAATGATCCTACCAACATGTATGATTTGAGTGATGGTTGCTTAAAAGATGTTGAGAAATGGATGTCAGGGATATCTAGCACATGTAGATACTCATGCTGAGAATTCCATTCTGTCAATTGTACTTATAGGGCAAGAATTTTCTAACATATTTCTTGAAGTATTACCGGGGTTACTGCCACCTAGGGATGTTGATTTTAAGATCAAACTAGAGAATGGTACCTTACAAATATCTTTACCACCTTATCGTATGACATTAGTAGAACTTAAAGAGCTTAAAACACAACTAGAAGAGTTGCTAGATAAAGGTTTCATACAACCAAGTACTTCACCTTGGGGAGCACCGGTACTGTTTGTGAAAAAATATGGCACGTGAGATTGTGAATTGACTACAAATAGTTAAATAAGACCACTATAAAAATAGGTACCCCTTACCTAGTATTGATGACCTATTTGATCAGCTAAGAGGAGCTTCTATAGTTTGTAAGATAGGCTTGATATTAAGTTATCAACAGTTAAGGGTTAAGCCAAAGGGTGTACCAAAGACAACTTTTTGCATGAGATATGGGCACTATGAGTTTTTGGTTATGTCATTTGGACTATCCAATGCTCCAATAGCATTTATGAATTTAATGAATAAAGTGTTCAAATAGTTCTTGGATCAATTTGTTATTGTATTCATAGATGATATTTTGTTATATTTTGAAAATAGTGAGCAACATGAACACTATTTATGAATTTCCTTGAAATTACTAAGAAAACATTGTTTGTATGCAAAGTTTAGTAAATATGAGTTGTGGCTTTTAGAATCTGCCTTTTTTGGCCTTGTTATTTCTAGACAAGGGATTTGTATAGATCTTAAGAAGGTTGAGTCAATATTACAGTGGGAACATCCTAAGACTCCAACCGAAATCCATAGCTTTCTTGGACTAGCAGGATATTATAGATGCTTCATCCATGGTTTTAGTATTACTGACACGCCATTAACAAGGTTAACAAGGAAAGAGACACTTTTTTTGGACAAAATAATGTGAGAATAGTTTCCAGGTTTTGAAGGAAAGTTTGACTACAACACACATTTAGTCATTACATGAGAATGACAAAGGATGACACATGAAGGAAGGGTTTGTGATTTGTGCTTATGCAGGATGGAAAGGTAATTGCCTATTCTTCTAAACAATTGAAGAAGCATGAGGAGAAATACCCAACTCATGACTTACAATTAACTGCAATGGTGTTAGCCTTAAGGACTTGGCAACATTATCTCTATAGAGAACCATGCCAAGTATTTATATACCATAATAGCCTTAAGTATATTACTACTCAGCTTGACTTGAATTTGAGACCACATAAATGTCTTGAGCTAATTAAAGATTATGGGTGCACTATTGATAATCACCCAAGACAAACCAATGTGGTTGAAAATGCATTAAATCATAAATCATATTCTTTATCTACAAATTGGGGTGTATCATCTAGCATGTAAAATAAGAGATATTTGTTAGATCTTAGAGGAATGAATACTTGGTTGAGTACAACACATGAGGGAGAACTTTTAGTAGAATTACATCTTAAGACAACTCTAGAACAACAAATTTTACAAAAACATGGTATATATTTTGAAATTCAAAAGATCAAGTATGAGATGTAGGAAGGTCAGGGTGAAGGATTTCACTTATTAGATAACAACCTTCTGCGGTTTAAAGGAAGGTTGTATGTACCAATCAAGAAGAATTAATGAAAATAGTTCTAGAGGAGGTACATGCCTCTATGTATGCCATGCATCCATGAAATACTAAAATTTACTAAAATTTAAAATAATTGTATTGGTGTCCGAGAATGAAAAAGGATGTGGCTGAATTTTTGGCACGTTGTGTGGTGTGTTAATAAACCAGATCATCAAAAACTAGCAGGGATGCTGAAACTGTTACCTCTTCTAGAATGGAAATGGGACCACATCACAATGGACTTTGTGATAGGATTACTACACACACCAAAAGGTTTTGAATCTTTATGGATTAATAATGATAGATTAAGAAAGTTATCTCATTTTCTACTAGTTAAAACTAGCTATGCCGCATATAGACAAGTACATATTTACATAAATGAAATAGTCAGACTATTTGGAATTCCTTTGACAATAGTGTCAGACCAAGGGCCACAATTTACATCTAAATTTTAATATAAACTACATGCTTCTATGGGGATAAGATTAAATTTAGTACATCTTTTCACCCATACACTGATTGAAAGTCAGAAAGGACAATTGAGACACTAGAAGATATGTTGAGAGCATGTGTTTTATAATTTCTAGGCAATTGAGATATACATGAAAGTTTAGCAGAATTTGCCTACAACAACACTTTTCAATCCAGTATAGGAACGACACCTTATGAAGCATTATATGGAAGAAATTATAGATTTCTTGTGTATTGGTATGAAGTGGGAGATAAACAACTAATGGGTACTGAGATAAAACTACATAAAAGATCAAGGTGATCAAGTAGTAGTTAAAAGTTGCACAAGATAGACCAAAAAGTAATGCCAACCAAAGACAAAGGCCTTCGTAATTCAAAATAGGAGATAAGGTTTTCTTAGAAGTTTCTCCATAGAAGGGTGTTTAAAGTTTTGGACATGAGGGTAACTTGACTCTGAGACATATAGGTACTTATCCTATTATAGATATGATAGACAATGTTTCCTATAAACTGGAGTTACCCCTAAGATACAATAGTTACATGATCTATTTCATGTTTTAATGGTAAGAAAATGTCACCAAAAAACAACTCAAATTCTACAGGCTACAAATTCACACTTATTACATAGTGTCACATATGAAGAGGGACATGCTCAAATTATGAATAGATATATTTAGAAACCCAGAAACTGTGACTTATCTATGGTTAAAGTTCTTTAGAGACACCACTATGTTGAATAAGCGACATGGGAGCTTGAAAGTGAGATGATGAGAACTCATACCGAGCTATCCCAAGTTTTAGGATGAAGTTGTTTAAGGGGGAAATAATTTGTAAAAGCTCAAATTCATGTTATTTCTAAATCTTTAGACTACTCACTATGGTTAGTCTAAACCTTATCTCATCTTGTTAATTTAAGAATTATATTTTGATGTTGTGAATGAGTAAATAATAGATACTTACTTGAATGAATGCGTCTTACGTCTGGCTTAAAAGTTGGAACTTTTGTAAAGACACAAGCAGAACAAGCATACTATAGAAGCATCCCATACTCAAGGACTTGAGTATTTTATAATAGAAATTTTGATATTTGATATTTTCATTATACTTGCACATCATTCTTGTAGAGAATTGAATTACAAATCCAACACAAAGAGTGGACAGAATTGGATTTAAAATGATAAAATTATTACATTTTTAATACGCATGTATAAAACATCCAACAGTTAACACATGAACAACAGGTGGGAGTGGGGTCGTTGTTCTTGACCAATCATGAAAAATGACATAAACTTTTATGTACTATGGATTTTAATGAAATTTGATTCCTTGAATTCATTTTTCATCCTTTATCAAAATAAATTAATAATAGAAGCTTTGTAGGTATGTAGTACAAATTCTGTGGTGACCATGGGAAATCCTTGATAAAGAAGGTTGGACATAGCTTCTTTCTTATAGATTTCTAGCTGAAGAGTTCAAATCTTCTTCTCTTTTCTCATATTTAAGGTTAGTTTTGACCAAATTTTTCATTACTTACTGACTTGACTTCTCTTTCCTTCTGTTCATTATATTGTTGAAGTAAAATGTTGCTTCTTCCCCTTCTATCTATTCTTTTCTGTGACCATTTCCCAAATAAAAGGAGGATACTTTAAGAGCAGAATTTGCTAGAGGAAAGTTTGATTATGATTTTCTTAGTAGATTTCAGATTTTCTTCCTGTAAAGTAAGGTGAGTAGACAAGTATTCATAATAATTGTGTTGCGCCTTTCTTCTTTCTAGTTTGCTAAAAAAACTTACTATTGGAATATATATAAAAAGATTATAAGGAGAGTATGAAATCAGACATACTATGGTTTGTGTCTTTTCATTTATGCATAATATAAGTTATGAAATCAGGAAAGATGGGCTAAATATGAAAGATAAGCTATATATACATACGATTGTTGTTGACTTTTCTTTAAGAGATCACAGTATAAATTTATATTTCATCTATATTATCGCCCATGAAATATCTAAGAACATGACAAAGATGATTATTTATTTTTTTGATAAGTAAATTATTGATATTCATGATATTAACCACTTTTTTTGAGAAGTTATGACTGAAAGAAAGCCTATAGAAGGCCTCAAATAAATTTATAGTTTGTTGAATTCATTCTTATACTTATATGATATTTGTAGTAGTAATAGTCTGTGAAAGTCTTGATAAATACAAGTTGGATTAGTACTTGATGCCTTGTAAGAAGTTGAATATTTATAGGATAACCATGTGGCATGATAAGGTTTAAATGTAGTTGAATACTACTGAAATAATTTATTATGAACTATTTTATATTTATTTATTTATTATGATGCTATGCTTTGCAAAAGGAGATTAGGTCCAAATTGAAGATGAAGGAAGGAAGAAATGTTTAGATGGGGGACTGTAGACCTATTTATACTGTCTAGAGGAGGGGATCCTAGACTTTCTTGATCCAGAGGAGGGGATCCTAGACTTACTTGATCCAGAGTGGGAGGGGGGAATCGTGGACTTGATGCAAATGAGTTTAATTTTTACTATGAAAGAATTTAATTTTGATTTTCCCATAGGATAGGGACTCCTGAAGATTTGATGTTTTATGTATATCTCTAGTATACTACTTATTATGCAAGGTGGTGTGTTTCTCATAATGTTTAATTAATTTCTCATACTATTCATCCATTTATTTATTTATTGTTAAGAATAAGAAAGTTAAAACAATGTATTACATTTATGTATCTGCTCACTTGGCTAATCAATCAAAATTGTTTTTCAATATTACATTTAGTTGGGTCCTGAAGGAAAGGCACCAACTAGGCAACCCACTTCTCAAGATGGATAGCCTATTTGGTTAGGTGAAGTCCTTATCTGATGTGAAAAGTCTAGATTGTTCATGTACTAGACCATGGGATGAACCTGTGGTTTTTCTTGTGTTTTGGAGGTAACATGACATTTAGAAAGTAAATTCTAGTATATAAATTGAACAATTTGTCTTTCTATTAACATTATAAATATTGTATTTCAATATATAATGAAGCCATGCTAGTTTTACTTTGATGATCTATGATATATATGTATCTATATACATGTGTGTGTATATATGTATCCATATATGACGAGCTATTTTAGTAATTCCTCTCTGATTGAAAAAATTATTTTATTGATATTATTATGTTTTTTGTTAGGATTTTAATGTGTCTTGAACCTCAGTGTACATTTTTAATAATTGGTGTTTAGTTGGTTATTGGGATCGGGTCCCAACAATATGCATTTAAGACCATCTCTCTTATAGATTTCCTTACTCAAGGAAATAGATGTAAGACTATTTCTGTCAACTGAAAAACCTTTCTATATGGTCCTTTTTCTTCTCAGTCGAGTTGCCTACAAGTGAAAAATTCAGTCAACTGAGGTTCTACAAAGCCTATGAACAATGATTTCATCTGAGTTATACCCAAGGAAGACTCGACCTATCACACTTACTGTTATGAGTTATCTAAGACCTTCAAAGTACAATAATAAGCCATCCTAATTGGTCCTTTTACACATATGAGATTAATTGTAAGTCATACAACCATTGAAAGTGACTTACATAAAAAATATACAGAGACAACTATCTATCATCTGGATCTTTGTGCATGTATAAATTGATTTTATCAGGTTAGGATTTGTAAGTTTAGGTATTTGGAGTGTGTATATCTAATTTGAATTCACTTAAGTAGAAACATCATATACAAATAAGTTGAATGGTTTAATCATCATTAAAACATATAATTAGTCTATTACCTTGAGTCAACAAGTTGATAGGTAGGGTTTTTTTTTTGGTGAAGTCAGGAGGCTATTTATTTATCTTGACCTCCTCTTGCAAGCCAATATGGAAAAAGAGTACACACATCTAAATGAGTACGAGAAGAAAACTTGAAGTTACTACCTCCATTACAATCATCCTTGTAGGTTGTATTGGCGATACACTCAGGAGGTCTTGGGAGATCATGATACCGGATGGTTTGTTTTTTGAAAGCCTTTGCCAATTTTTCAGCCATAAGGTTACTTTCACGCGGACTGAAGATAAAATTCCAGTCCTGGTGTTTCTCCAGCATCTGTTTGATCATGTTAAGAAGTCTTTCATATCTCGGGTTCTCCTCCACTTCTGATGATAGCATTTCAACAATTGCCTTATAGTCAGTCTCTACCATAATCTTAGTCACTCCATTTCTGTTAGCTATCTCTAGCACGACATCCACCCCAATAATCTCTGCTTGGGTTGCAGATCTTGCCTTTACCCTTCTTACATGTCCATCAATCCAGTGCCCATAAGAGTCACGTGCAATGATCGCCACAGTTGCTCTATCAGCTTTCCATGCTGCATCAGTATTGATTTTTACCCACCCTAGAGGAGGTCTTTGCCACTGTATCACTTTCCTTTTATCCTGGCTAACTATTTCGTTTTTCCAAACTTTCTCACCTAGTTGCAACTCATTTGAAATCCATTGCAGTTGTCTTTCTACTATCGTGGTTTCATTCTCAAAAATTGCTTGATTACGAGCTCTCCATATGACCTAGCAGGTGATAAGAAACCTTCTTCTAACCTTGTCATCCTTCTTCATTAGTTTACCGATCCAGCACCTAGCTTCCAGTTGATTAAAATCAGTGAGATCTTGTCTTGACAGGAGCCTTCTCCAAATCTCATGTGTAAAGAAACAGTCTCTCAGAGCATGGCTCAACGTTTCCTCCTAGCTATGGCACCTAGGGCACATACCGTCCGTGGTTAACTGCCTTCTTACTCTTCTGCTATTTGTTAATATTGCATCGTGCATCAATAACCAACCAAAGGTTTTATACTTCTCAGGTATTGCAGTCTTCCATAGTTGCTCCCACTCACCCTCCACAATGACTTCTTGCTCTAGTCTCAGTACGTCATATGCAATTCTCGTCGTGAACCTTCCAATGTTTGTCACTATCCAAACATGCACATCTGGGCTCGTATCGACCGTCGGGGGTTCAATTTGCTTAATCTTGTTAACCACAGGTGACAATAGTCACTCCATCATGAAATCCATGTCCCATCCTCCATTATCGAGAACAGCACACCTCACATTCCTATCTTGGATTGATTTAGGAATCGGCCTCCTAGCAACGTTGCTCAAATGGAGGTTGTGTTCCACCCAGACATCCTCCCAGAAGGAACTATTTCTTCCATTAACCATCATCAGATAAGAATGCTCATCTATAAGGTTCTTACATTTAAAAGTCGGAGTCGCCAATCGTAAAAGATTACTTGTGGTTCCTCCACTATACTTATGATACTTTTCTCTGATGTAATTACACCACAAAGTTTTCCTGTTGGAAGCAATGTCCCATGCATTCTTCGTTATCAGCGCCTTGTTCCAGTCCCTCATAGACTCTAGGCCTAAACCTCCCTCTCCTTTCTGACTTGTGACTTTATTCCAAGAAACTAGGGACATTGGGTGAGCTCTGTGGCCTCCTCCCCAGAGAAATCTTCTTATACAGCCATCAATACGATCACATAGCCCCAAAGGCAAAGCTACTGTTTGCATGGTATAAGTGGGGATCGTTTCCAGGACTGTTTTGGCAAGGCATTTTTGACTAGCAAGGGACAGACAACGGGCAGCCGACCCATTCACCTTGGAGTCAATCCTCTTCAGAATATTAGCATAGGTATCTTTGGTAATTTTCTTGTGTATGATAGGAACTTCCAAGTATCTGCCCAGGTCATCAGTTTCTTTAAACTCCCCACTCCGATTGATGTTCCTTCTGGATCTTTGGGCTACACTTTGCGCATAGAAAACATGGGTTTTAGCTATAGAAATCATCTGACCTGGTGCTTCTTCAAACAGACTAAAACACTTCTTTATGCACTTCATTTGGTTACAAGAAGCCACCCCAAATAGGATAAGGTCATCTGCAAAGCACAAATGGGAAATGCTTCCTCCGGTTTACCCCAACTTGAAGGGTTTCCATCTACCTTCGTTAACAGCCTGTTGTATCAGTTGGCTCAAGCATTCTATGCACAAGACAAATAGATATGGAGAAATTGGATCGCCTTGTCTTAAACCCCTACTCGGTTTAAATGGCTCAATAGCCTATCCGTTCCATAACACTGAACATTCCCCAGTTCGAATGGAGTTCATGATATATGCAGTGATGTTCGTGGGGATCTCCATCTTATTGAGAGTATCCATAATGAATTCCCATGACAATCTGTCGTATGCTTTGGCTAAATCAACTTTGATCGCCATCGTCTTCACAGTTGTTTTCTTCCTCATCATGTAAATCATCTCTTGGGCAATAGCAATGTTATCGGTTATACGACGCCCTGGCACGAATGCACTCTGGGCATCAAAGATCCATGAAGGTAGATGCGACTTCAATCTTTCCACCACAACTTTTGAAATGAGCTTAAGATAATAGTTGTTCAATGAGATAGGTCTTAACTGATCGCAGCTTGTTTGAGGATGAACTTTAGGAATTAAAACAATGGTAGAATCACACATCTCTGTACTTAGCATCTCTCCTGATAGTGCCCTCTTGGCCGATAAGACGACTGAGTTTTTCAGTGTTCCAGTGTTTCAGCACAAATAAACCATTTATGCCATCAGGCCCATTAGCCTTGTAAGGATTCATTGCTTTAACCAATTTGTGACACTCGTCCTTAGTAGGCTCCATTTCTATAAGCGCATATTGTGCAGGTGTTAACTTCTTAAACGCAGAAGGAACTTTCATCATGACCTCATCACTAGGTTCACTAGCTCTGGTTAGAATAGATTTGAAATGTGTTCTCACCATATTCACTAGCTCCGCTTCTCCTTGCACCCAGTCACCATTTCTGTCCTTGAGCATAGTGATTGTCTTAGTTCTCTGCCTTTGATTGACATAGGCACTGAAAAATTTTGTATTATAGTCTCCATTTTTCATCCATTTGATATGAATCCTTAGCCTCCATTCCTCTTCCTCTTCCCTCAAGATCCCGTCCAGTGATGCCTTCATATCGATGTAAATACCCTCCATGATCGGGTTGAAATTATCAGCCAACTCTTTCTCAAGCTTACTTATGCTCCGCAAGAGTTGAGTTTTGTTTCTTCTTTTCGAATTATCGTGGTCTTTATTCCATTTGACAATGTCCTTCTTAGAGTCTTGTAGAGCTTCATAAAAACCAGCATTAGTGTTCCACCTCCCCGCAAGCATACCTTTAAACCCCACATCATGCGCCCAACTAGCTTTGGTCACAAACCTCCTCGGTCCAGTGACTGAATTCTTGTTTTGGATAAGAATGGGGCAATGATCTGACTACAGTCTAGGTAAATGTTCAACATAGAACTACCGATGTTGCTGAAAGAACAGATGGTTTGCTACCGCCCTGTCAAGCCTTTGCTGAAGAGTTCCTCTTTTGAAAGTAAACTTAGGACCAGAAAAACCCAAATCACTCAGTCTGGCAGCTATCATGGTCTCTTGGAACATGGTTGCCTCTACATGATTGTAATGGATGCTTTCGATCCTCTCCATAGGATGGCAGGTAGTATTAAAATTTCCCAGGACAACCCACGACTTATCAAACTATTCACCCATCTTAATGATATGCTACCACAATAGTTTTCTAACTATGATGTGTGGGTTCGCATACACAGAAGTAATCAAAGTAGATTGGTTCACATAGCAGGTGACAAATTGTCTGTGGTAATTTATAATTCTGACGTGGCAGTCTTGCTCCTTCCAACATACCCAGATCCCACCTGCATAGCCTTGCGTTTCCACACGAAAAGAACGATTAAAACCCAATTTCATGATTATGGTTGTAGCCTTTCTTCCACTTATCCAAGGTTCCAGGAGAGTTACAATCTTCGGTTTGTGAATGGACATTAACTCTTTTAGATTTAGTTGAGTTTCCTTCTTACCTACTCCCCGTATATTCCAGCATAGGATGTCTTGCATCATTAACTTGCTTGGGTTTGTATCTCGAGTAAAGCCTCCCCCTCTGGCTGCATGTTCTCCTTGTCATCCTCACAGAGTGCCTCTTCTGCCTAAATGACACAGTTGTCTATGTTTGTAGCTGTATTTCCCAGGTTGTCCAGAGGTTCAGAAATTCCTTACCCAGGATCATGTCTTCTCAGGTTTCTTCATCTGTTTTCTGGTGGGACAATATGTAGGTCCTTCCTCTTGTGTTTCATCTTCGATCCACTCCCTTTGTTTTTCCTACCTCCCGCACTCGTAGGAATAGAAGATAGAGCTTCATTGATAGTTTGTAGGGTTCTTGGCGATACTGGTGTCTCCTCTTTATCTGTCTTTACTTATGTTTCCATCATTTCTTCCGCAACCTCCCCCTCTTTCAAAGTAATAACTTCAACTACTTCATCTACCTATGGATGGGTGACTACATGGTCCTCTTTTGGTATGTCTTTTTTATTAACCTTCTGGCTCACCATATTTGTGATATTCTTCAAGACTTCATAGCTTGCAACTTCCTTCTCAACCCCTTCAGTTGCTTGCTTCTTCTTCCTCCACACTTTACCAGTCCTCCGTTGCGGTTCAGTGGCCTCAGTGGTTGCTTGCGTATGATTTGCCGTCCCGTTAACATCATTTAAGATTTCCTGCTCCTCAGCTAATGCCTCAAACATGTTAGTTTTCCTTGCATTATTGTACTTCTCCTGTGTTATTGACTACTTTCTGTGGTATCCTTTCCTTCTTTGGGTTTGCCACTTGCTTTGTTGATGATGGATCGCCTGTTTGGCTGTACATTTTTCCTATTGTATGTGAGACTCTTTTCCTTGCTCAGCCGTTCTGTCATTTACACTACATTCTTTTGATGTGTGCCCCTCGTCCCCACATATATTGCATACCTTTGGGAATCCTTCATACTCAACCTCATACTCTACTCCATTAATGAGAATATACTGGCAAAGTTCCTTCTTGGTGTTTAGTTCTATCGCCAAGCGGGAAAATTTACTCCCTGTTCTACTGATAGTGTGGCTATCGACTTTAATTAGTCGTCCCAGCGTGAGCCCTATATAATCAAACATAGTCGAGACATATAGATGAAGGGGCAAATTCATTACACGTACCCACGACGTGATCGAATCAGGATACTCCTCCTTAGCTTTGAACGTAGGGTACCAATCCCATACCACAAGATTGAATCTGAATATCTTCCATGGCTCTCCTGTCAAAGCTTCTTCATAGTCTCTCCTGCATGAAAGTTGAACAACGAAGTGACCAAGCTCCATTTCATACATATTAAATCTTCCAGATATCTTCCACATCAGTTTGAGTCGGTCCCTTAGGGTCATATACCCTATATCTTCTCCCAGCAATCTGACCACAATCACATACTTCCACGGTTCTGCCAGTCTTTCTTTTGCTTCAGGGACCACAGATATGGCTGGTATGTTGTCGACCTCACCCAGCGTAACCTCTCTAATGGATAAACCTTCTTCGAATAGCTTCTCTAGGAAGGCATCGTTTCCCCCGTTGGACCTGGTTCCCTTGACAGTGTCGCTAAACGTTCTTTTGGTCTGCCCCTCTCCCCTAGTTTTTTCTGCCTCCTGTCTACTGGTTTGTTTTGCTTCCTTATTGCTTGCCCTCGCCTCTCCCTGAACCACATGATTCCCTTCCATGTGGGCCGATGTTGGATTAATAGTTTCTCTAGCATGAGTCGTTTCCTATCCTCCCGCATACGTGAATTGAAACCCTAGTTCCTTGATAAAAAACAATCAGATGATCAGGCCGTCCCATGGTTGCTACTCCCTTGCACCATTTCTTTTTCTGCAAATGCCTCTGAATCAACTCTTCCAACGAGATCTCTGTTTGATCCTCCGCCATGATCCACCTCAAGATCGGGATTTTCTTTTTCTCCGCCAGAGCCCCTCCGTCCCCTAGGTCTCCCCATCCTCCCTGATCTCTACTGATAGGTAGGGTTTAAAAATTGATAACAAAACTTTCAAATTTTGGTCTTCATAAATTTTATTGCGGCTAGCAACCATAAAAAAACTATTTATCACACCATAATGTAAAAATCAATTCTCTTGGTGAGACAATTTTTTTATAGGAACTAGGATACATACACGACGTGGATAAAAAATGTTAATGTTGACAATATTCTAGACTGAGAATATGCATTTACAAACCCAAATGATTCAAAAGGGTCTTTTGTCACACATCCTACAAAATTCTAGATGACAAAATTTGAACTATGATTTTTATATAGAAACGTCAAAGATTCATCCCAAGAACAAACTGATGTTGAATGTGCAAGATTGACTCCAGTGAATGAGTTGGCACAGAATAAATGATCAAACACTTGCTGATTTTGCCTTATTCCTACTTAAAATCCCCACCATGTTCATGTTATTGAATTTGCTGAAAGTAGATGCCAACTGTAATAGTTCTTACTTGACTTTTGATATCACATTGTTCAATGTGTTTCACAAAAAATGCTAGATTTTATAAAGATTTGAAGCAATTGAAACACAAGAATTTGCAACAATAAATATAACTCGATAATAAAATACATGATCTACATGGTTTTATCAGAGTAGCCTATGTCTACTTCATGAGGTCTGAAGTCAACTTGACTAGAGCAAAGGATGATGCTCTCATGAACACCAAAACTGGAGCCCAAAGAACACCCAAAGAAGGGAAAGAGAGAGGGAGAGTGTGTGCATCTCCCCTCCATGGTGCAAAAAAACTATAGAGAAGAGGTGCAAAAAATATTAACTCATATTTGATCTGATCCAAAATCATAGACTCTGTCTTGCACCCCATGTTGGCTTTATTAAGAGTTGGCATATTACTTACAGAAATGTGTTGGTCACGCGCATTGTGCGTCAAGAGCAGCTCACGCATGGTCGACTAGTTGGTTTTGCTGGGAGAGAAGCTGATGGGGTGTGTGATGTGGCAGATTTTAATTGGATGGGTTGGTGGAGGTTGTGTAATGGATAAATAAATTTATTTTGCTTATAACTTTTGAACCGTGATGAATTTTTCGATGAAACATAAATCATTGGATTCATTATAAAAAAGCATTCCAACAAGATTAATGTTGGTATATTTTTAACAAAAACACAAAAATAATATGAATATGTGATGTGATAGGAGAGAAAATTATTTTGTTTATAATTTCTAAATTGTGATGAATTTTTGAACAAAATAAAAACCATTAAATTTGTGATAAAAATACATTCAAACAAGAGTAATGTTGATATATTTTTTAGGAAAGAGGTAATAAAAGAGGAGGGAAGTTATGATATAAGATTGGAGAAGTGAGGAGAAAAGTGGTAGGGGAAGGTGAGGGAAGTAAGAGAAGTAATTAGAGATGAGAAGTAAAGGAAGTAAATAGAGGACATGAGGAAAGTAGGTATGCATTCATGATAATTTGGCTTGTATTTATTGTTAAAAAGCGTTCAAAAATTGATAAATACATGTCCAAACATTAAGTACTTGAAATTAGTGAGTATGCACCTAAAAATAGTTAAAGGCGCCTAAAGTTGACTACATAGCACCTAAAAAATAATAAAAAGTACAAAAAATGGTGATATGACCACAAATGGCTGAAAACACCTAAAATGACTAAATTGCACCTAAAAATGGCTGAATAGTGCCCAAAAATTGCTAAAATTCTTGAGTGTCAAACAAACCTATTTGGGCAATGTTACGTTATTTTTTATCTTCAATACCTTATTTGGGCACCATTTTTATAATTTTGGGCATCAATGAACTGTTTTGGGCATCAATTAACCATCTTTGGGTGTAAATTAGTCAATTCTAGATGCCATTCAGTTGTTATTGGGCTTGAAGTACCCTTATACTCTATTTAATGCATACAACGATATTTGGGCGCCATTGAGTTGTTCTTGGGTGTCAAACAAACCTATTTGGGTGTCGTTATGTTGTTTTTGGTTGTCAATACCTTATTTGGGTCCCATTTTTTATTCTTCTAGGTGTCAATGAACAATTTTGGGCATCAATTAACCATCTTTTTGGGTCAATTATCCATTTTTGGGCACCATTAAGTTGGTATTGGGTGTGAAGTACCCTTACACCCTATTTAATAGGTACAACCATATTTGGGCACCATGAAGTTGTTCTTAGGTGTCAAACAAACCTATTTGGGCATCGTTATATTGTTTTTTATTGTAAATTACCTTAAGTGTGATTTCACGCATAAAATATTTACTTGGACGCCATTTTTATACTGTTGGGCATCAATGAATCATTTTTGGGCGTCGATTAACCATCTTTAAGTGTCAATTAGCCATTTGTAGGCGTCATCAAGTTATTATTGGGTGTGAAGTACCCTTACACCCTATTTAATGCGTACAACCATATTTGGGGTGCCATTAAGTTGTTTTTAGTTGTCAAACAAACATATTTAGACATCCTTACATTGTTTTATTTGTCAATTACCTTAGATGTGATTTAGCGCATACAAAATTTACTTACACATCATTTTTATACTTTGGGTGTCAATGAACTATTTCTAGACATCAATGAACCATGTTTCGGTGTTAATTAACCATTCGGTGTCATTTCATCTGTGGATTTGTTAACAGTTTGGGCGTTAAACAATCATCTTTTATTTCATTCAAAAATTAGTCTAGGTTTAAAAATTATAAACAAAACAAATTGCTCTTTCATCACATCACCTCTTCATATTACTTTTGTATTTTTTTCTCAAAAACATGTCAACATTAGTCTTGCTGAATTGTGATTTTAATAACAAATTTAATTATTTTTATTTCAACAAAAAAATTATCACGTTTCAAAAATTATAAGTGAAACAAATTTATTATGTTTTAAATATTCATCAATAACCCACCAGTAAGCGTATGTCACGTCAAAGTGGGTACTAGTGGTAGCAGGTACTGGGGGAGGTAGTTTTTCCATCCGATTTGAGCACCCGTGACTCTTAAGCGCAAACATCATCTTGTGACGATGTTCGTCTCTACTCTCTTATACTGATCCACTTTTTCTGCACTGAGGACCAATTATTCATCTGAAAATGCCTCCGGGACACGCACTGGGGGCTAACTTGCATTTTGACACACGGAGGGAGTGGTTTTCCCAGTGGTAGGGCCACGTTTTGAGCGGTTTTATCTCTGACATCTCGAGACTAGGCGCGGGCAGTGGGCAGCATGCCTGTGCCAATTAAGCAGTGATTTGATCGCTTTGAAGTTGCAATAAATGTCGTTTTCAGACAGATTTAAGGGGAAACAAAGGGACGTTCCATCCCTTTTGGAGGGAAATCACTGCTAGAGGGAAAAAAGAACCCACTGGTTGCTGAAAGAAAATGTAACGGTAGATGACCCAATATCACAACATTTTCGTGCAACAAAATGAGCGGCATTTCATTGCCTTCCATTCCATATTAATGCACCGATTGACACATTTAAGAGGGAAACTCTGATTGCTGCTACATTATTTGACACATTTAAGAGGGAAACTCTGATAGCTGATGTATTGTTTGACACATTTGAGAGGGAAAATTGGATTTTTTGCTCACCCTTTAATGCATCGATTGACACATTTAAGAGGGTAACTCAGATTTCCCTCAATTGTTTGCCACATTTGAGAGAAAAATAGGATGTTAGAGACCATTAAATCGTCCCTTCCCCCACCTAAATGTTCTTCTTCCTCATTAAATTCTCTCCGTCATTCTTCCTCACCACCTAGTTGTTCTTCTGCATTTATTACTTCATTTATTCTTGGTGGTTAGAAATGGAGTTCGATATAGGTAACTTCTTGATTTATTACTTTTGTAAAAATATATCTTCTTGTAGCATGTATAAACTCTTTATCATCTCATACATCATTTAATGTGAATTTTTAAGTAGATGTTGAACTTGGAAGTGATTATGAAGAAAATTATTCTTCTGAGGAAACCAATGACACCAGTGATGAGGAATCTGGAAAATATTTATAAGAGGAAGATGTAGCTGTAGAAGAATTTGGTGATGAATCTGAAGAATATTTATAAGAGAAAGATGTAGTTGAAGAAGAATAGGACGTACAACAAGAATATCCTATTGCAGAATTTGATCTTAACGTACCGCATGCACATGAGGAAGAAGAATTCTCTACTGATCAAGGTTAGTTATCAAGAACTGATTAGTGCAAATATGTAATGCTCATTAGAATTTAATACACGCACTCTATAATGCTCGGTAGCGATGAATACTATATGGTAGTTGTTAAGTATGCAGTATTAAGTAGTCGCAAAAAGCATGAACTATGAACATTGAATAATAACTTCTGCTCAATGAAACACAAAACTAAGTGCATTAGCACAGCCGTGGGTGTAGTAAATACAAAATGGGCGCAATGAAACACGACCCTTTCAAAGGGAAAATGAACACACCTTAGGCACATTGAAATAAATACTGAATGAACATACACTAGGGGAATTTCCACACTTGTGGGCACAATAGTACACTAAGTGGGCGCAATAGTACACTAAGTGGGCGTTTTAACAACTTTATTCGCGTGTTAGTACACTAAGTGGGAACAATAGTACACTAAATGGGTGAAAAGTACACCAAGTGTGTGCGATAGTACACTAAGTGGGCGCAATAGTACACGAAGTGGGCACAATAGTATACCAAGTAGCCGATCGGGTGCAATAGCAACCCTTTGTGGCAATACTACACTAAGCGGGCACAATACTACATTAAGTGGGCGCAATACTACACTAAGTGGGCGCAATGGAGAACAAACTATGAGTAATACCAACTAATGTTGTTCTTTCTCTTATGTTGTAGATCCCAGTATTCCTGCTGTTGGAATGATTTTTTCTAGTCTTGGTGAAGTGAAATATTTTTATAAAAGTTTTGGTATTTCCCATGTCTTTGGTGTTAGGGTTTGTAGTTCTGGTAAGAATAGAAAGGGTAAAATATCTAGGGTAAAGATGGTTTGTATAAAACAAGGGGAAACTGTACGGAGTACCGATAGTATGGCTCAGAGGTGTAGTGCTAGAGTGAATTGCCCTGCTCACATTGTTATCCATCTGAAGAACGGGTTATATATAATTGAACACTATAATGATGACTACAACCATGTTATGCTTGGAGAAGATCATGTGCAATTTTTACCGTCCATGAGGACCATCTCTTTGATGCAGTAGAGAAGGCTTCTAATTAATGACCTGGCCGATATATCCACATCTAAGACAATGGCTGCACTTGCTGTTGAAGCTGGTGGAGTAACCAATCTAACATTTACAGAGAGGGACACAAGGAATCTATTAACCTGGTCTAGGGGAATAAAGCTCGGAAAAGGTGATGCCAAAGCAATGTAGGAGTACTTCACAAAGATGCATTGCACCCATCATAACTTCTTCTCCATGATGGATTTGGATGACTGTGGTGTTTTAAAGAATGTTTTCTGGGCTGATTCTAGAGCAAGATCTGCCTACAAGTACTTTGGGGATGTTGTATCATTTGATAGTACATATCTCACCAACAAATACAAGATGCCATTTGCTCCTTTTGTGGGTGTCAACCATCATGGTCAAACAATATTGCTTGGTTGTGGACTTTTATGCAGAGAGACAACACAAAATTACGTAGGGTTATTCAAACTTAGTTTTCATGCATGAGAGGTAATGACAACGACTCCAATTCGGTTATAGATCACTCAAAACTTGTTCATTTCTGTTTATGTATATAAATGCTTAAATTTTTAGGTGTCCATCCTAAAGGCATAATAACAGATCAAGCTCAATCCATTATCAATGTTATTGCTGAAGTGCTTTCCACTACCAAGCATAGATTGTGTTTGTGGCACATAATGAAGAAGCTACCACATAAGTTTGAAAATTCCGAAGGAGCACGTAAGGCTATCAAAGGAGTCGTCTATGACTCGATAACTACTATTGATTTTGAAAACCGGTGGACTGAATTGGTGAACTTGCACAACTTACAACAAAATAGATGGGTCCAACAGATGTACCCTATCCAGAAGATGTGGGTGCCATGCTATGTGAAAACATCATTTTGGGATGGAATGTCTACAACACAAAGAATTGAATCCATCAATGCATTTTTTAAAGGTTATTTTAGAGAAAGAATGACACTAAAAGAATTTATTGAATAATTTGAACTTGTTGTAAGTGTGAAGTTCAAGAAGGAATCTGAAGCAGACTATGAATGCGTTCACAAAAATCTTGTACTGAGGACTACTTTTGAAATGGAACGTCAACTTGGTGAATGGTACTCATTGGACATTTTTCAAGAAATTTCAAACAGAGCTTCAGGGCCTCATGTACTGCATCATGGTTCATAGAATGACAATCGGAGAACTGCATTTCCTTGAGGTTTTTGAGAGGAAGAGGATACAAGTTGATTCTAACATTTTTTTCCATGACTGTAGTCATTTCAATTGGTATATAGCACATCAAAGCTCGGAGCTATTTGTCATTGTTAAATGTTTGAATCATCAAGCATTATATGTAGACACATGTTTTTTGTGTATATGTTCCTTGGTATTGTCAAGTTGAATGAGGAATACCACTTGATTGATAGATGGAGGAAGGATGTCAAACGAATTGTAAGCAAACCGGACACTATACAATGTGTTGAATATACTAACTCTGAGGATAGGTATGATGTTGTCATACAAAACATCCAGTCATTGGGCGAGGCAGCTGCAATGTCTCTGGAGAAATTTGATTTAAATATGAAAGGATTGTAGAAAATAAAAAGGGACGTTGGGGTATCAGATGGTGTAAGCCACAATTTATTCTATATATAAATAAATCATAATATGACTAATCAAGTTTAACAATTTTATTAATGTTGTTGTAACATTTGCATTATAGGTTTGGGAATCTGCTGGTGTTAAAGGAATTCAAAACCCAAATATGGCGGGTCAAGTTGGTCGACCGTGTAAAAAGATGTACAAGTCATATGATGAGAGAATGTCAAAAGCTAAGAAGCGTCAAAACTAGTAGTGTTTAAGATGCGAACCAGTATGTGAAATCTACATCTTTCACATTTCAACTTATTTTTTGTAAGTGTCTCATGAAGTGGGCACATCGAGTCATTAATTGGGTGCAGTGACAACAATGTTCAGATGTTAATCAATATCATTCAAGTATTTTTTTGGTTAAGTGTAACTAACCATTGTAAATTTTTATGCATGTTTAGTGAATATCTTCATGACAAAATATAGTATTTTGCTTGTTTGGTTAATGTTGTGTATGTTAAGGGTTCCGTGAAGTGGGCATTGACGCATGTAGTGGGCATTAGCCCATGTAGTAGGCACATTGATATATGACGTCCCCATGAAGTGGAGCATTGACGCATGTAGTCAGTGTGTTAAGCCATGAGTCGGCAGAATATCTTAGGAAGTGGGCGCATTATCTCGAAAAGTGGGCACATTAGCTCAGGAAGTAGGCGCATTATCTCAGGAAGTGGGTGCATTAGCTCAGGAAGTGGGCGCAATAGCTCAAGAAGTTGGCGCATTATCTCAGGAAGTGGGTGTGGTAGCTCAGGAAGTGGGAGCATTAGCTCAGGAAGTGGGCGCATTAGCTCAAAAAGGGGGCTTATTATCTCAGAAAGTGGGCGCATTAGCTCACAAAGTAGGCGCATTATCTTAGGAAGTGGGCACATTATCTCAGAAAGTGGGTGTATTAGCTCAGGAAGTAGGCACATTATCTCAGGAAGTGGGCGCATTAGTTTGGGAAGTGGGCGCAATATCTCAGGAAGTGGGCGCATTATCTCAGGAAGTGGGAACAGTAGCTCAGGAAGTGGGTGCATTATCTCAGGAAGTGGGCACATTAGCTCAAGAAGGGGGCACATTATCTCGGAAAGTGGGCGCATTAGCTCAGGAAGTAGGAGCATTATCTCAAGAAGTGGGTGCATTATCTCAGAAAGTGGGCGCATTAGCTCAGGAAGTAGGCGCATTATCTCAGGAAGTGGGTGCATTAGTTCGGGAAGTGGGTGCAATAGCTCAGGAAGTGGGCGCATTATCTTAGGATATATGCACATCAACACATAGTTTATGAGGTCATCAATTAGAAGCCTTGACTAATGAAGTGGGAACATTGATATAATAAATAAATGAAGTGGGAACATTTATACATGACGTGGGATGTCAACACCGTTCCAAAATATACATGTTGTGGGCACATCAACACATAGTTCCAAAATATACATGGCGTGGGCGCATCAACAGATGAAATTAGGCACATCAAAAATTACTTGTAAAATATGTTCAACGTTAGAGTTGAGTTACACATACAAAATAGGCACCTAATTGTTCATTTTTTGACGCGTAATTGTTCAATTCTTGACACGACTAGACTTGTCCCTCAACATTTGTACTGCAAACGTCCCTCTCAACCTGTGAATATCTTCAGTAATAGTTTCATCCCCTACAATTGGTTGTCCATCTAGTATTCTTTTGATCCAATGTAGAGTGAATATTCCACAATCATTGCTATCAGCTGGTTGTTATGGGATGTCCCTGTAGTATTGCACTTTCCATTCATTTGCTTCATGTCCCAAATGTTGTGCGAAGAATTTTTTCAGCCACGCGCCCTGTAAAATGAATTGCAAGCAATGTCTTAAAAGGAGTATATAAGAAAGCATACATTAAGTATGTGATGAGATGCGTGTTTTCTTACATTATTGCATGCCACCTTTTCATGGGCGTCCCACAGAAGATGTTGAGAGAAATTCTTTTTAATACGGTATAAGCATGCATTGTTGTAGTGGAACATAATTTTCTGTGTCATGCTAATCTCCAGCATGCCAATGGTAATTGTATTGAAGCACCATTATGGCTTTGTCATTTGTTTTTAATTCATCCAATCGCCTGGTGAAGTACAATTCTACGTTAGGTATTGAACGACAAGTATTGACGTGTAGTATTATGGGCATTTCACGATCAGAGCTCATTGCATACTGTTCTTGCAAAATTTGGCACATCGACTATATATACTACAAAAAATAAAATGTAGGAGTCATTACAAACCTACATGGGCGCAACAGTAATTATAAAGGCACAATAGAAGATACATGGGTGCAATGAAACATATATGGGCACAATAGGACTTATATGGGCGCAATAGGACTTATATTGGCGCAATGAAATAGATATGTTATCAATGGAATGTACATGGGCGCAATGAAACATATATGGGCACAATAGGACTTATATGGGCGCAATGAAATGTATACATTAGCAATGGAATGTATATGGGCACAATGAAAGATATATGGGCACAATTGAAATTACATGGGCGCAATGAAAGATATATGGGCGTAATTGAAATTACATGCACACAATGAAAGATATATGAACACAATTGAAATTACATGGGCGCAATGAAAGATATATGGGCACAATTGAAATTACATGGGAACAATGAAAGATATATGGGCACAATGAAAGATATATGGGCACAATGAAAGATATATGGGCGCAATTGAAATTACATGGGCGCAATGAAAAATATATGGGCGCAATTGAAATTATATGGGTGCAATGAATGATATATGGGCGCAATGGACTAATATGGGTGCAAATAAAGATATATGGGCACAATTGAAATTATATGGGCACAATGAATGATATATGGGTGCAATGGACTTATATGGGTGCAAATAAAGATATATGGTCACAATGTAACATATATGGGTGCAATGCAACACCTATTGGCGCATATGAATATTTATATACATTTCTTACCATTTCTGAGACAAAACCTTGATATTTAAGGCTTGGCAATAAGTCCTCCCCCAACACTCCAGTATCTCCATGTAACCACAAGGTTTGACCAACTTTTACAGTGTATATCACTGACTTCATAAATTGTTGGTCACTTTCATTGAGGTGGTCCACTGATGTCTTATCTATTCTGGAAGGTTGTACATTTATCAGTAAGTTGGGGGACTCAGCTGAAGGCAGGAAACTATTGTAGGAGACCTGGGGCTTGATGAAAACCTACTTTCTTCTGTAAAGAAGACCAAATCTTGGATCAAGGTTTGTTAGACAATATTGACAACAATTTTACATTTGTCAGAAGTCAATACCTTCTTTTTCACTTAAATAATGTTCTTTAGCTGGAGATTTTGGGGAAAACTCTCCACTTCCAAATGTATGCTCTTGTTGCTTCTCTAGTGAGGCTTCTTCCCAAACATACAGTTTGTGTTTATTTTCCTTGTCATGATTTACCCAGTGCTCTACGTAAGGCTGGGTGCAGTCATCAATATCGGAGAGTCTTTGCTTAATTACCATGTTAGTGGTGTGCAACTCGTCACAGTAGTCATGAAGTCTGTCTAAGTCTTTTTGCATCCTCATGAACAACTTCTTGTTATTTATTTCCTTCTCCTTTGCAAATCTCTTCTCCACCGCCAGCTCAGTCTTCATTGCTTCAATCTCAGCAAGCAGAGCTTCCATGTTGCCTTTTTCATTATGCCTTTCTGGTATTGCATGTTGTTTGTGTGCATCTTCATGTCAGTTGGTTGCACCTTGGGTAGGTTCACTTCTGGATACGACTGGTTAACCCACATGATCATAAAAACTGTCGAAGGCAAGGAATCTAATTTCAGATCTTTTTTCCAGAGTATGACCGACAACCTTGTCGCATAAGACCACCTGTTTATGATTAATTGCTCGTTGGGGTGCTCCATTCGTAGGAAGTTACCCATCTTCAATAACCAAGGCTGTGGAAGTTCATAAGAAATGAGGTATTAATATAAATTACAACCAAACGGGCGGATTGTTATGCTAAGTGGGCAAAATGCTTATTTAGCAGTAAAACATATAAGATAAAAATGTAATACCGTTAGCAGTAGGGTGTATCCTTTCATATATCCTACACCGTCCTTCCTGTCCTTCACGAGATTTAATCCTTGACAAAGTAGTTCTTGTACTGCGATGGCCCAGTCATATTTGTCAAGGTGATCTCAATTTTCAGTGAGGGGGTGCAAGCAATTCATGATCCGACTGGAGCCAGAGGGGAAGAGAAAGTGGCCGAATAATACAATTACCAACATCTTCACATGGTCCCTCCTCAGCTCATCTGTATTTGTAGGAGAAAGACTTTGTGTCTTCTGCACAATTGATTCTAACCTTGGATCATCTCCACAAAAATATTTTTGACAGATATATTGTTGGATCCTAGATGGGTGATTAGATGCTCTAGAGGAGGGGTGAATAGAGCTGAAAGCACTTAAACAAAACTCATTAAACCTTCAAAATATATGACAAGATAAGGTTGCGAAATAGGCAATTTGAGTGCAACTAAAACATGCATATCAAGGATGAGAGAGATTGAACATGCACCAAATAGACAAGCTATTTAGAGTGGTTCCACACTTCAAACTAGAAGTGTGTCAGTCCACTTGCCTAGAGAGGTCAACCTCTAGGACTTCCAACAATTGCACTCTTATATTCGCTTATAAGACTTACAATACATGACCAACAAAGGACTTACCTATCCAATACAAAGAGTCTTCAACCTTACCAAGGACTTACCCACTTTGCAAGAGTCTTCGGCCTTGTCCAAGGACTTACCCACTCTTGCACAAGTCTTCGGCCTTGCAGGAATTACCCACTCTTCTTGGATCTTCCGCCTTTGACTTCACCTTCACTCGGAGAAGCTTCCACCAAGGTCTTACCCACTTGAGCTTGAGTCTTTGCCTTCTCCAAGGGCTTACCCACTCTAGCTCCAAGTCTTTAGCCTTGATCTTCACCAAGGGATTCCTTACCTTGTTCTTCTTCACCTCTCTTGGACAAGAGAGAGAACCTTCATCTTCATGATTGCAAATGAGAGAAGTGGAGGTGGTGGAAGTGAGAGCCTCACAAGATATACATGTAGGACTAGCTCTCTTATAGATTTCCTACTCACTCTAATGGATGTAGCAAGTGATTAAGCTTAGAGAGAGAGGAGGCTGTAGGAAGCACTCAACTATATAATAGGAGCCTCACATAGAGTTTGCAATGAATGCTCAACCTTGGAATGAAGCCCAAGGGGTCCTATTTATAGCTGGGGATGCCTCTTAGCCTTTGGGAACACTTGTGAACGAAAACTAACCATTTTGTGGCTTGCAACGGATATATTTTCACTTGTTGCAACTCCACAACGGCTAGAAACACTTTTCTGCACTTTTCCGTACAGTGCAATCGGTCGAGTTCTAATGGGTGTAACTCGGCCGATCAAGTAGGAGGCAAACTGATGTTCAAAGGATCGGTCGAGTTTGTCCAGAGGAAACTCGACCGACCATTTCAACTGGAAATGGCCTACTACCCAATCGGTCGAGTTCTGTGAGTGCACAACTCGACCGATGCAATCTTTAGAAAATCGACCAAGGTGGATCGGTCGAGTTTCAGGCTGGGGAAACTCGACCGACCAAGTTCCTGTAGTTTATTTTCAAAGATTCATCTAAAGTTCTCCTGATCTTTTTCTAAGCTTAATTACAAGTCATACAATCGTTACAAGTGATTTACAACATGTTTCTAATGGATATACATCATATTACAAAAACGTGCACTTGTATGACTTTGACTTGTCTTTTCTCCAATATGATATGCGCAAGTTAGGGCAATTGGAGTGTGTCTATACCTAATATGAAATCACTCAAGTAGAGGCATTAGACACCAATATGTGGAATGGTTAGTCATCATTAAAACATGGGTTTAGTCAATTTAGACGTGAGTCAACATTGACCTAATTGACCTTGAGTCAACATATATGAGTTGGAGATTAACTTTTTGAAAGTGACCCTGTCATCTGTATTACATGAAAACATTCGATGTAACTTTGGTGTTGAAGGGATTCAAAACAAGAGACATGTTGGAATGTAAATGGGTGCAAATAGGACGCACGTAAGACCATTGCACATTATATGGGTGCAATTACAAAAAAATGGGCACAATTGGACGTATTTGTGTGCAATGAGACGTACATAAGTGCATTGGAAAATTATATAGGAACAATGACTCCCTGTATGGGCACAATGACACCTTAATGTGTGCAATGACCCTTTTATGGGCGCAATGGGGCACACATTGACACAATGGAACCAGACCCCCCCTGTATGGGCGCAATGAAACATAAAATGGGCGCAATGACCCCTTTTTTGGGCGCAATGGGGCACACATTAGCGCAATGGAACCCACATGGGCTTAATTAAATGTATGTTGGCTCAAAGCAAGTTATATAGGCACAATGACCCCCCGTATGGGTGCAATGACACCTTTATGGGCGCAATGACCCTTTTATGGGTGCAATGGGGCACACATTGGCGCAATGGACATGCATGGGCACATTGCATCTTATATCGGCACAATGACACATACATGGGTGCAATGCGACCTGTATGGGCGCAATGACACCTAAATGGGCGCAATGAAACACAAAATCGGCGCAATGGGGCGTTCATGGGTCTTAAAAGGCCTAATGGGCGCATTGGATCTTGAATGGGCGCATTGCCCCTAAAATAGGCGCAACGACACCTACATCGGCGCAATGACACCTAAAATGGGTGCAAGGGAAGATATATGGGCACAATATAACATATAAGGGCGCAATGAAACCTAAAATGGGCGCAATGACCCTTTTATGGGCGAAGTGGGGCACACATTGGCGCAATGGAACCCACATGGGGCAATAAAATGTATGTCGGATCAAAACAAGTTATATAGGGCACTATGACACCTAAATGGGCACAATGACACCTAAATGGGCGCAATGAAACATAAAATCGGTGCAATGGGACGTTCATTGGTCTTAAAAGGCTTAATGGCGCATTGGATCCTAAATGGGTGCATTGGCACCTAAAATGGACGCAATGACACCTACATGGGTGCAATGACACCTAAATGGGTGCAAGGGAAGATATATGGGCGCAATATAACATATAAGGGCGCAATGAAACCTAAAATGGGTGCAATGACCCTTTTATGGACGTCGTGGGGCACACATTGGCACAATGGAACCCACATGGGGCAATAAAACGTATGTTGGCTCAAAGCAAGTTATATAGGGTGCAATGACACCTAAATGGGCGCAATGAAACATAAAATCAGCGCAATGGGACGTTCATTGGTCTTAAAAGGCTCAATGGTCGCACTGGATCCTAAATGGGCGCATTGGCACCTACATGGGTGCAATGACACCTAAAATGGACGCAATGGAACTTATATTTGGTGTAAACCTATATGGGCGCATTATAACATTTATGGGCGCCTTAGAACATTTATGCACGCAGTGCAAATTCTATAGGTGCATTAGCTATATGGGCGTGACAGAAGATATAGGGGTGAAATTAAAAGTATGTTGGCTCAAGGAAGTTATATGGGCACAATATAACATATAAGGGAGCAATGGAAAGTAAATAGGCACAATTAAACCTACATGAGCGCAATGATATGCACATATGCAGTGTTAAACAGAATTAATACCTCTTTCAGGAAGACCGCCCAGAAGCTGTCTTATTTGATCTGCAACGAACTCCAATCTATGTTTCCCGAATGTGAATGTCCCATCTTGGTTGTTGAAATACGATGCCAGATCCTCTATCAGCATGGTGTCATTAACTGATACTCATCTGATGTCAAGTAAGCATTTGAAAGGTGTTTTTGCAAAGATGGCTTGTTCTTCTTTGCTGAAAGTGTTGTATATGTCTTTGAAGATTTTCCACGAACACCTAGACTTCAACCACTTTGGCTGCTTATCTGCATCAGATGGTTCTGCCTCGTTGAGTTCTTCAGCCACTTTCTCCGCCCATTTTTTTCCTTCTCTGACTCTTCTTGGTTCTCTCTTACTGTAGGCGAGATGTGCTGCCAGTTGTTGTCGGCGGAGGAGTTGTGGCTTTTTCAGAAGTAGGCTTGTTCGTTGCAGAGCCGGTCGAGGTCATCTTTCTTTTTCTTGCCGGTGGTGGAGCAGTTGTGGCCTTTTCAGAAGTAAGCTTCTTCGTCGCAGAGCCGGATGAGGTCATCTTTCTTTTTCTAGCCGGTGGCGGAGCCGCTGTGTCTATTGTGTCAGGTGCGGGAGCTGCTGTCTCTGGGGGAAAGTTGTCGGCGGTGGACCCGCTGTCGCCGGTGGAAGAGATGTCGTCGGTGGACGAGCTCTGCCAATTACGACCATCCTTCTTTTCGCCCCTCTTTCGCGTCTCCTCCCAGACGACCTCTTTGTCCGCATTCCCTGAGTGGGTAAAACTGGGGTCGGCTGAAAATCGTCGTCGGAGTTCTGCTGGAAATCCATGTTCGAGAAGAACGACTAGGAAGAAGAAAGATCAGGCGCGGGGAGCAGACGGAGAGCAGGAAGGGAGCAGGAGAAGTAAAGGCGCAGGAAGACCAGGCGCAAGTAGGAGAAGTATAGGCGCTGGAGCGGGGAGCAGGAAGATCAGGCGTGACGCGGTCCCAGGCGGTAGACGACCGAGGAGTGGGAGTAGGAAGAGCAGGGACGAGGAGGAGGAGAAGGAAGGGCGCGGGAGTGGAGGCGTTTGGGGGGAAAATCCAACACAAAACATGCGGGACTGGGTTAGTGGGGTTAGCGGGTCACTTTTCGCTGACTTGCGTGACTTGCCATTGGGTTGGCGGTCCCGAGGTAGGGTGTAGGCGAGGGGACGAGCGCTGAAAGGGGGCATGGGGCAATGCGCAGTGTTGGCGGCAGACCGGGTGGTTTAGAGAGCGGGATGCGTGCGTCAAAACATGCTTTTTGGCGAGTGCCCGTGAACAAGTTTTGACACTTATTCATCCCGACTGGTTTAGTGTTCGTACCTGCAAAAAGTTTGGAGACAGATGCTCTCTCCACGATCCTGGAATCAGCCACGTCAGCGTGAGTTTGTTCACAACGTGGCCAAAGTGTGTATTGATTCTGTTAGATAGTTAGGCAGCTGTGAACGCATCGTTGGGCTAACTCGAAGGCGTGATCATGGCGGCATTATAGGAGTAGGTGGGCGAGTGCCGTAGCTGAAGAATAGGTCTTTTCTGTTATGTAACAAACGGTTCAGACCGTATAAGAAGGGAATCAAGATAGAAGAAAAGCTGCATCGTTTTCACGCAGCAAAACAACGGTGTCTCTCTGTTTTTGCTTCTTCCAGTTTTCACTCGATAGCAATTCCAAGGAGAATTTGACTCTCACGATCCAAGGAGAATTTGACTTTCCAGCCGCCCTTTATTATCAATCGATCTTTTTATAAAGGAAAATGCTATGTATGCCAAAATTCGTTGTGTTCACTTTGTAGAGCCGGATGAGGTCATCTTTCTTTTTCTAGCCGGTGGTGGAGCCGTTGTGTCTATTGTGTCAGGTGTGGGAGCTGCTGTCTATGGGGGAAAAGTTGTCGCCGGTGGACCCACTGTCGCCGGTGGAAGAGATGTCGCCGGTAGACGAGCTCTGCCAATTACGGCCATCCTTCTTTTCGCCCCTATTTCGCGTCTCCTCCTAGACGACCTCTTTGTCCGCATTCCCTGAGTGGGTAAAACTGGGGTCGACTGAAAATCGTCGTCGGAGTTCTGCTGGAAATCCATGTTTGAGAAGAACGACCAGGAAGAAGAAAGATTAGGCACGGGGAGCAGGCGGAGAGCAGGAAGGGAGCAGGAGAAGTACAGGCGCAGGAAGACCAGGCACGAGTAGGAGAAGTATAGGCACGGGAGCAAGAAGACCAGGCGCGACGCGGTCCCAGGCGGTGGATGACCGGGGAGTGGGAGCAGGAAGACCAGGCGCGAGGAGGAGGAGAAGGAAGGGCGCGGGAGTGGAGGCGTTTTGGGGGAAAATCCAACACAAAACATGCGGGACCGGGTCAGTAGGGTTAGCGGGTCGCTTTTCGCTGACTTGCATGACTTGCCACTAGGTTGGCGGTCCCGATGTAGGGCGTAGGCGAGGGGACAAGCGCTGAAAGGGGGCTTGGGGCAATGCACAGTGTTGGCGGCAGACCGGGTGGTTTAGAGAGCGGGATGCGCACATCAAAACACGCTTTTTGGTGAGTGCGCGTGAATAAGTTTTGAACCTTATTCATCCCGACTGGTTTAGTGTTCGTACCTGCAAAAAGTTTGGAGACAGATGCTCTCTCCACGATCCTGGAATCAGCCACGTCAGCGTGAGTTTGTTCACAACGTGGCCAAAGTGTGTATTGATTCTGTTAGATAGTTAGGCAGCTGTGAACGCATCGTTGGGCTAACTCGAAGGCGTGATCATGGCGGCATTATAGGAGTAGGTGGGCGAGTGCCGTAGCTGAAGAATAGGTCTTTTCTGTTATGTAACAAACGGTTCAGACCGTATAAGAAGGGAATCAAGATAGAAGAAAAGCTGCATCGTTTTCACGCAGCAAAACAACGGTGTCTCTCTGTTTTTGCTTCTTCCAGTTTTCACTCGATAGCAATTCCAAGGAGAATTTGACTCTCACGATCCAAGGAGAATTTGACTTTCCAGCCGTCCTTTATTATCAATCGATCTTTTTATAAAGGAAAATGCTATGTATGCCAAAATTCGTTGTGTTCACTTTGTATAGCAGATCTCTTTTATAAAAAGGTTTGCTGACCCATTTTGAATTCAAAACGGAACTTTATTTGTTGTACCTTGTAATACATGGTGGAGATTGCTTGAGTTTTGTTTTGGGTCCCAGGGTCCACCTAGCATTTATGTTTTATAAAACAGTGTGTCGTTTCCAATTGTTTCGGAAGACGATGATTCAATTGAACATGACCATGGATTCCAGCTCTAGCCCCGCCTCGACACTCATCAGCCGCCACGTCCACAACCTCCCGCAGAACGAAGAAGCCCACTTCGTCCTCATCCCGCTGTTTGCGTCTGGCCACATGATCCCGATGGTGGATATGGCGGAGCTCCTAGCGCGGCAGGGCGGCGGCCGTGCGGTCGTTAGCCTGGTCACCACCCCTGTCAACGGCGCCGCCCGTTTCGACCCAACCATCCGCCGCCTGTCCACCGAGCTCCCACAGCTGTGGTTCGTGGTGCTCCCTTTACCCTGCGCCGAGGTTGGCCTCCCAGACGGATGCGAGAGCGTCGACCTCCTCCCTGGCAAGGAGCACATGCCCAGCCTCATCCGCGCCGCCTCCATGCTCGGAGAACCGCTGGAACGCCACCTCCGGTCCCAGCACCCGTCACCCAGCTGCATGATCGCGGACTTCAGCCACCACTGGGCGGTCGACCTGGCGCGGAGTTTCCAGGTCCCGAGGCTCGTCTTCCACGGCTTTGGCGTCCTTCCGCTCCTCTGCTGGCACAACTTCCACGAATCTCGTACCCACGAGCAGGTCCCTTCCAACTCCGAGCCGTTCCTTATCCCAGGCCTCCCCGGGGGACGCCGCGTCGAGGTTACTCGAGGCCAGCTCCCGACCCTCTTCCAGGCGCCAGATACGTCGCAGGTTGAGGACGAGCCTCATCAGCGACGGCGCTTGGAGCGGTACCGGCAGATCCGGGAGGCCGAGCTGGCGGCCGACGGCGTAGTCATCAATTCCTTCGATGCCCTTGAGCCAGAAGCCGTACGGGCCTATGAAGCCACCACAGGGAAAAAGGTCTGGACACTTGGACCCCTCTCGATCCTTCATTACCGTCGACATGGTCAGCAGAAGGAGCAGCAGATATACCACTCTTCCTTCTCCGAAACCAGGGGAAACATGTCCGCCATCAGTGAAGGTCGCTGCTTGGAGTGGTTACGGTCCCAAGAACCCCGCTCGGTCGTGTATGGTTATTCAAAACTTGGTTGTCATGCATGGGAGGTAACGACCCAATTCGGTTATAGATCACTCAAAACTTGTTCGTTTCTGCTTGTGTATATAAACGCTTAAATTTTCAGGTGTCCATCCTAAAGGCATAATAACAGACCATGCTCAATCCATTATCAATGCTATTGCCAAAGTGTTTCCCACTACCAAGCATAGATTGTGTTTGTGGCACATAATGAAGAAGCTACCGCAGAAGTTTGAAAATTCGGAAGGAGCACGTAAGGCTATCAAAGGAGCCGTATATGACTCAATAACTATAATTGATTTCGAAAACCGGTGGACTGAATTGGTAAACATGCACAACTTACAACAAAATAGATGGGTCCAACGGATGTACCCTATCCAGAAGAAGTGGGTGACATGCTATGTGAAAACATCATTTTGGGCTGGAATGTCTACAACACAAAGAAGTGAATCCATCAATGCGTTTTTCAAAGGTTATTTTAGAGAAAGAATGACGCTGAAGGAATTTATTGAACAATTTGAACTTGCTGTAAGTGTGAAGTTCAAGAAGGAATCCGAAGAAGACTACGAATGCATTCAAAAAAATCCTATACGGAGGACTACTTTTGAAATGGAATGTCAACTTGGTGAATGGTACTCATTGGACATTTTCAGGAAATTTCAAACAGAACTTTAGGGCCTCATGTACTGCAACATGGTTCATAGAATGACAACTCGAGAACTGTATTTCCTTGAAGTTTTCAAGAGGAAGAGGATACAAGTTGATTCTAACATTTTTGTGCCACGACTGAAGTCATTTCAATTGGTATATAGCACATCAAAGCTCAGAGCTATTTGTCATTGTTTAATGTTTGAATCATCGGGCATTATATGTAGACACATGTTTGCTGTGTATATTTTCCTTGGTATTGTCAAGTTGAATGAGGAATACCACTTGATTGACAGATGGAGGAAGGATGTCAAACGAATTGTAAGCAAACCGGACACTATACAACGTTTTGAATATACTACCTCTGAGGATAGGTATGGTGTCTTCGTACAAAACATCCAGTCATTGGGCGAGGCAGCAGCAATGTCTCAGGAAAATTTTGATTTAATTATGAAAGGATTGGAGAAAATAAAAAGGGATGTTGGGGTATCATATGGTGTAAGCCGCAATTTCTTCTATATATAAATAAATCATAATATGACTAATCAAGTTTAACAATTTTATTAATGTTGTTGTAACATTTGCATTATAGGTTTGGGAATCTGCTGGTGTTGAAGGAATTCAAATCCCAAAAATGGCAGGTCAAGTTGGTCGACCGCATAAAAAGAGGTACAAGTCATATGATGAGAGAATGTCAAAAGCTAAGAAGCGTCAAAACTAGTAATGTTTAAGATGCGAACCAGTATGTGAAGTCTACGTCTTTCACATTTTAACTTATTTTTTGTAAGTGTCTCATGAAGTGGGCACATCGAGTCATTAACTGGGTGCAGTGATAACAATGTTCAGATGTTAAGCAATATCATTCAAGTATTTTTTGAGTTAAGTATAACTAACCATTGTAAATGTTTATGCATGTTTAGTGAATATCTTCATGAAAAAATATAGTATTTTGCTTTTTTGGTTAATGTTGTGTATGTTAATGGTCCCATGAAGTGGGCATTGACGCGTGTAGTGGGCATTAGCCCATGTAGTAGGCACATTGATATATGACATCCCCATGAAGTGGTGCATGTAGTCAACGCGTTAAGCCATGAGTGGGCACGGTATCTCAGGAAGTGGGCGCATTATCTCATAAAGTGGGCGCATTAGCTCAGAAAGTAGGCACATTATCTCGGAATGTCTAGGCTCAAACTTAGCTCAGAAAGTAGGCGCATTATCTCTCTCTCCAAGAGGGATCAAGCTCACAAGCAACCTCTACATGGGTGAAGTCTAGGCTTGAACTTATGTTTGCTCAAGATTATCCAGAACTCTATATCTCATAAGCCATCCTTCATACTCTCCTGGCCAGGGTTTCAACCTATTGCTCGCACTACTGATACATTCTGGGTGCATATTATGCCATGCTCATATAAGCTCATAGGGTTTCCATAGGTTCTTCTCTAACCTCCTCAATGAAGGAGCTATCCTTCACTTTAACATGCACTACCCTTCCCAGGGTTGGGTCACCAGAGGTACTAGGTCATTCAACCTCTCATGGCTCAAACATCATCCAAGGTATGTCCATCCAAACACCTGGTCTAACTCATCATACCATCTCTCTCTCTAACCTTCACTTAGGGTTAGGGTTAACATCATCCTCAGAGGATGTGCCAGATCTCTACTTGTAATGGAGATCTCTATCTCCAAGACTAACTCTCTTTATTTATCCTCCATACAAGAAGGTCTAGCCTCAGGTCTCTTCTGGGGGCATGACAACTTATGTCATACGACCTAAGCATGTATTTATCCTTTAGTTTCCTCTTAATCTATAAAGCTTATGTCCATGACATCTTATTTACATACTTTTTCATTAATTTGGTGGAGGATTCCTTAGACCTTATTAACCTTACCCATACCTCAAGAGGGTGAGGAGAAGAGAGAAAACCCTAATCCTTAAGGTCCTTAACAGAATTTGTGATGAGAAGGGATGAATAAGATGAGAAAGTCCTAAAGGTGTCTCATTTCGAATCATACCCTAAGACTTTGGCCAGGCAGTCACACAGATCTGGGAGTCTTTGTATTCCGACTAGTGGTGCGGAGGAAAATATTTTCAGCCCCCGGTCATGATCCTTTTCTAGACACCTCCATCTTTCGGATAATCCTCTAATAACTCCCTTGGGTCCTATGGAGTTTGTAAAATTTAATAATTATTAATGGTTAAGTGAGGAACCTATGCTCTGATACCAAATGTTATGACCCCACCTTCTAGTAACCTCCAATTAAGGGAGACTGAGAGGTCGAAGCCGCACCCATAATTTCCGGATCAAAGGTTCGACAATTAACCAAGAACAATTATTAAATTTTAACAGCCTAAACTGAAAAGTTGTAAGAAAATAAACATTTGCATACCTTTTTGAAAGATTGGATTTCTAAACCTCTATCCGCACTGGAACTAATCTAACTATTACCTCCTTGTTCTTTAATTCGTGAATTCACAATATGTCACTTTACTGTTTGTCCTTTTGGGATTTTGTACCTAAATCACCGACAAACAAAACAGCGGTCAACCAAAGCTAGTATGTGGGGGAAACAATAATCGTGCAATTATTCATATCAATGTATTACAGCCAATTACCATTTAACAAACAACTTTATGTTTTAAATATAACTGCATGATCCATGCATTCCCTATCCTCTGTTCTGTCCCTACAGTGGACATGGATGCTACTTTCCTTATAGTAGATCCCCATTAAACCCCTCATGTTCCCACCTATAGGTGAACCAGTTTCTAGGGTTGAGTCACATGGCACTACCCATAAGTAGCCCACTCCTTAACTCATGGCATGCTAAAGGGTCTCCTAGCACTACACTTGGTAGCCCAATTTCTAACCCATGATAACCTAGACCTTACTCTAGGTTACCCCTTTTTAGCCTTTACAAGCCACATAGGTGGATTCGGATCTAAGCCAGTTATATATATATATATATATATATATATATATATATATATATATATATATATATATATATTCATAGTGATAATCATAGTCACTTTATAGTTGTATGAAATAAAAAAACTTCCAACAGTTATTTTCAAGCAACCGATAAAACATTCGGAAATCGCCGTGAAACTAAAGTGATTATTCATAAGCGTAACCACATACTTGTTCAATAGATTTCTCAAGCTAATATCAATTCCAACCAAGAAATCAATCCAAGCAAGTAGTTCAACCACACAATCAAGAAGCCTGAAAAACACATGTACTCTATTTACTACACACTTTATCAAGATTCATTCTATTCAACTTGAAATTGCTTCCTAAGGTTTCCGTATCCATTTTAGGGTTTCATTTTGCAATTAGGGTTTCCCTTCATCTTTTACCATATTAAACCCTAATTTAATGCCATTACTCATAAACCCTAATTATCTCATCTATTCTTCAATATTAAGGTTATATTAACAAAATATAACCCTATCTTTGGATTAAAGGCACTATTAACCATTAATTAAGTTCATTAGGCCTCTTTTACATTAAAGCTACTATTTTTATCCTTTTAATCCATGACAAGATCATTATACGCATTATCATCAATTCAAAGTTCATTATAGTCTAATCACATATGAACTCGATTTACCATCAATCTACCTTTTATTCATGAGAAAACCCTAATTACTACATATAGGGTATTTATCCAGAATTAAGGACGTTTATGTACAAATAACTTAGAACCATCATTTAACAACATTTTTTCACATTTTTCAAATTAAATATGATCTTATCTCTTTTACCCTAAATTAGGGTTTCTAAATGCTTAATCATTCTCATATGAGGTAAAAAGCCTAAATCATGCAATTTCACATCTAGATCAGGTTCAAATCTAACATTATCATTCAACATGTTATTAAGACTTAAATTAACCCATTAAGCATACTAGATTCAACCTTTAATCACAAATAGGGTTTTTAACCTAACTTTAATGCACTTTTCATCAACTTATTGTACTTTTGCAATTAGGAACGGAATCAATCTTTAATATCATTTTTATTGAATTCCTCTCGTTCTCCTGATTAAAATACATATATTATTCATATTTATCAGAGTTACAGTTTATTAGATATGAATTTCACAAAAGTTACCTTTTTGGACCAACCAGAAGCTGCCACGTCACCTCATGCATGCAACACGGCCGGTTTTGAATTTATAACAAAATTACGATCTTGCCCCCTCTTAATCCAATCTTCTCTTCAGCCCGCGGAGGGCATAACTCTCCAATGTAACTCTTTCCTTCTTGCACCTCGGGCAGCTGCTTGCTGCCGCCCTAGCGGTCGAGGGAGCGGCGCCTCCTCCTCTTTCCTGACCTCGTCAGTCACAAGGGAGGGTGTCGTTGCCTCCGCCCTACCCTGGCGCACACGAGGCGCTTCCAAGTCATGGCTGAAATGGCCATTCTCGAGCCATATCCACCCGCATTCTTCTACTGCGTCTTCTACAATCTTGCAGACCTATGGCCCCAACTGCTCGAAGCCAAGGGCGCGGGTGTACATCTGATTCATCTTAGGGCATCGTGGAGGTTTGCTGCCCCCATCAAGACTGCAAGACAAACCGTCATTGCTCTAGGGATAGATCCCTACTTTCGACTAGGGTTTTCACGAAAAAGAAGACGGAGATGAGAGAGTCATGTGAGATTCCATCTTGAACTTGAACCAGGGTCTCTACCATATATATTGGGGTTGTTGACTCAAGGTCAATTAGGTCAATGTTGACTCACGTCTAAATTGACTAAACCCATGTTTTGATGATGACTAACCATTCCACATATTGGTGTCTAATGTCTCTACTTGAGTAATTTCATAATAGGTATAGACCCACTCCAATTTCCCTAACTTGCGCATCTCAAATTGGAGAAAAGACAAGTCAAAGTCATACAAGTGCACATTTTTGTAATATGATGTATATCCATTAGAATCATGTTGTAAATCACTTGTAATGATTGTATGACTTGTAATTAAGCTTAGAAAAATATCAGGAACACTTAGATCGATTTTTAGAACACTTTTAATGCAACTTTGAAAATCAATTACAGGCACTTGTTCGGTCGCGTTTCCCACCCTGAAACTCGACCGATCAACCTTGGTCGATTTTCTGAAGATTGCATCGGTCGAGTTGTGCACTCACAGAACTCGACCGATTGGGTAGTAGGCCAGTTCCAGTTGGAATGGTCGGTTGAGTTTCCTCAGAACAAACTTGATCGATCATTTCAATATCGGGTTGCCTGCTACTTGATCGGTCGAGTTACACACATTGAAACTCGACCGAATGCACTGTACGGAAAAGTGCAGAAAAGTGTTTCTAGCCATTGTGGAGTTGCAACAAGTGAAAATAGATCCGTTGCAAGCCACAAAACAGCTAGTTTTCGTTCATAAGTGTTCCCAAAGGCTAAGAGGCATCCCCAGCTATAAATAGGACCCCTTGGGCTTCATTCCAAGGTTGTGAGTATTCATTGCAAACTCTTTATGAGGTCCCTATTCAATAGTTGAGTGCTTCCTATAGCCTCCTCTCTCTCTCTAAGCTTAATCACTTGCTACATCCATTAGAGTGAGTAGGAAATCTGTAAGAGAGCTAGTCATATATGTATATCTTGTGAGGCTCTCACTTCCACCACCTCCCCATCTCTCATTTGCTATCTTGAAGATGAAGGTTCTCTCTCTTGTCCAAGAGAGGTGAAGAAGAACAAGGGAAGGAGTCCCTTGGTGAAGATCAAGGCAGAAGACTTGGAGCTAGAGTGGGTAAGCCCTTGGAGAAGGCAAAAGACTCAAGCTCAAGTAGGTAAGACCTTGGTGGAAAGCTTCTCCGAGTGAAGGTGAAGTCAAAGGCGGAAGATCCAAGAAGAGTGGGTAATTCCTGCAAGGCCGAAGACTTGTGCAAGAGTGGGTAAGTCCTTGGAGAAGGCCGAAGACTCTTGCAAAGTGGGTAAGTCCTTGGTAAGGTTGAAGACTCTTTGTATTGGATATGTAAGTCCTTTGTTGGTCATGTATTGTATGTCTTATTAATGAATATAAGAGTGCAATTGTTTGAAGTCCTAGAGGTTGACCTCTCTAGGAAAGTGGACTGACACACTTCTAGTTTGAAGTGTGGAACCACTCTAAATAGCTTGTCTAATTGGTGCATGTTCAATCTCTCTTATCCTTGCTATGCATGATTTAGTTGCACTCAAACTACCTATTTAGCAACCTTATCTTGTCATGTATTTTGAAGGTTTAATGAATTTTGTTTAAGTGCTTTCAGCTCTATTCACCCCCCCTCTAGAGCATCTAATCACCCATCTAGGATCCAACAGGGGTGAGGAAAGAAGCCCTATGTCGACTATTCACGAATCAAAGAGTCCCTTTCCAAGTAGGAGATCAATTCCTTCAATGAGAAGTATATTCTCTCTCTTTCTTTTTATCCTTTGGATATTCTCTATTATTTGGATATTAGGAAATTCGAAATTCCTCTTTTATTTTCTTTGTACTTGCCCTTTTTAATTCATTGGCCACGGATTTTATATTTCCTTAAGTAGGAAATATCACTTCTTTAACAAAACCATGAAATTCATTAATCATGCATCATATTATCCTCTTATGTTCTATTATTGGTATTTTTCTCTTTCTTTTCTTCATTGGGACTCATTGGATCCCAATAAACTCAAATAATTCGAATTTCGTTTTTAAGGAATACTCGTTATCCTTCTAAATGCATCAATATGCATTATTTCACATTATCTTGTTTATTTCTCATTAAAATATCTCTTTTTGAGGATTTCTCTTTATTTCTCTTTTATTTCCCTCATTGGTATTCCTTTTAACATTAGGAATCCTTGGGATTCGAAATCCCACTAAGGATAACTCAATACCACCTTTTTCCACTTATTTTCCACATTTTATCATTGTTTTCAATTTCTTTCTTAATAAAGAAATACTTAGTTGATCTTTTCTTTTCTTATTGCATTCTCTATGCAACTTTGGACTCCTTGGAACCCAAGGAACCCAAGAGGCACAAAATACATCCTTGGATTACATTCTTTTGCCTTCCAGAGGTTTCCACATCATTCTTTTCTCAAAAACTCAATTATTCATTTACTAATTTAATAATTGAATTTCCTTTCTTCATTTCCTTGTTATTGGGCCCAATAGCCAATAAAGCCCACAACACAATCATCAAGTCTATTGTAAAAGAAATCCATTTATTCAAAATAAATTATATCATTATTTGTTCAATTATCTTTAATATGAGAAATTACATTTCTCACCAAGCGAATCCAAAAATTGGGGTTGTAACAATTGATGTGTAGTATTATGGGCATTTCACGATCAGAGCTCATTGCATACTGTTCTTGCAAAACTTGGCACATCGACTGTATATACTACAAAAACTAAGATGTAGGAGTCGTTACAAACCTACATGGGAACAATACTAATTATATAGTCGCAATAGAAGATACATGGGTGCAATGAAACATATATGGGTGCAATAGGACTTATATGGGCACAATAGGACTTATATTGGCACAATGAAATATATACGTTATCAATGGAATGTACATGGGCACAATGAAACATATATGGGTGCAATAGGACTTATATGGGCGCAATGAAACATATACATCAGCAATGGAATGTATATGGGTGCAATGAAAGATATATGGGCGCAATGAAAGATATATGGGCGCAATTGAAATTACATGGGTGCAATGAAAGATATATGGGAACAATTGAAATTACATGGGTGCAATGAAAGATATATGGGCGCAATGAAAGATATATGGGCGAAATGAAAGATATATGGGTGCAATTCAAATTACATGGTGTAATGAAAAATATATGGGCGTAGTTGAAATTATATGGGTGCAATGAATGATATATGGGCACAATGGACTTATATGGGTGCAAATAAAGATATATGGGCACAATTGAAATTATATGGGAACAATGAATGATATATGGGCGCAATGGACTTATATGGGCACAAATAAAGATATATGGGCACAAATAAAGATATATGGTCGCAATGGAACATATATGGGTGCAATGCAACACCTATTGGCGCATATGAATATTTATATACATTTGTTACCGTTTCCGAGACAAAACCTTGATATTTAAGGCTTGGCAATAAGTCCTCCCCCAACACTCCAGTATCTCCATGCAGCCACAAGGTTTGACCAACTTTTATAGTGGATATCACTGACTTCAAAAATTGTTGGTCACTTTCATTGTGGTGGTCCACTGCTGTCTTATCTATTCTGTAAGGTTGTACATTTATCAACAAGTTGGGGGACTCAGCTGAAGACAGGTCAACTATTGCAGGAGACTTGGGGCTTGATGACAACCTACTTTCTTCTGTAAAGAAGACAAAATCTTGGATCAAGGTTTGTTAGACAATATTGGCAACAATTTTACATTTGTTAGAAGTCAATACCTTCTTTTTCACTAAAAGAATGTTCTTTAGTTGGAGATTTTAGGAAAAACTCTCCACTTCCAAATGTATGTTCTTGTTGCTTCTCCGGTGAGGCTTCTTCCCAAACATACAGTTTGCATTTATTTTCCTTGTCATGATTTTCCCAGTGCTCTACATAAGGTTGGGTGTAGTCATCAATCTCGGAGAGTCTTTGCTTCATTGCCATGTTAGTAGTGTGCAACTCGTCACAGTAATCATGAAGTCTATCTAAGTCTTTTTACATCCTCATGAACAACTTCTTGTTATTTATTTCCTTCTCCTTTGCAAATCTCTTCGCCACCGCCAGCTCGATCTTCAGTGCTTCAATCTCGGCAAGCAAAGCTTCCATGTTGCCTTTTTCATTATGCCTTTCTGGTATTGCATGTTGTTTGCTTGCATCTTCATGTCGGTTGGTTGCACCTTGGGTAGTTTCAATTCTGGATACGGCTGGTTGACCCACAGGATCATAAAAAACTGTCGAAGGCAAGGAATCAAATTTCAGATCTTTTTACCAGAGTATGGTCGACAACCTTGTCGCATAAGACCACCTGTTTATGATTAATTGCTTGTTGGGGAACTCCATTCGTAGGAAGTTGCCCATCTTTAATAACCAAGGTTGCGGCAGTTCATAAGAAATGAGGTATTAATATAAATTACAACCATATGGGCAGATTGTTATGCTAAGTGGGAGAAATGCTTATTTAGCAGGAAAACATATAAGATAAAATGTAATACCATTAGCAGCAAGGTGCATCCTTTCATATATCCTCCACCATCCTTCATGTCCTTCACGAGATCAAATTCTTGACAAAGTAGTTCTTGTACTGCGATGGCCCAGTCATATTTGTCAAGGTGATCTAAATTTTCAGCGAGGGGGGTACAAGCAATTCATGATCCGGCTGGAGCCAGAGGGGAAGAAAAAGTGGTCAAATAATACAATTACCAACATCTTCACACGATCCCTCCTCATCTCATCTGTATTTTCAGGAGAAAGACTTTGTATCTTTTGCATAATTGATGCTAACCTTGGATCATCTCCACCAAAATATTTTTGACTGATATTTGAGTTGGAGATTAACTTTTTGAAAGTGACCATGTCGTCTATATTACATGAAAATATTCGATGTAACTTTGGTGTTGAAATGGGGCACACATTGGCGCAATGGGGCACACATTGGCGCAAGGAAACATAAAATGGGTGCAATGATCCTTTTTTGGGTGCAATGGGGCACACATTGGCACAATGGAACCCACATGGGCTTAATTAAATGTATGTTGGCTCAAAGAAAGTTATATAGGCACAATGACCCCCCTATATGGGCGCAATGGCACCTTTATGGGCGCAATAACCCTTTTATGGGAGCAATGGGCATACTTGGCCACATTGCATCTTATATGGGTGCAATGACACGTACATGGGCGCAATGCGACCTATATGGGCACAATGACACATAAATGGGCACATTGCATCTTATATGGGTGCAATGCACGTAAATGGGTGCAATGTGACAGAAATGGGCGCAATGACACATAAATGGGCGCAATGAAACATAAAATCGGTGCAATGGGACGTTCATGGGTCTTAAAAGGCTGAATGGGCACATTGGATCCTAAATGGGCGCATTGCACCTAAGGTGACACCTAAATGGGTGCAATGACACCTAAAATGGGCGCAAGGGAAGATATATGGGCAATATAACATATAAGGGCACAATGAAACCTAAAATGGGCGCAATGACCCTTTTATGGGTGCAGTGGGGCACACATTGGTGCAATGGAACCCACATGGGGCAATAAAACATATGCTGGCTCAAAGCAAGTTATATAGGGCACTATGGCACCTAAATGGGTGCAATGACACCTAAATGGGTGCAATGAAACATAAAATCAGCGCAATGGGACATTCATTGGTCTTAAAAGGCTCAATGGGTGCATTGGATCCTAAATGGGCGTATTGGCATCTAAAATGGGTGCAATGACACCTACATGGGCGCAATGACACCTAAAATGGGCGCAAGGGAAGATATATGGGTCCAATATAACATATAAGGGCGCAATGAAACCTAAAATGGGCGTAATGACCCTTTTATGGGCCCAATGACCCTTTTATGGGCGATGTGGGGCACACATTGGCGCAATGGAACCCACATGGGGAAATAAAATGTATGTTGGCTCAAAGCAAGTTATATAGGGTGCAATGACACCTAAATGGGCACAATGACACCTGAATGGGCACAATGAAACATAAAATCAGCACAATGGGATGTTCATTGGTCTTAAAAGCCTCAATGGGCGCATTGGATCCTAAATGGACGCATTGGCGCCTACATGGTCGCAATGACATCTAAAATGGACGCAGTGGGACTTATATTGGGTGTAAACCTATATGGACACATTAGGACGTTTATGGGCACCTTAGAACATTTATGTGCGTTGTGCAACTTCTATGGGTGCATTAGCTATATGGGCGCGACAGAAGATATAGGGGTGAAATTAAAAGTATGTTGGCTCAAGGGAAGTTATATGGGCACAATATAACATATAAGGGAGCAATGGAAAGCAAATAGGTTCAACTAAACCTACATGAGCGCAATGATATGTACATAGGCATTGTTAAACAGAATGAATACCTCTTTTAGGAAGACCACCCAGAAGTTGCCTTATTTGATCTGTAGCGAACTCCAATCTCTGACTCCCGAAGTTGAATGTCCCATCTTGGTTGTTGAAATAGGATGTTGTATCCTCTATCAGCATAGTGTCATTAACTGGTACTCGTCTGATGTCAAGTAAGCATTTGAAAGGTGTTTTTACAAAGATGGCTTGTTCTTCTTCGCTGAAAGTGTTGTATATGTCTTTGAAGATTTTCCACGAACACCTAGACTTCAACCACTTTGGCTGCTTATCTGCATCAGATGGTTCTGCCTCGTTTAGTTCTTTCACCACTTTTTCCGCCCTTTTTTCCTTCTCTGACTCTTCTTGGTTCTCTCTTGCTGTAGACGAGATGTGCGGCGAGTTGTTGTCGTCGACGGAGGAGTTGTGGCCTTTTCAGAAGTAGGCTTCTTCGTCACAGAGCCGGCCGAGGTCATGTTTCTTTTTCTCGCCGGTGGTGGAGCAGTTGTGGCCTTTTCAGAAGTAGGCTTCATCTTTCTTTTTCTCACCGATGATGGAGTCAATGTGTCTATTGTGTCAGGTGTGGGACCTGTTGTCTTTGGGGGAAGAGCTGTCGGCGGTGGACATGTTGTTGTTGGTGGACCTGCCGTCGTCGGTGGATGAGATGTCACCGATGGACGAGCTCTGTCAATTACGACCATCCTTCTTTTCGCTCCTCTTTCGGGTCTCCTCCCAAACGACCTCTTTGTCCACATTCCCTGAGAGGGTAAAACTAGGGTCGATTGAAAATCGTCGTCGGAGTTCGGCTGGAAATCCATGTTTGAGAAGAACGACCACGAAGAAGAAAGTTCAGACGTGGGGAGCAAGCGGGGAGCAGGAAGAGCGTAGGAGAAGTACAGGGGCGAGTAGGAGAAGTACAGGCGCGGGAGTCGGCGGGGAGCAGGAAGACCAGGCGCGATGCGGTCCCAGGCGGTGGACGACTGGGGAGTGGGAGCATGAACACCAAGCGCGAGGAGGAGGAGAAGGAAGGGCATGGGAGTGGAGGCGTTTTGGGGGGGAAATCCAACACAAAACATGCGGGATCGGGTTAGTGGGGTTAGCGGGTCGCTTTTTGCTGAGTTGCGTGACTTGCCACTGGGTTGGCGGTCCCGAGGTAGGGCGCAGGCGAGGGGACATGCGTTGAAGGGGGGCAGGGGCAATGCGCAGTGTTGGCGGCAAACTGGGTGGTTTAGAGAGCAGGATGTGCGCGTCAAAACACGCATTGTGACGAGTGGGCGTGAACAAATTTTAACCCTTATTCATCCCCACTGGTTTAGTGTTCGTACCTGCAAAAAGTTTGGAGACAGATGTCGAAAAGTCGCTTGTTTTCTTTCAGTTTCTTGGGGACAAGATCAGATAAGAAAGAAAGGAAGTACATCACTAGGTCACGTCACGTTAACTTGGGTAGCAATTCCAAGGAGAATTTGACTTCTCCAGCCGCCATTTGTTATCAATCGATCTTTTTATAAAGAGGTTTGCTGACCCATTTTGAACTCAAAACCGAACTTTATTTGTTGTACCTTGTGTAATACATGGTGGGGATTGCTTGAGTTTTGTTTTGGGTCCGAGTGTCCACCTAGCATTTCTGTTTTATAAAACAGTGTGTCGTTTCCAATTGTTTCGGAAGACGATGATTCAATTGAACATGACCATGGACTCCAGCTCTAGCCCCGCCTCGACACTCATCAGCCGCCACATCCACAACCTCCCGCAGAACGAAGAAGCCCACTTCGTCCTCATCCCGCAGTTTGCGTCTGGCCACATGATCCCGATGGTGGATATGGCGGAGCTCCTAGCGCGGCAGGGCGGCGGCCGTGCGGTCGTTAGCCTGGTCACCACCCCTGTCAACGCCGCCCGTATCGACCCAACCATCCGTCGCCTGTCCACCGAGCTCCCACAGCTGCGGTTCGTGGTGCTCCATTTACCCTGCGCCGAGGTTGGCCTCCCGGACGGATGCGAGAGCGTCGACCTCCTCCCTGGCAAGGAGCACATGCCCAACCTCATCCGCGCCGCCTCCATGCTCCGAGAACCGCTGGAACGCCACCTCCGGTCCCAGCACCCGCCACCCAGCTGCAAGATCGCGGACTTCAGCCACCACTGGGCGGTCGACCTGGCGCGGAGTTTGGCAAAAAAACCTAAATGGCATATTTGCCAATTTTAATTACCTAAATGGCATGTTCTTGAACCTATTGCCCAAAATGGCACATTTTGGAGCAATACGTCCCCTGCTGGGACGCATTGCTCTCCCGCGAGGCAATGCGTCCCGGTGGGGGACGCATTGGTCCCACAGGAGGGCAATGCGTCCCGAGCCGTGACGCATTGCTCTGTTGTGGGACCAATGCGTCCCCCGCCGGGACGCATTGCCACGCGGGAGAGCAATGCGTCATGGCTCAGGACGCATTGCCCTTTGTGGGACCAATGCGTCGCGGCCCGCGACGCGCCCAACGGATATAAAATTGCCACGCGGGCAATGCGTCCCGGACGGGGACGCATTGCTCCCAGCGCAACGGCTATTTTACCGTTGGGGCCGCCGCGCGGCGCCGGGCGGTGCCACGTGGGCGCAATGCGTCCCCAACCGGGACGCATTGCTCCCCTATATATATTGGCCGAAAACAACCCCCCAAACTCACACCATTCTTCATTTCCTTCATCTAGCTCTATACTCCCATTGCTCTGGAGCTTTTCTCGGATTTCTATTGCTTTGGGTGATTTCTAGCTTATTTCGGGCGATCTTGGAGCTGATATCTTCTGCTGTTCGGAGACTATTTGGAGCTTCTTCTTTCTCTTCTTCTATTCTTCGATTGTCAACAGATAACTCTCCATTTCAGGTATTTATTCTACCAAATTTTTTATTTTCAAAATATGAACTTACGAAATATTACAACTGAAATAATTGTATTGTTACTCTTTAATTGCACATTACTGAAATAATGATGTAGAAAATGACAATTGAAGGCTACTTAATACCTGAAAAATTATTGTTCGAAATTGCAAAATTGTTATTTTGAAATGTTAGTGTTACTAAAAAATTAGCAAAATTGTTGTTATGAAATGTTAGTTAATTTTACTGAAAAAATTAGCATAATTGTTGTTCACTGTTAATGTTATAAAAAAAATAATCCAATAAATTTAATTCCAAATTGATGTCATTGCTCTAAAATATTAATTTATGTTGATATAATGTCATAAAATATGAATTTCTTTCTGATATTAATATAATATTCTAAAATATAGGAACATGGCATCTAGTTCAAATTCACGAATTGTGAAGATGCGATATGATGGGCAATTTCTCTCTGATGGGTCTTATTCTAGTCGATCTGTTAGACCCATAAACATTTCACTTATTAATACCCTATCTGAACTAAAATCATATATCTATACAACACTTGACATCAATCTCAACCACTTCTCTATCAAAATATCCTATATTTTCCCTGGAGAAAATCATATGCTCGTACAAGTTGATGATGATGATGCATACAGAACCTTGTTATCACTTTCAGGTGATGCCTATATTGATGTGTTTCTTGAAAAAACATATATCCACCAACAACCTTGTTTAATGAGTCTATTGAATCAATTTCAATCTCAATTCTCTCGGAGTCAACCACCTCAATTATGTCAAAGTCATTTAACTACTGAATGGAGTTAACCACCTCAATTCAATCCTACACCTCAATTCAGTCTTAGCAATTTAACTGCTGAGTGGAGTCAACCACCTGAATTTTCTCAAAATCTTAGTACTGAGAATATTGGTGTTGAGGTTGAGGAGGGAGATAATGATATTGATCATGAAGGTGATAATGATAGTGATCATGAAGGTGATAACAATAGTGACATTGAAGGTGGTAATAACAGTGAACCACCTGAGGATGAGTCATTGACTAAAACTGATGATCAACACACACATCCATTCCCTGACTCTATTGCAGCATTGAGTCATATTCCATCCATATTTGACAACCAATGGCCCCAACATGAACACATTGATTCCAACTATGAAACTTTTCAAGATGATGACTGGGTGGAAGATTTTTGTCATGAATTTCGTCTCAATTACAATCCTTCCAGTGCTGTTATATATGAGGGTGCTTTATTTGCATCTAAAGTTGTACTGGTTGAGACACTCCAAAAATGGTCGGTACAAAAGAATGTCCAGTACCATACATTACGCTCAAATAATCGTCATCTTAAACTTGCTTGTATCCATGATGAACGATGTCCTTGGAGATTGACCGCTTGCCAGTCCAAAAAAGCAGGTGGCATGTGGAAGATAAAACGTTGTAAAGCAGGCCACAATTGTGAATTAACTGTTATAAATCATGATCATCACCAAGTCACATCATCTTATATTGCTCGAATGATAATGCCAATCCTAGTATCACGACTGGATATGTCGACACGAGAAATTCGTGACAAGGTGAATGCTGAACTAAGGCTCAATATATCTTACAAGAAGGCATATCTAGCGAGGAGGAAGGCTGTTTGTAAAATATTTGGAGACTGGGAATCATCATATCATAGTTTGTTGCCGTTCCTAATTTCTCTGACACAATATATTCCAAGAACTATATATGCCCACCTTATTGATGATTATATCCTTCAAACTGAAGGCACTCGTAGATTCAAGCGGGTGTTTTGGGCATTTGGTCCAGCTGTGAGGGGTTGGGCCTATTGTAGGCCTGTTCTTACTGTTGATGGCACATTTTTAATAGGAAAATATACTGGCATACGTCTCCTTGCATGTGGCATAGATGCTGATAATGGTCTATTTCCACTTGCTTTTGTTGTTGTCGAGAAAGAAAATAAAGACTCATGGGAGTGGTTCTTTGGTTCTCTACAAACTTGTATTCCAATCATTCCACGACGTACAGACTTGTGTATTATTTCTGATCGAATGAGTGGGATTTTTCCAGCCCTTCAATCAAAATTTCATTGGGCTCAACATCGTTATTGTCTTCGACATCTTCGGGAGAACTTCCATAAGCAGTTCAAGTCCAAGGAGTTGAGGGACCTTATGTGGAAGGTGGAATCCACATCTGATACACATGAATTTGATCGTCATATGACTGTTATAGAAACCATAGAACCAGCAGCGAAGTCGTATTTATTAGGCCAAAATCCAGTACATTGGGCTCTCGCATATGACAGAGGTTGTAGGTATGGGTCATTGACTACCAATCATGTTGAAGCTAGGCTGTAATGGAGTCTTAAAAGGTGTTAGAGGTTTGCCAATACAAGTGTTAATTATTGCCACATACTATCGCTCTGTGACCATGTGGCTGTATAGGCGTAATCTCGCAAATAAACGTGCACAAGATGGGTTTAAATGGCCCTTTAAGGTTCATGATAAGCTTTATAATGTTCGAGAGGATGCAAAAAAATTGACAATACACATCCGTGTGAACAATGATGAATGGCTTGTTGGTGACATGGATGGATATAAATTTCAAGTAATAGTGCATCCAAATGGTGGCAGTCAATGCAGCTGTGGTTTTCCACAACAATGGCATTTTCCATGATCTCATGTTTGGGTAGCTGTAGACTCTGTCAATTGGGATCTTGATGCACTCGTGAGTGCATATTATACAAATGAGGCTTATCTAAATGCATACAGAACTGAATTTTGTGGCATTCCCGACAAGCGGTATTGGCCTCAATTTGATGAAAGTAGAGGTATTTATCCCTTATTACCCCCTAGGAAACGAAGGCAAGCTGGAAGACCAAAGAAAAAGAGAAGGCATTCAACTATGGATGTTGATCCAAATCAGTATACATATCACTGTCATAATTGTGACAGAAAGGGCCATAATAGACGCACTTGTCCTAATGTCATATGATGGCTGGCTATGTAATGTTTGCAATTTCAATTTACTCAACTCATGTAATATTTGCAGTTTCAATTTCACTAAATTCATGTAATGGTTGTAATTTCAATTTCACTAAATTCATGTAATGGTTGTAATTTCAATTTCACTAAAGTCATGTAATGTTTGCAATTTCAATTTCTATAGATGGCTCATCGAAGGACATGGACATTTCACATGTCCGTAGAGTTAATCCAAATAATAGCTACGAAGTGCCTACAGGGAAAAATGGCTCATCAAACTCTATTAGATGATGACTGGAATGATGTACCAGATTTGTTGCACAACAAGTTAGGATTTATAGTGTCAAAAGAACAAGCAAAATTTCATTGGCAATTTTTAAAGCAAATGTTTCACATGTATGAAGAACTTCTTGAGCTACCTGGTTGGAATTGGGATCACACAAAACAGAAAGCAATGCCAATCAACGAACAAGTAAAAAACCAGTTAGCTGTATCACATCCAGAGATACATCGAGTGGTACATCAAGTGTGGCCATTTTATGAACCTCTAGATGAGATACTGAATCAAATGTAGTAATTTCATGTAGTTCATGTTGTATTTTTATATTGTTTGTTCATGTAATTCATGTTGTTCATGTTGTAATTTCATCTTATCTAATAAAGAATCTTGACAATCTTAAATGTTGTACACTATTTGCACTTTTAATGTAATGTAATTTTTGCACTTTTCATTTAATGAAATATTTTCACTTTTCATAGATATGGCTCCTAGACAAGAAACCTACCGACTCTCCCAGCACCACATTATGTTGGCACAATGTCCTATTACTGACCAGGATGTTTTAGACAATATTTCCATAGCTGGTTTTGGGCTTGTTCATAGGCTACCATGTATCCACCTTGACCCTAGTTTAATCACTGCATTAGTTAACAGGTGGGACAACTCTAGCAATACTTTTAGGCTTCCCCCTTTTGAGATGAGTGTCACTCTTCAGGATGTTGCAGTTCTTTTTGGCCTGAGGATTGATGGCCCACCGGTTATAGCTTCATATCCTTTAGGTGTAGATGAGGGGCAATTTTCTTCATGGAATCACCTTTGTGAGAATTTCTTAGGAGATGCACCAGATGGGATGTCTAAGGGGCATATCTCCTTGATTTGGTTGCGTGAGACCTTCAAGGATATGGATCTGACCGCGGGTGATGAAGAACAACAAGTAGAAATGAGGACAAGGTATACTAGGGCATATCTCTTATATTTCTTAGGTAGTTACCTTATCCCAGATAGTACAAGGGATAGAGTTCATGTTAGGTATCTCTCTCTTGTGTCCGATTTTGAACGTTGTGGCACTCTATCTTGGGGTGCTGCAACTCTAGCTTTCTTATATAGGGAGTTGTATAAGGCAACCACCCGGTCTAGGAGAACAGCCCATCTATCAGGTTGTGTGTGCCTATTACAGTTGTGGTGTTGGGAGAGGTTGGGAATTGGACGCCCAGGTACAATTAGAATGTGCTGGAATGATTGGCCAGAAGATGTTCCCTTGGGCTACAGGTTAAAGATCAACACAATTAACTTTTTTATTTGTCTAAATATTATGTAGTGTTTATCTAAATTTAGTTTCTCAATTTAATAGGTGGCCTACCTTTGTCCAAAGGAGTCAAACTATCAGGGGAACAATTCAATTTTACGATTCAACATTTGACCAGATTTTGCCCTCACAGGTATAACTTACTTACCTCTGTTGTTTGATATGTTTTATTTATTTACAATTTACTCCGTTTTATATGATACACGTTGTTTATATGAATAACAGATAGAGTTGACTCCTTACACTGCTGAGGTTCTCGAGAGATTGCCTGCCATTTGTAGAGATGGTAGTGATATTTGGTTGGCACGAGTGCCTCTGTTGTGCTACACAATAGTGGAGTGGCACTTTCCCGACAGAGAACTTGGACAGTTCGGCTTTGTTCAAGTACAACCTACTCTTGAGCTGCCGAAGCTTAGCCGGATAGATGGGAGGGGTCATGCGGCTGAGGATTGGATGCTTCATTATAGGCAGGAGGTGCAGATGTGGAACAACAGACGTGAGATCTTAGTTCCCGCTCCACCAGCTGATACAGTCTACAGTCCTCAGGTTCACTATGCATGGTATCATCCACAATACATTGTGCCCCCTCCAGATATGCCTCCAAGCATATACTACCCGCAAAGTTATCGTCAGCAGGAATTTGTGAGTATCATTATTATTTTCTTTTACAAATTGTTATTATTTATCTTTGTTATTTGTAATATATGTAATTGGTCTTTATTATGTGTACATACTTTATTTTACAGGTACAAACACATGTGGCGATCCGAGCGGCAGTACAGCACGCCCCTGCACAGATCAGAGACAGCATCTATACCATCCAGGGGAGTTACTTTGATAGTCTTCCCGACTATGCTCGGCCGTGGGATCCCATACCCACTCATACCACAGCCCCTGAGCCCACTCCTATTCCTATTCCTACTCCTACTCCTACTGTTGAGCCCACTCCCACTCCCACTTCTCAGTTCATGTCATGGGGACCGACAGGGCCATATTTTTCAGGAGATGCTTCATATTCCTCATTCATCACCCCACCTCAACCACCATCATACCATGGAGCAAGTTCTTCTTCTGCTCCATACACTCCATTCCCACCAGCAATTATTCCCGAGAGCCGACCACCATCTTATGTCACATATTCACCTACTCCGTTTGATTTCTCAGGATGCACCCCACCTGATGCATCCTATCATGGTTTTCCTAGACCCCTCACCCCACCTCCACCTTTTCATTTCTTCCCTGATGCTCGCCAGCAGCCTCCTACGCAGTTGTCCCCAGTTCAGCAGTCTCCAGATGACATCGGTACAGAGCATCCTGATGTAGAGGGACGTGGGCGAGGACGACATACTTAGTTTTTTATATATTGTACAGTTTTGTATTATGCCTTTGTGAGGACATCTATTGTATGTGGATCTATCATATTATGATATCACATTGGTTCATTTTGGATCATGTTGTTGTGGATCTATCATATTGTTCTGTTGTGTATTATTTTCTCGTCATGTTGGTTCATGTTTTAACCTTGTTTTTAATTGCTATCTCATTTATTTGGATTAAGTTCGTATTATATAATCAATTAGGAACCAACCAATGTTGGTTGCAATACACTTATATATTCCATATGCATGTTACGACCTATTGAAATTGACAAATTTATAATAATTGAGTATATTATAGACATCCAAATACAAGTGAACGAATTATAAATGTATAAATATAATCAATATTGTTAATTTACATATCAATAACCATGAAACAATATCAGTGACTGTAAAAAATGATTAAAAAAACCAATGCGTCCTGCATGGGGACGCATTGCTCCAATGCGTCCTGCATGGGGACGCATTGCTCCAATGCGTCCTGCATGGAGACTCATTGAGCAATGCGTCCCACCTGGAGACGCATTGGTCCCACACAAGGGCAATGCGTCCCGAGCCGTGACGCATTGCACTCCTGTGGGGTCAATGTGTCCCCTTCCGGGACGCATTGCTCTCCCGCGTGGCAATGCGTCCCCCGCCGAGGACGCATTGGTCCCACAACAGAGCAATGCGTCACGGCTCGGGACGCATTGCCCTCCTGTGGGACCAATGCGTCCCCCACCAGGACGCATTGCCTCGCGGGAGAGCAATGCGTCCCAGCAGGAGACGTATTGCTCCAAAATGTGTCATTTTGGGCAATAAGTTCAAGAACATGCCATTTAGGTAATTAAAATTGGCAAATGTGCCATTTAGGTTTTTTTTGCCAAGGAGTTTGCAGGTCCCGAGGCTCGTCTTCCACGGCTTTGGCGTCCTTCCGCTCCTCTGCTGGCACAACCTCCACGAATCTCGTACCCACGAGCTGGTCCCTTCCAACTCCGAGCCGTTCCGTATCCCAGGCCTCCCCGGAGGACGCCGCGTCGAGGTTACTCGAGGCCAGCTCCCGACCCTCTTCCAGGCGCCAGATACGTCGCAGGTTGAGGACGAGCCTCATCAGCGACGGCGCTTGGAGCGGTACCGGCAGATCCGGGAGGCCGAGCTGGCGGCCGACGGCGTAGTCATCAATTCCTTCGATGCCCTTGAGCCAGAAGCCGTACGGGCCTATGAAGCCGCCACAGGCAAAAAGGTCTGGACACTTGGACCCCTCTCGATCCTTCATCACCGTCGACATGGTCAGCAGAAGGAGCAGCAGATATACCACTCTTCCTTCTCCGAAACCAGGGGAAACATGTCCGCCATCAGTGAAGGTCGCTGCTTGGAGTGGTTACGGTCCCAAGAACCCCGCTCGGTCGTGTATGCAAGCTTCGGCAGCGTGGCTCGCCTGACGCCGCAGCAGCTGAAAGAGATAGGCCTAGGGCTGGAACAATCCGGCCGGCCTTTCATCTTCGTGGTCAAGACGGCGCCGGAGATGGAGTGGCTAGGCGAGCTGGAAGAAAGGGTTGGGAAATCAGGAGGGGAACAGTCTGACGTCGAGAGGGGCCTAATTATTCGAGGCTGGGCTCCACAGCTGCTGATTCTATCGCACGTGTCAACGGGCGCCTTCCTGACGCACTGTGGGTGGAACTCTGTTCTTGAGGGCATCACTTCTGGATTGCCGCTCATCACGTGGCCGCTCTTCGCTGACCAGTTCCTCAATGAGAGAGTCGTGGTCGACGAGCTGGGCATCGCCGTGTCCCTCGGGGCAAAGGAACCTACAGTTTGGTCTGAAGAATACAAGGCTGGGGTGCAGGTAAATAAGGAGGTGGTGGCTAATGCAGTGAAGGAGGTTTTGGGTGGCGTTGACGAGAAAGCAGAGAGGCGGAGGAGCAAGGCCAGGAATTTTGGAGTGGCAGCGTTAAAAGCCATGGAGGTTGGAGGGTCTTCCTACTTAAATTTCAAGCATCTCATTGATCACCTCGGCAAATAATCACTTGTAGTATAGGCGGTACCTTATACTACACTTGTTTCGGTGTATTTAATTGTAGTGATTGCATTTCTTAACCTAACAGAATAAACTTTAAATTTAGTTTACTATAGCTGGAGAAATCAAGGAATCTTTCAAATTCTGTGAAAGAATAAAAGTGGGTTGTTCACTACCCATTTGGGACGGCAATGGTCTTATCGTATGGTTTATACTAAAATTATAATTATACCATGGTAAAGAATGGCACATGTGCTTTTTAATATCAAAACATATCTGCAGCATCAAAAAAGTTAACAACAACGCATCACACCACACCACACCACACCATACCACATTATGAATAATTTTTATTAATCATATAAGCATTGTAAAAAAATTATAAAATTGTGTATATTATATAAAAATAACAATACAAACAATACGAAATAACAATAATTTTTACATATTACATAGCAGAAAAACCAAAATCTTGATTCATGTCAATGACCATTCTAACTAGTGAATACATATATAATCTTTTCAAATTACAATTTTTTTCGCATTCAGAGTTCAAACCTTACCCTTCTCCAAAATTTGGGACTTACCCATGCCGCATAGGGTGAAGAATCACCTGTGGCTCAGCTAGAGGAATATATTGCTAACAAATGACTTACGGCTAAAGAAGAAACTCACACCGTCTAGGCTCGAGATGTCAATTGGCCTATGAAACTACTCTCCATGCCTTGGGTGATTGTGCTGATGTTAAATAGACATGAATGTTCTTCTTTCGATAGATGCGCCATATTTCTTTGCCTCCTATTCGCTTGAAACCAGGATTGGATATAATCTTAAGTTGATGAGTAATAAGGAAGGTTGATGAGGGTTGCATGCGGTTATCTGTTGGCTTATATGGAAGAACATAAATTCTCTCATCTTTGAAAACTATTTTTTTTTTTAGGAAAGGTTATGTCATATATTGAATGCACATCAAGCAAGCAAAACCTGCTTATGTGAGTACCTTACAGGATGTTGAAAATATCAAAAACTAGAGAATAAAACTGAAAGCATGCAAGCCTAGATAAGATAAAGCAATGTTTTGATAAAGTGGGGGAGGCACCCCTTAACATGCCTCTAGATGTTATGAAGAAGATAATCCCAAGTTTGTTAAAATGCATCCGCTCGAGAAAGAAATCATAGTTTTTGCTGAACTATACTGACACCTGTTTCATCGTCCACCATAGCTTTGAGATCACACAGAAATTTTGCTTCTGATTCTCATTCATCTGATTCGTCATGTCCATCATCAGCTAGGTTACCTGCATTTTGTTAGAATGTAAAGATCTGCATCTATTTGTGATATAATATTTTTTTCCAGATTCTTTTTGTTGTTGAAAATTCTGTTGTTTCTTTCTTTCCAGAGATTCCAACTGATTGTGGTGAAAATATCACTGCTTTTGAATTTTTTTAAAGTCTATTTGGTGTGATTTGTAAGGGGAAAGTAGCTTCCTTGAGGTCAGGAAGGCAGTTTTGTGAAAAATGTGTGAAGATATTTTTTAAGAAGATACACTAGAAGAAGATGTGATCAACTGAGTCACTGTTTTTTTCACAAAGTGAGCATCTGAATGGGCCAATAAAACCTTTTTTTGTAATGTTTTCACCTGAGAGAAGTTTGTTTTGTAGTAAAAGCCAAAGGAAAGTTTTATATTTTTGCGGCCATTTCTGTTTCCATATTTTTGATGTTGATGGGGAAAGACCTCTGTAGGAAAGGTAGGTGTAGGCTTGTTTAACCGAGAATTTGCTACCCCATTTCCAAGTAATAGAATTTGAGGTGTTATTTTCCAAGGAGAGAGCTAGATTTCTGAAGTCGTTTTAGCTGATCTGTGTTTGAATGCATCTTTTAAGGGAATTTGATCTGTTGCTGGTGATAAGAGGTAGAGCTTTGTCAATCTTCATGTTGAGTAGTCTATTTGGAATGGTCCAATTTGGTCGAAGATTTATGACTGAGTTGTTTTCGAACCAAGGATCGAACCAGAAGGAGATATTTTGGTGCGAGTGAGGGGGAGTGTTAATGATTTGAGTGATCGTTTGGATGTTTTTGTTGATGAATTTCCAAAGAGGGGAAGCTGTTTTCTTTGGGATATGATGCCAGGGGGGTGAGCATTGGTAATATTTGTATTTGATGAGTTGAGTCCAGATTTTTGTTTGTTTTGGAGCAGACTATCGATGATTTTAGCTATAAGACAGAGTTGGTGAGTTTCAATGTTGATGATGCCCCAACCACCTTGATCGAGAGGAGCTGATAAAGTTTTCCAGTTAACAAGATGATAATGTTTCCCTGATTTATCCGATTTGTGAAAGTTGTTCCACAGAAAATTTCTTCTGATTTTGTCTAGAATAGATTTTGTTTTTGAGGGCAGGGGGACGCAGCTCAGGAAGTGAGTAGTGATACGAGTGATGGCACTGTTTAGTAGGGTAAGTCTTCCAGAGAGGTTAAGGAAGTTATTTGTCCAATTTGTGAGTTTTGAGTTTATTTTTTATATGATAGGGGTCCAGATAGCATTTGTTATGTTGTATGGAGTAACGGGAAGACCCAGATACTTGATTGGAAAGTCTTCTGTCTTGCATTTTAAGAGGTATCTAAAGTGCTCCAAAGAAGGTTGATTTATGTTTACCCCAAAGATGGAAGAATTTTTCATATTTATTTTGAGTCCTGAGATATATGAGAAGATGCCAATGATTCTGAAAATATTAAGAAGGGAGGATCCATCCGGGGAGGAGAAGATAATGGTATCATCCGCAAATTGAATGATATTCTCCTTGCATTCTCCAGGAGAATAGATAAGACCATTTTGTTTCCCCAATTGGATCATACGGAAAAGAATAGTTGTAATGATGATGAACAGATAAGGAGAGAGAGGGTCTCCTTGTCTAAGTCCATTTGTGTTATGAAAATAACCAAATGAAACACCATTGATGATAGTTGAGAAATGGTTTGTAGATATGCAAGCATGGATCCAATTTACCCATATGTCGGGAAAACCAAAACCCTTTAGAGTTTTAATAAGACATTGCCAATTTGGGACTTACCCATGCCGCATAGGGTGAAGAATCACCTGTGGCTCAGCTAGAGGAATATATTGCTAACAAATGACTTACGGCTAAAGAAGAAACTCACACCGTCTAGGCTCGAGATGTCAATTGGCTGATGAAACTACTCTCCATGCCTTGGGTGATTGTGTCGATGTTAAATAGACATGAATGTTCTTTAAATATATTGTAGTGATTGCATTTCTTAACCTAGCAGAAAAAACTTTAAATTTAGTTTACTATAGCTGGAGAAATAAAGGAATCTTTCAAATTCTGTGAAAGAATAAAAGTGGGTTGTTCACTACCCATTTGGGACGACAATGGTCTTATCCTATGGTTTATACTAAAATTATAATTATATCACGGTAAGGAATGGCACATGTGCTTTTTAATATCAAAACATATCTGCAGCATCAAAAAATTACAGTTAACAACAATGCATCACACCACACCACACAACACCACATTATGAATAATTTTTATTAATCATATTAGCATTGTAAAAAAATTATGAAATTGTGTATAGTATATGAAAATAACAACACAAACAATACGAAATAACAATAATTTTTACATATTACATAGCAGAAAAACCAAAATCTTGATTCATGTCAATGACCATCGTAACTAGTGAATACATATATAATCTTTTCAAACTACAATTTTTTCGCATGCAGAGTTCAAACCTTACCCTTCTCCAAAATTTGGGACTTACCCATCCCGCATAGGGTGAAGAATCACTTGTGGCTCAGCTAGAGGAATATATTGCTAACAAATGACTTACGGCTAAAGAAGAAACTCACATCGTCTAGGCTCGAGATGTCAATTGGCTGATGAAACTACTCTCCATGCCTTGGGTGATTGTGCCGATGTTAAATAGACATGAATGTTCTTCTTCCGATAGATGCCCCAGATTTCTTTGCCTCCTATTCGCTTGAAACCTAGATTGGATATAATCTTAAGTTGATGAGTAATGAGGAAGGTTGAAGAGGGTTGCATGCGGTTATCTGTTGGCTTATATGGAAGAACATAAATTCTCTCATCTTTGAAAACTATATGAAATCACCTAACGTGCTAGCGGTGATCTGGAGACCACAACGATATCTCTCGCATTCCGGAATCCCACAGGTCCTCGTTAACACTTTCTTCATCTCCAATAACAAAACAATACTTCACTTTGATCACCATAGTTTCCTCCATGGGTAACGTATGTTCCACAAGTCTTACTATGAGAGACTATAAAGGCCAGTGGATTAGAGGAGCCACGACATCCTTCAGAAATGCAAACCCCATGCGAGGAGCACTATACGCTATTCTGGACGCCCTTGCCTTTTCTTCAAAGAATATCTCATCACAAGCTATCATATTAGGTGACTCCAGTGACGCAGTTAACTAGATAAATGACCGGATAGAAACCCTGACCAAAGTACAGACTACTAGTCTTGGAGGTCCGATCCATGTGGAAAAAGACTACAATCCAAAAGGTGTACTATCTACGGAGGAGCAAGAATAAACTTACAGACCAACTAGCCAAGCATTGCTTCAAACAGCCACAGTCACAATCCCAATGAATCTCCTGCCCCCCCCCCCTTCATGCTGAGTAGCTATTTGGAAGAACTCCAAGATTTTCCTCTTGTATTCAAAGTATTCTCGAGTAGTCGTAGTCCTCTTCTGGTACCCTCCATATTCTCATAAAAAATAACAAATAATGTGATTAGCATTCTTTGTGTACTTATATACACTTAAAATGAATTATCTATGGTGTGATTTTTATCTCTAAAATCATAACCGCATTACATAGTAATATTTCAAAATTAAAAACTACGTCCACACTATAACCACCTCCTATGGTTATGCAATGTAAAATATGGTGCAATTATCATTGAATAGGATTTTTTCACAACACCATTTCCATCCTCTCATTCAAGACTATCGGACGTTGATGTCCAACACGGTTGATGTGTGGCTGTTTGTCTCTAAGGCCTTCACCACTTCGCCTTTTTTGACATTTCCTAAACATAAATTGTAGCTTTGCAAATTTTCAAAAACATATAATTTTATTAAATCAGGATCACGGGATTTAAGTTGTTTCAATTATATCCAACAATCCATACCTTATAAGATCAAATGAAAATCCTAGGATAATCACCCAAAATATAGACTTAGAAAATTAATATAGAGAGAAACTATTACTATGCACTTAAATGAAATAATAGAGAAGTAGGCATGCCTTTCTACTCGAGCTTTATGTATTTAGTCGACTAGTGGAAGTTGTGGATGGGAGATAGTAGTATATGAGGCCTCCTTGTAGGAGATAGATCAACATTCATCATTTAGAGTCTAAGCCCAACTCTTAACAAAATAATGGAGAGAGAAATGCTTATTATACACTTTGTTACCATTTTCTGTTGGCCTCTTACCAAATGATTATAGGAAGGCTCCTCTTATCGAATTATAGACTATGCCTAGCAATCAATGTTGGGTTAATTAAGAGTTAGTATATTACCTAAACATCTTATTGATCACGTAAGAGAAAAATCACATCTAGTATAGGTGGTGTCTTATAATACACTTATAGGATGTTGGATAAAGCCTATGCTATGGTTACTACAGTATGGATGTGATTTTAGTTCAAATTAAGGTCCAATATGAGTTATATTTTCATTGCAGAAGTCTATCTCTCTCTCTCTCTCTCTCTTCTTTGGTTGTTCTTTACGCTCCAATTTATGTTTTATTACAACATCAATTTTGCACCACTCGGATTATTACTTGATTCTTCATGTGTTGTGGTTAACATCGTCTTTTCAACCGTTAATTCTTCATCAAAAGCAATTAAAGGTATTAAATTACCATTATGGTGATCAAGCACAATGATAGAATTGAGAAAATAATATCATACCACAGATTTGAGAGACAAATTATGATTTATAACAAAATCATGTCAACTATGCATAATATTATTGTATGTTTTTGTTTCAGCTTGTAGTGTTTTAGTTGCATCACAACCTCTATAAATCTGAACAAACTTTGTGCTCCAAATCATTTTAACATTTGACAGTGGCTCTAAATCATTCAATAACATGTATATTAATTGGCACATAAGTACAATAGATGGGACTGTGAATAGCACGACGACATAAACAACAAACGACAAGCATTTGATCATTTAGTAAAAGTAGACTCATCCATTGGGGAATGTACCTTTATCTCTGATTTATTTCTTCTTCGATGAAAATTCAAAACATGTCAACAAATTCTTATTTAGAGTTCCATAATCTATAGTCATGCAAGAGTAGTTATGGAAGACTCTTCTGGATCATTTGAGGTTGTAAATTCATCATTCCAAACACGAATACCCTAAATTAAAAAATCTATTAGAAAATTAGAAATTCATGATTATCAAGAATGCCTTTTCTTAACATGCCAAAAAAAAAGATAAAACACACTAGGGCATGTCAAGTATTTTTCTATGGTTGGTATCTATGGGAAAATTTGTGACGACCAAAAACCAAGAGAAAATTTGATCACACACTCCAATTCTTTTTTAGACAAAAGAATTAATATCAAACCATTGTATATGACCACACACAACCCATGTGTTCATTTGGAACATGCACAAACTTTAGTATATTTCATCATGAGTACTTGACCCCTACTATGAAAAAATATAAGGAAGAAGTATTCCACATAAACTTTGAACTTAGTAAAGTTTCATCAAGCTCCTAGGTGGAGCTTAGTAAAATCATTTTTCTTTCATCCCTAATTATCTTCTTACAAATTCTTCATTGATTATCATACTTGTGCATAAAACTCTCTTGATCTATCGTTCACCCACCAAGGGGAAAACTAAGAATACAACAAAGTATTAGGTCATCAAAAGTCAATATGTTTCCATCAAGAATATATATGTAAGAGTATGGACTGTTTTGTATGCATCATGTAAAACAAATACTGACTAAAAAGTATGTCATACATGAAACTAATTTTACCACGGATTAGGGTGAGAAGGGAGGAAGAATTAAATAAAAATGATTTACCTCAATTGATTTATCTACATGTTCCTATTCTTTGTTTCTTTTTCCCATTTTTCCCCCCAAACCACCTTTTCTATTATTGAAACTCAATTTTAGGGTTTGGTACAACCAAGTAATGATAAAATGAAACTAGGTTTTGATTTCTAACCATTTATTTTAGTAGATTTAAATATATTTCATCATGAGTACTTGACCCCTACTATGAAAAAATATAAGGAAGAAGTATTCCACATAAACTTTGAACTTAGTAAAGTTGCATCAAGCTCCTAGGTGGAGCTTAGTAAAATCATTATTCTTTCATCCCTAATTATCTTCTTACGAATTCTTCATTGATTATCATACTTGTGCATAAAACTCTCTTGATCTATCGTTCACCCACCAAGGGGAAAACTAAGAATACAACAAAGTATTAGGTCATAAAAAGTCAATATGTTTCCATCAAGAATATATATGTAAGAGTATGGACTGTTTTGTATGCATCATGTAAAACAAATACTGACTAAAAAGTATGTCATACATGAAACTAATTTTACCACGGATTAGGGTGAGAAGGGAGGAAGAATTGAATAAAAATGATTTACCTCAATTGATTTATCTACATGTTCCAATTCTTTGTTTCTTTTTCCTATTTTTCCCCCCAAACCACCTTTTCTATTATTGAAACTCAATTTTAGGGTTTGGTACAACCAAGTAATGATAAAATGAAACTAGGTTTTGATTTCTAACCATTTATTTTAGTAGATTTAAATATATTTCATCATGAGTACTTGACCCCTACTATGAAAAAATATAAGGAAGAAGTATTCCACATAAACTTTGAACTTAGTAAAGTTGCATCAAGCTCCTAGGTGGAGCTTAGTAAAATCATTATTCTTTCATCCCTAATTATCTTCTTACGAATTCTTCATTGATTATCATACTTGTGCATAAAACTCTCTTGATCTATCGTTCACCCACCAAGGGGAAAACTAAGAATACAACAAAGTATTAGGTCATCAAAAGTCAATATGTTTCCATCAAGAATATATATGTAAGAGTATGGACTGTTTTGTATGCATCATGTAAAACAAATACTGACTAAAAAGTATGTCATACATGAAACTAATTTTACCACGGATTAAAGTGAGAAGGGAGGAAGAATTGAATAAAAATGATTTACCTCAATTGATTTATCTACATGTTCCTATTTTTTGTTTCTTTTTCCCATTTTTTCCCCCCAAACCACCTTTTCTATTATTGAAACTCAATTTTAGGGTTTGGTTCAACCAAATAATGATAAAATGAAACTAGGTTTTGATTTCTAACCATTTATTTTAGTATATTTAAATATATTATATTTTTCATTATTGGGTGTATAAACGACATTGACCTACATGAAGAATCAACCTACTGGAGGAATCAACCCAATTGTCGGAGCATCATCCAAAACACTTGTGGCAACAACGTCTGAACAAAACATCATTAACTAAGCGGAAGCGATCGTTAATAGCGGATTACAGAAAATCACTAAAAATTTAAACCTTTTTGCAAAGAGATCCAATTCTAGAAAACTCTTATAACAAGAACCAAAGTATTACATATACATTCTGGTTCACAAGTACATACCATGTACCATCTCTTCTTGAGGTTACATACAACAGTTGCTTTGTCAAACTATACATAAGCAACATAAAACCTTGAGGCGTTCAAGACAAAATCTCAGATTGATGATAAAAGCACTATCCACTGACTCCGAGGACCTAAGAGTACAGAGACGACACATAGGACTTTCTATACAAAACTTGACAGCCAGTGCCTCCACCTGGGATATCACTGTTGTCCCTACTGCTGTTGCTGCTCTTTCCCTATTATGGGGTTCTTGTTTCTTCTTCTGTGTTTACCTAAAAAGTTGGATCCCACGAGGGTGAGACAATTGAAAATTGTCCCAGTAAGAGATATAACTCTCCACCAGAAACATCATTATTGCATATATACAATAATAAACTGAGTAGGAGTTCTATTATATTAGCAGCAGTATTAATCATTATATGAGCAGAATAGGATAATCTCCTTTCTCAAGGAGAACTTTGCATCTACCCATGGTAGATTTATACATCATCTATCTACTTTGCAAGAAATGCAAGGAATCATAAATATATCATCTATCAACTAAAGATGTGTAAAGAAATGTAACATCAGCCAATCATTTTCGTATTCAATCCTTAAGCAAACATGCTATACGACTAATTACAATTTACAATCACACTTATGCCCTGAGAAGATGAGGTATACCATTCATACTCCAACCGACCATTGCGAAGTCAAAATCGGTGCCATACAAGGTCAATGGAAGAGCCGGAATCCAAGACCTCAACCTTCTCGGTCAGTACAAGATTATATGACAGAGACATCATGTGTCAAACTGCAAATAGCTTGCCAAGGTATATTAGCATCTTCACTATAGAGTTATAGCCCGTAGCATATACTCTCTTCAGGATATGGCCCGTAGCGAATGTCTGGTATTGTATAGTTATGGCCCATAGCCATACTCTTTTCAGGATATGGCCCGTGGCCAATGCCTGGTATTAAGGAGTTATGGCCCATAGCCATACTCTTATTGGGATATGGTCTGTAACCATTCTTGTGCATAGGATATGGCCCGTAGTCATTCCTATGAGGTGTAAGGATATATTCACCCATTACCCCCACATATTCAAAAATATGTGGCTTCCGGGTTATGCCGCGGAGCAACCCGTTTCACCATTCAGCAAATTCTGACGTTGATGGATCTATGACCAGGGCACTACATGATGAGATTTCACTTGATTAATTATGTGTATTACCATATTCTTTTAGAATCAGTCAAGTTTCAAACAAGAATCATTATAACAGATGCTACACAGAAAGGTATAATACATCTATCAAGTAATTTTCAAAACTTTATTAAACATTGGGATCTCAATCCCTTGTCACATCATGGGCATTCTCATCCCTTAACATCTCATCATCATGATTATGGAATATGGGTATTCAAACCCTCAGTTCAACAAAGAACACTTGTTACCACTTATCAGTTAACTAACACCTTTAGGTCATCTGACCAAGGTAAGCATGATACTTGCTATACAAGCATCTCACATGGCTCTCAAAGCCCATTTAGTCTCTAGTTACCTCTTAATAGGCAACAAAGCAGATAATGGCTCACAAGGACCATAAAGCATTCAAATAATTAACACATCATAGCTCATACCTGGCTATGCTCATCATCTCATGATTACCTTCATGATCATTACATGATAATAGTTATATCAATTACATATCAACACTATGCAATGTAAGAGTAGCATCACTATTCCCTTATCTAGGGTTAGGATTTCTCTTACATATCATCACCCTTCATTAGGGTTAGGGTATTCCATTATTAACCATTTAGGCTCTCAAGATAATATTATTAATGATCAAGCCCTAATTCATTGCTCCACTCAGCTAGGAGCCAACATTAATAATATAAGTATTCAATCATGCGTATTTATTGTCATCACTTATTATTAAATGAATTATCAACACAAGATATGAGTTCCTTTCTCAACTTTACTAGAATATGATTCCATCATACTTTATTAACTTGGCTTAACCTTTTCTTAAGGTATGATCGCTTGCACTTATCATAGTGCATTTCATCTCAATGTATCAATTGACATGGCACACTTCATGTGTTACTCATCCAATACATTGGATTTAGGATACATCAAGGTGTATCAATCTTGAGGTGCTGGATGTGATATCTATCATGTCTTGATGTATCACTTCCCTCATCACCTTTATCTTAAGTTCATCAACTTATCTTGTATTAGGATGTCTCCCATACATACTAATACTTCATGCACCGTTTCATCACATTTATCATTTAATGTACTAGACATAAGCCACACATTTGAATTGTCCAACTATCTTCAATGATATGGACTCATCTCGGGTTAAGGTATTATTGATATAAGATCATCCATTATTAAAGATATGGTTTCCCATCTTTATCAATTAGGGTTTACACAATATCACCCAATATTAGAATTTCACATAGCATTGTCTGAAATTAGGATTTCTCAACTCATAGGCCAAAATTAGCGTTATGGTTTATCATCATATTGCCCAAGATTAGGGTTTCATGCCCTATAATTCAAAATTAGGATTTTTCATACCTTTACCCTATATTAGGGTAGGATTTCATATAACAATTCATAGCATCACCCTGGATTGAGTTTCATATCACATTTCTGAATTAGGGTTTCACTTGACATATCACTCTTGATTAGGGTTTCACCTTACCTCTCTGCATTAGGGTTTCACATGGCATCACCCTTGATTAGGGTTTCACCTGACATCATCCTAGATTAGGGTTACATCATTTCTGTAATATCCTCAAATTTTGGTAAAAATTGAACTATAAAATATGATGTATAATTCCTCAATGATTTGGTGGAATAATAATGTTAACTGTCCTTGTCGCATAAGTTCTTTTGGCACAAGACAAATAGATAAAAGGAATTCATGCATTAATAAATAGTAATGACTTTTGATTTTGATAAATGAATTCCAAAGGAGAATAAAGCTAATAATATGTTAGATAATTAAAAGAATATTTATCTTTCCATTATTGGAAACACAATGGTTGGGATACTGAATAGTGTTACATTGGGTTGCCTTTTTGGTATGTTGAAGGATAATTACAAGTTAAGATAATGAGAGGATTTCTAAGATAATCCAAGATAATATGTGGCTTAGATATTTAATTAAAGGATTATCTACCTTTTTCTTGAAAGTCAAATAATGGAATAATATGTAAGTTTCCTAAAGAAAATAGGAGGCTTGTTTTACAGAAAAAGAAGGAATACATTCTTTCTTTTAAATTATTCTTTGTGTTTCTATAATATTAGATGGCGTCAATTATCAAATAAAGAAGATGTCTTTTAAGTATTTTCGGAAAGACAGTGAATATTGTGAGTCTTGTCATAAAGGGAAAGGAGTACTTACCTTTTGAAATCACGTAGCCATAAGGCAATATACAACAGAGTTTCTTATTAGTTAATGTGAATGAATCCTTTTCCATATCCAGCGGAGATCATAGCCCTCCTCCCAACCCTAAATCCTTGCCAAGGGTCTTTTATATATATATATATATATATATATATATATATATATATATATATATATATATATATATATATATATATATATATATATATATATATATATATATATATATATATATATATATATATATATATATATATATATATATAGGAGCCGACGACAGAGAACATGACTCCCTGTGTACAGATCTTGTCGCTTCTACCCAGGCGACGAGAAGAACGTAGCCCTTTCTTAGGTCGGGAAACCTGTAGACAGGAGGTGCCATGTTGTGCAGTAGGGTGAGGCACAAAAGCCAATCAGCCCTCTAATCTGGTGGGTCACATGGAGGCAACGACACGGACACGCCAGGTCCATGCTCGCCGCACCAATCTTGAGCGAAAAAGGTTGAAGGAGCCTTGGGAGCGGCGCTCTCGACTGTGAAGTCGGGCGTCGTGGCTTGCCGCAACAGCAGCACTGTGCAGAGGAGCGTATAGGTAGGGAGAGGGCGAATATCCATCTAAAGGGGAGGAGTCGTCTTGCATCAGGTTGGGTGAGCGCGGAGATCGGTGTCATCCGCCACACCAAGAGGAGCACTGCAGGCTGGCGTTTGAGGGGTGTGACGAGCTGTAATGGAGTCGGGCAGATTACGGGAGGCCCACGACGTCGGTCTGACTGCAGCGCTAAAGCACGTGAGAGAGAAGCAGAGGAGGATGGTCGGGGACCTCGATGCCGGTAGCTGCTCCGCGGGAGGCGTCGGGGCACAATGCTGGAAGCGGGGTGTACAACCGGGACTTGGGGTCTACCTCCGTCAAGGAACGCAGACGCGTCGCAAGGTTGAAGACGGGTTAAAGCTTTTGGACAATTATACCCCCCGCATGCACATGAGCCAAGCATTTGAGGGATGGGTAAAATAGTCTTTTCATTATGTTCTTAAGTCCCCACCTCGCTGGAGCAAAGGATCGGCTGGCTACAGGCACACACTAGGATGACGTGGCGTCACCTGATTGGCCGATACTTGTTGATTACATGCTTGTTGCTTGGATGTTTGGAAACACTCTTAAAAGTACATGTGATATATTCTACATAGTTTCTTCAATGGCATAAGGTACGTGGTTACTCTTATGAATACCTGTATCAGATTCTAAGATTGTCGATGTTTTCTCGATGAGATTGAACGACAAATAAACTGCTTGCTTGTTTATTTAGTTCTTGCAAACTATAAAGTTCATATGAGTATCATGTAAAGTAAATAACTACATTCTGAACCCTGGGTTAGACTGATCTTAAGGGTAATGCACACGAGCCCTGGAGGGACAGTGATTACACCTGAGGTAGTGGACCAGATAAGGGTTAGAATATGAAAATGAGTTAATGTTCTTATATTCAAGATAACGAAGTTTGCTTATATCTGTACTTGTGATTATTGTTTGAATCCGCGTACCAGTATAGAAATATACTGATCGCGTATTTGTTTGTCGGAATTTTAGGTATCAGATATACTTGATTCGTGGACATGAGGGTACAATTAAAGATGATGAAGACATTACAGTTTAATCATGAAGGTTTAGTCTTAATGGTATATCTTCACATATGTAAAAGTTAATTCTGTTTAAAAGTTATGTAACTCCTTAGAGGAGCTTTTTATCTAAACATGTAAATATTTGATCATTAATGGAAATTGTTTACTATTTTGTATTATTTCATGAATCTGATCCTGGAAGTTAAGATTAACGATCTGCGACTTTAAGGTCTTTTAGACACTCAAAAGTGCGGGTCGTTACATTTGGTATCAGAGCACAGATTCATCAACTAATACTTAATAGTTTATAATTTCAAATTATCCTTAGAAATTTTAACAGAAAAATTAAGTTCCTCATCTCACATTTTCATCTACTTCTCATCTCTTTCATAAAAATATTTGAAAAGAAAATATTAATAAGAGAAGTAAAATGTGAAACTTGAAATCGGTAATCAACATGGTGTGGTGGTATGGGACACTACCCATGTGAAACTTAAAATCGGTAATCAACATGGTGTGGTGGTATGGGACACTACCCATGTGAAACTTAAAATCGGTAATCAACATGGTGTGGTGGTATGGGACACTACCCATGTGAAACTTAAAAATTGGTAATGAACATGGTGTGGTGGTATGGGACACTGCCCATGTGAAACTTGAAATCATGAATAAGAAAGATAAGGGATGGTTTCGGTAACCCAATCTCCCATGCATGTGTGCATGAGGAGCATAAAACTTATGTGATAAGTCTTAGGAGATATAAAAACCCAATAGTTGAATATATCAGAAAATGAAAAGTTGGAATATAACTTGCTCAAACTCCTCATGTGGTCTCTAGAAGTTTAGTGATGGTGGCCAAGCCCCTAGAGGGGAAGGCCGAGGTAGCACCAAGCCCTGGAGGGAAGGTGATCCAAGTTCATTGAATGGACAGAGACCATGAGGGGGTATTCCAGAGATTGAGCAAACATGGGTTGATATGTTATAATGATAAAAGTTATACTCAATGAAAATAAAGAGATGTCTAAGAAACCTTTAGGGTTAGTGTGCCAACCTAGGGTGGGTCAACCCGAGAGTGGGAAGATGACCTATGAGGGAGGCAAAACCTAGATCTTGGGATCAGGTTGTGGCTAGAGAGCCTAACCCCTTCCTATGAGCCAATAAGGCACCCTAGGCTAGGACTTTCCCTTAAAAGGTAAGTGAATAAACATATTTAAATATTATGATAACCTTAATCCTCACTTAGAAGAGTGAAGAGTTAAAGATGAAAAAAAAAATGAAAGCACTTAAATTCTTTGAACCCAAGGATGCCAACTCTGAGTGACACAGCTGGTCAAACCCAAGAGGGAAGGTGGCCTAAGTGGACGACCAAGCCCAGGAGGGAAGGTCATGAAATGGTCAAGCCCATGAGGGAAGACCAGGCAGGCACCAAGCCCAGGAGGGAAGGTGGCCTAAGTCCACAATGCAGTTGTATAGGATCAAGCCCCTGGAGGGGAAGATCACAGAGGTCAAGCCCAGGAGGGAAGACCGACATGGCACCAAGCCCTGGAGGGAAGGTGGCCCGAGCCCAATGATGGGACGACACTGCATTATGTGTACTCAAAAGAGAGATATGAAGGCAATCCAGGTTAAAGAATTAAACAAGATAATAATATGTGACATCTCAAAAGGAACCCTTAGGGAGGGTAGAGTCCTAATGCAATACTAGGGTCAAGTAGGGTGTATTAGAGGTACATTGGACCGATGGGTTAGGAGTTGATTGTTCCCTGAATGCACAAGACCATGTGGTCGGGAGGTAACAGCTAGGTTTATCCAAGGCACATGAATCAAGAGATTAGCTACCTCCATGAGGATCATGTAGCCTAATGGGTGAATGTGAAAGGCACTCTCTTGATGTATGAGGATGAGATAACTCCAAAAGTACCTATACCCCTAGAGACCTCGAGGATTTGGCTAAGGCTCATAATGATACATGAGATGTAAATATAAAGATGTAATGAAGTCATGAAAAACTTGAGATAAGTTGTGCCCTAACTTAAGAGTAAGAAAAGGGACACTTGATTCATGGGACATAATAATGTCGTGAAACTAAGAACAAGTGAGTTTAGAGTCATATAGAGTATGATTCAACTTAATGTATGAAATTGAAAGGTAATATGTGGATGTACCATCTCTGCTCTTGGAATGGAATGAAATTTGTGTTTGGACTGCAGCCAAATGCTTATTACATCTCATTATAAGGGAGGGAGATTGGATAGACACACGTTATGCTTAAAAATTGAGATAACGAGGTTGAATATCCTACATTTAATGAGTGAGGACATGAACTAGGGTTAGAGGTGTTACCTCACCCTTATGTGAAAATAATGTGTAATAGGTTGGAAACCTAGGTGAGAAGAGAAATCACCAAGTAGTAATGAAATCACAAAATAAGAATGAAATCATCAAGTGATGATAATATGTGTATACTAAAGATGCATATATACATTGAATTGAATTCAAGTACCAATCTTAGTCTTAATGTGTGGAATTTGCATAATAACATATGTAAAGATGTCTAAGTAGGGTGCTAACCCTAAGACTTGAAACTAAGATGAGTTATAATTCATCTTTTTCTTTTGGGTGTGAATTTTGAGGACAAAATTCCTTTTAAGGAGGGGTGAATGTAATATCCTCAAATTTTGGTAAAAATTGAACTATAAAATATGATGTATAATTCCTCAATGATTTGGTGGAATAATAATGTTAACTGTCCTTGTCGCATAAGTTCTTTTGGCACAAGACAAATAGATAAAAGGAATTCATGCATTAATAAATAGTAATGACTTTTGATTTTGATAAATGAATTCCAAAGGAGAATAAAGCTAATAATATGTTAGATAATTAAAAGAATATTTATCTTTCCATTATTGGAAACACAATGGTTGGGATACCGAATAGTGTTACATTGGGTTGCCTTTTTGGTATGTTGAAGGATAATTACAAGTTAAGATAATGAGAGGATTTCTAAGATAATCCAAGATAATATGTGGCTTAGATATTTAATTAAAGGATTATCTACCTTTTTCTTAAAAGTCAAATAATGGAATAATATGTAAGTTTCCTAAAGAAAATAGGAGGCTTGTTTTACAGAAAAAGAAGGAATACATTCTTTCTTTTAAATTATTCTTTGTGTTTCTATAATATTAGATGGCGTCAATTATCAAATAAAGAAGATGTCTTTTAAGTATTTTCGGAAAGACAGTGAATATTGTGAGTCTTGTCATAAAGGGAAAGGAGTACTTACCTTTTGAAATCACGTAGCCATAAGGCAATATACAACAGAGTTTCTTATTAGTTAATGTGAATGAATCCTTTTCCATATCCAGCGGAGATCATAGCCCTCCTCCCAACCATAAATCCTTGCCAAGGGTCTTATATATATTTATATATATATATAGGAGCCGACGACAGAGAACATGACTCCCTGTGTACAGATCTTGTCGCTTCTACCCAGGCGATGAGAAGAACGTAGCCCTTTCTTAGGTCGGGAGACCTGTAGACAGGAGGTGCCATGTTGTGCAGTAGGGTGAGGCACAAAAGCCGATCAGCCCTCTAATCTGGTGGGTCACATGGAGGTAACGACACGGACACGCCAGGTCCATGCTCGCCGCACCAATCTTGAGCGAAAAAGGTTGAAGGAGCCTTGGGAGCGGCGCTCTCGACTGTGAAGTCGGGCGTCGTGGCTTGCCGTAACAGCAGCACTGTGCAGAGGAGCGTATAGGTAGGGAGAGCGCAGATATCCATCTAAAGGGGAGGAGTCGTCTTGCATCAGGTTGGGTGAGCGCGGAGATCGGTGTCATCCGCCACACCAAGAGGAGCACTGCAGGCTGGCGTTTGAGGGGTGTGACGAGCTGTAATGGAGTCGGGCAGATTACGGGAGGCCCACGACGTCGGTCTGACTGCAGCGCTAAAGCACGTGAGAGCGAAGCAGAGGAGGATGGTCGGGGACCTCGACGCCGGTAGCTGCTCCGCGGGAGGCGTCGGGGCACAATGCTGGAAGCGGGGTGTACAACCGGGACTTGGGGTCTACCTCCGTCAAGGAACGCAGACGCGTCGCAAGGTTGAAGACGGGTTAAAGCTTTTGGACAATTATACCCCCCGCATGCACATGAGCCAAGCATTTGAGGGATGGGTAAAATAGTCTTTTCATTATGTTCTTAAGTCCCCGCCTCGCTGGAGCAAAGGATCGGCTGGCTACAGGCACACACTAGGATGACGTGGCGTCACCTGATTGGCCGATACTTGTTGATTACATGCTTGTTGCTTGGATTTTTGGAAACACTCTTAAAAGTACATGTGATATATTCTACATAGTTTCTTCAATGGCATAAGGTACGTGGTTACTCTTATGAATACCTGTATCAGATTCTAAGATTGTCGATGTTTTCTCGATGAGATTGAACGACAAATAAACTGCTTGCTTGTTTATTTAGTTCTTGCAAACTATAAAGTTCATATGAGTATCATGTAAAGTAAATAACTACATTCTGAACCCTAGGTTAGACTGATCTTAAGGGTAATGCACACGAGCCCTGGAGGGACAGTGATTACACCTGAGGTAGTGGACCAGATAAGGGTTAGAATATGAAAATGAGTTAATGTTCTTATATTCAAGATAACGAAGTTTGCTTATATCTGTACTTGTGATTATTGTTTGAATCCACGTACCAGTATAGAAATATACTGATCGCGTATTTGTTTGTCGGAATTTTAGGTATCAGATATACTTGATTCGTGGACATGAGGGTACAATTAAAGATGATGAAGACATTACAGTTTAATCATGAAGGTTTAGTCTTAATGGTATATCTTCACATATGTAAAAGTTAATTCTGTTTAAAAGTTATGTAACTCCTTAGAGGAGCTTTTTATCTAAACATGTAAATATTTGATCATTAATGGAAATTGTTTACTATTTTGTATTATTTCATGAATCTGATCCTGGAAGTTAAGATTAACGATCTGCGACTTTAAGGTCTTTTAGACACTCAAAAGTGCGGGTCGTTACAATTTCCCTTAATTAGGGTTACACCTAGCATTGCCCTAAATAAAGATTAGGGTTCATCAGCCTTCTCAATTAGGATTTCATGATCTCTTTATCAAGGATCATATCATAATTACATATTAATTTCATGTTGAGAGTGAAGGGGCTTAACCACTTACTTGATCATTATACATGTATGAATTCCTCTCTCTCTCATCCCCTCTAGGATGTTGATCACTTCAAACTTGATTAAATTGAATCAACTTGAATGAAGAGTTGACATAGTGTATTAGGCCATTGCCTCCATAATCATCAAAGGTTAATCAGTCTAAAGGTACTAATCACCTAAGTACATTAGAGGTACAACCACTGATTTTAACTTTGATATATTCCATTAACAATTAAGGGATTAATTAGTACTTTCTTGAATTGAATCAATTAGACCTTCAAACGGTCTTGAAGTACCTTGACCTTCAAACGGTCTTGAAGTACCTTGACCTTCAAACCGTCTTGGTTCAAGTGTAACTCAATCAACCCATTCGGTCTTGAAACCGAATCAACCATTCGATCTTGAGACTGATTTCATTCATTCGGTCTTGAAACTGAATGCTCATCAATTGTTTTGAAACTGAATGGACAATCCACCATTGAGATCGATTGAACATCAAATGGTTTGAGACCATTTGATCCCAAACGGTCAACACCTCCATATGATTAACACCTTCATTCGGTTAACACTTTCATTCAGTCAACACTTTCATTCGGTCAACACTTTCATTCGGTCAACAATTTCATTCGGTCAACACTTTCATCTGGTCAACACTTTCATTTGGTCAACACTTTCATTCGATCAACCTATTCAAACGGTTTGAAATCGTTTCAACATCAATTAGAGTTTTGAACTCAATTGAATTAGGGTTTAAAATTAAGGGTCCATTAATTGTTGAATCCTTTTTATCTTAATCATTTGTAACCATTGAATCTTCATCCAATCATAGCATCACTTGACCACAAACAGTCTTGAGCCCCTTATGACCCCAAACGGTCTTGAGACTGTTTGCTCTCAAACGGTCTTGAGATCGTTTGATCACCAAAAAGCAAAACCGTTTGCACATGTTCTATGTTGAGGTGTGTGCTTAAGATGACATCATCATCTTCAAGCTTCAAACCTTCAAAATCAGTTGTGATTCTTATGGTGATTTCAATAATTAATCAAATGAAATTTAGATAATGAAGAAAGAATCAACATATGATAAAGGAATGAAATCAATAACAATGTTTAAGGGTTCAAGTTATATAAACCGCCTTCAAAGTTGAAACCAAACTTCAAGCTTCACGCCTTAAATGGTGAATGAAGCTTTCTCAACCTCCCAAGGCTCGTCCTCAAGTCTTTGAGTGAAAAAGAATGACCAAGGTTGAAGATGACTATGAAGCTTACCTACAAGTTGGGGCACGTCCTCCTGTTTCTCCTAAGCTCCTTTGAGTTCAACCAAAGCAAGGAAAGAAAAAGGGATCGAAAAAGCCTTTCATGTGGGTTGAAAATGGGATGTATATAAGGGAATTTCAATGAGAGAGAAAGTGATATAAAAATCCTTTAGCTCCCAAAATTGGTGCCACATACTCCCCTCCATCCATTTAATACGAAGCCATCTCCCCCACATTGTATTTCATCTTCATTATCCATGAATGAAAAGAAAGCAAATTAAGCTCCTTAATCATTATAATAATAATATCCAAAATTGAGTGAATATTACTTTTCCTTTTACTAATGTGAGTGGGCTCTCCACTCTAGATATTTTGTGGCCATTGCTAGGAACAAGGTCGCCCACACTTATGCAAATTCAACCATCCCATTTTTGGTTGAAGGGCAATTCCATTAATATATTTATTTTTGCATTAAATTGAATTAGGGTTTCAATTATGCTTAAATCTTGATTATTTTAATATCATGATTCTCTCTCCTCCAAAGAGATTCAAATGAGATTCTCCTATGATTTTATTGTCTCTAATTAATACCAAGAAACATTAGGGACTCTCTAGAAGTGGTATTTTTCATATTGAACCCTAGGTTTTGGGTAAATTGCACATTACACCAAAACTAGGTTTTAATGCACAAACATTGTTTAATAAGCTCTTCCTTGGTGCTCAGGCTTTCACAAGCCATACCTCTGCATCATTCTCATTCTTATGATGATTCAACACTTGAGGAACATTTTATCATGTAACATTTGGAAGTTAACCCCTCGACTTGGGTAATTTGCACTTTAGTCCAAAACAAGTAAAACATTGTTTCAACATTATTCAAAAAGGACTAAAACCGAAACATAAGTTCCTCTTGAGCCTTAATTACTTTTCAAAAGATAAGGACACGAATATAAATGACTTACTTAAGAAAAACCTCTAGGATTAAGCCTTAACCCAGGTCAGGGATGTTACAACACTGGTCAAAGGACTCCAAAATGATAGGTTCTAGCTTCGATTCATGTAATAATTCAAACGAATCAGTCTACTTGATGGGGCCTGACATCAATGAAAGTAGTCAAATCAATGTGGCCTGACATTGATCGAATTATCTTGATGGGTGCTTTCTCTTAAAACATGTTGAAAACAATCCCTCAAATCATTGTGACTGATCGATGCAATCCTCACATCGAATGATGCTATAAGTTTTGTTTAACTCTAAAAACTTTTCATACATGTCAATTTTTTTGATATATTATTTTTTCCTTTTTTTGAGATTAATATAAACATATACATGAAACATACTTTGAACTTAGTCAATCGAAATTCAAGCTAGACTCAAACATTAACTATTGAAAGATTAAGCAAAATACCTAGAAAGATATAAAGTGAGATTAGGGTTTACATAACCCTAGAAATTTTAGTTAAGCTAGACGTTAGTTGAAAAACATCATTTAGATATTTTCATATGGTATACATTTATAGTTTATACTCCTTAAGAGAAAGTAAATATAATTAGTCATATAATTAACTATTGTCATTCTAAGGGATGATGTTGATCTCATAGGATGAAGTGCTCTAGTACTAGAATGGAATAGAGATAGAGTAAACATGGTGACCATGTATCTTCTTTGCAAATGAAGACTGCATAATGGAGGAGGTATACATATAAATTAGGATTTTCTGGTACGAATTATGTTTGCATGAAAAAGTGTTTTTAAACAATAGGGAATAAGAGTTCAATAGAATCATTTGATGCCAAGGCAAAAGAAAAGAAACATCAAGATTCAAAGATAGATCTAGATTTTTTGCACATTATATATGGATAAGGGTGATATTTTATCATCTTTGCAATACAAAACAAGAGGTTCAAGGATAATTGTAATTCCTAATTTGAAGAGTAGAAGAAAGGTTTAGCAAAATATTTATATTACTATTTTTCTAAGATTGAAGAAGATATGAGGGGGGCCTAAGACAAACATCTTGTACTTGTTGCAAACATTTTGAAAAAATATGGTGGTCCGATGATGAAGAAGGGTAGTGGTCTTATCATGATGTGTAAATATCATACAAACATGAGTGCAAAGGTCAATAATCGACCACATTGGTAGTTGATCACACCTCTAGGACACAATAAGTTCAACAGTAATTGTAATTTCCTAATTTAGAAACACTCTTGATAATAGATTTGCAAGGACATGGCTATGTATGTAGTATAGAGAATGCAGTAAGTCAGGTTCAATCCATATAAAGTGATAGGAGCATTAGAGTTAGGCTTATTTTGAGTAGGTTCCTAGCGTAGAGTATAGGTTTCAAGGATTTAAACTTTTTTTTGGTGATTAGACTAAGATGGAATGTAAGAAGAAGAGGTAAGAATTAAACCTATATTATCCATACAAAAATAAGATAATTAACTAAGCAAGGATGGTGGGATGATATATAAACTGATGGACCTCTCTTGAGTGACCGTCCTAGGCACTTTATCAATTAGGGTTTCTGCATGTGCTAGGCCTCTTCTCTCACATGATTTCTCCCTCTCTTGTTGGTCCAATGCATGGCTCTTCTCCTAGTCCTATCTCTGTGATGGTGTCATCAGTAGAGGATAGATGATCTAGGTTACAGTTGACGAAGGAAGAGGAAGAACCAATTGAGATAGCACATAAAGATGATGAAGAGGTAGACACACCTAAAGAACTAACCCTAGTCGTAAGGCTTCTCACAGTTAGGCCTTTGCATTTCTGGGCCATGAAATGAAAGCTCACCCATGATTGGGCATTACAGAATAAAGTTTTATATATGCAACTTGAAGGCAAAGTTTTTATGATAATGTTTATGCATTGGAAGAATAAATTGAAGGTAGTTGGTGGGGCACCATGGAATTTTGACCAAAATTGTTGATCCTTGAAGATATTGAAGGAGACAAACAAGAAGGAAATGTAATATTGTATCTAAGCCCTTTAGGGCAAGGATTTATGGGTTTCCCATGGGGTTTAGATAAGAAAAGATTGTCAAGGAAGTGGTTGGGAGACCCAAAGAGGTTCTATAGATAGACAGAGATGAATTGGGATTGGAATCATTCATAAGGGTGAGGATCCTACTAGATGCATCATGACCATTGAAGTGTGTACTACGAGTAAAAGGCCAACTAGGAAAGGTTGCAGATCTAGAGATCAAGTACAAGAAAATATCCAATTTGTGTTATTTTTGTGGACTTCTAGGGCATGTGGACAAGGACTACCCGATGAATGAAGAAGATGACCAAGCAAGGCAATGAGGATCGGGGTTGAAAGCATCACCAAAGAAAACAAGAACTCTTGTAAGCAAAAAAAAGGAAATGGACTAAAAGGAAATTAAACTTTGTTAATAGACCCCAAAACATGAAATCATGTGATAAAAGTAGTTGGGAGTAGGAAGGTTCTATACATTCAAACAATAAGACAATGAAGGAACGAATGGGTGCAACCACATCTAGAGAGCCAGGGATCTCAAAGGAAAATCATAATAAGAAAAGGAGTACGAAGGGGACATAAGACATGAGAGTAGAACCATCTCTCCAAGAAAGGAATAAGGAACAAGGAATAAGAAGGAATGGAGAATGACTAGACATCATCAGTGTATCGTGTGGGAAAGCTGGTGGATACCTGACATGAGACCATATTCAAGTTTCTTTCTCAGAGGCGATGGAAAAGTAGGGTTTCATGAAGAGGAAGGAAAGGATAATCTAACACTCTATTGAAGATCTTTTGGCATTGAGGGAGAAGGGAAAGCTAGCTAAGAAAAAACCTAAGGTAGGGATGGAGGATGAAGAACTGGTAGGGCAAGACAATCTCAACATATATGTAGCATGGACCAAAAATCTTGAGGGATGCTATAGTGAGGAAGGAAAGAATATGGAGGATGGCATGAAGCTAGTAAAGAAGACAATGACTCATGCTCATAAGAAAAAGGAAGTTGCAGCTGTAGAGAAACACAAAAAGTAGAAAGGAAAACAAGAAAAGAAGAAGAGGCCTTTGTTCATTTATAAGATGAGTAGAGAAGCAAGGATGAAAATTTGGAAAGAAGAAACTGCATGGACCAGCATGATATGGAATGAAGAGAGAATAATGTGCCAATGTGGTATGGAGCTTGATGACCTATAGAGCCAACAAGACATTGGAAAGAAGCAAAAAATTATCTAGGAGGAAGTTATGATATTTGCAGAGTCGCTGAGACCCAAGTAGCGGAGGTTGGGCTATCCCAACTCTGCAAATAGTAATGAAAATTATTAGATGGAACTAATAGGGGATAGGCCACCCTGACAGTGTAAGAGCCCTTTAGTAATGGTGCTGGAGGGAGAGTCCAAATATGGTTTTCATTATGGAATTTATGGTATTTGTGGCAAGTCTGGAAGATGCCCAAAGAAAGTGTAGCTTTGTTGAGGGGATTTGCCTCTCTAGTGAGGGAAGAGTGGGAGGTATTGGCCATCAGTGGAAGAAAATTGAAGTGGAGATTCTCAACTACTCACAACATCATGTCACTTACAAAGTGACGGAAGGTGAGATAGGGGCAATGTGGAGGGCCATTGCATCTATGGTTGGTTTGATCATCAGAAAAAAAATATAAAACATAGGATTTGATGAGGAAGATAATTAGAGAGTTTTATTCTCCATATATATTTCTTGGTGATTTTAATGAGATTATCTCTTATAGAAAGAAAGTAGGGGGGCAACCAAAAAGACTCATGCAAGATTTCAAGGATTTTATTGATTACTATGACTTGATGCATGTGGGGTATACAAGAGACATGTTTATGTGATGTGGAGGGAGGATTGCAAAATATTTTAATTAGTTATGAAAAATATGATTAATAAAATAATTTACCTCTTCTTGACACTCTTTTCGTTCTATCATTCCATATTATTTTTATCTTTCTTTATTTTTCTCAGTTTGATTTATCTCCACTAGTATCCACATCTCTCAGTCAATAAATAATAATACATCTATAGTAATAAACACCTATTCTCGCATTAGTTATTTATCTTTCCCATTTTCAACATTTTCCTATCTCTATTAAAGATCTACATGAAGTTGGTCAATATAAAATAAACTGAACACATAAGAATTAATCCAATGAATCTTTGCTACAATTATATAATTGACTATATAAGTTTGTGAAAATACATATATAAATATTAAGTAAATATATAAGAAAGACATGTTGGGTTATATTTTCATATATAATGAGATATATGTTTACTAGTTGTACATAGAGAACAACTATTTATTTAATAATTTAAAAATAAAAGTTCTTACTACTTTACAAATGTCATTCAAAAACAGAGATCTAGCCATCTATGTGAGAACACAACAAATAATATGATTAGTATTTTATGTGTAGCTACATATATTTGAAATGAATTTATCTATGATTCCATTTTTATCTGTGGTTTTTTTCTAGAACCATAACTACATCAAACTGTAATGTTTAAAAATCATAAACCATGTCCACATTACAACCTCTTGGTGCTGTTATGCAATGTAAAATGTGGTGTGGTTATCATTGAGTATGATTTTTTTCACAATACCATTGCCATCCCCACCCCCCATTCAAAACTTTTAGATGTCAATGTCCAACACAGATGATGTGTGGCTCCTTGTCTTTGAGGTCTTCACCACTCCACTTTTTTGGCATTTGCTAAACATAAATCATAGCTTTGGAAATTAAAAAACAAAACTATAATTTTGTCAAAATTGGATCGTGGGTCTAAAATTGATTCTATTAAATCCAACACTCCAAACATGCCCGCTTAGAAGATCAATGAAAATCCTAGGATAGTGACCAAAAATATAGACCTAGGAAAATAATAAAGTGAGAAACTATAACTATGCACTTATGAAATAATAGAGAAGTAGACGAAACTTCCTACTTGAACTTCAAGTATTTATTTGATTAGTGGCAGTTGTGGACAAAAGGTAGTAGTATATGAGGCCTCTTTGTAGGAGACCAATCAACATTTAGCATTTATACTCTAGGCCCAACTCTTAACAACATATTGTAGAGAGAAATGCTTATTGTAAACTTTGTTACCATTTTTGTTGGCCTCTTACCAATCAATTATAGGATGACTCCTCTTACCATATCATAGGCTATGCCTTGCACTCCATGTTACATTCATTTAGAGTTAGTAGATTACCTAAGCATCTGATTGATCATGTAAGCCAAAAATCACATGTAGTAAAGAGGTGTCTTATACTACATTTATAGGGTGTTGGATGAAGCTTATGCTATGGTTACTACGATATGGTGTGATTTTGGATTAGATTAGGGTCTAATATGAGTTATATTTTCTTGGAAAAAGTCTCTATCTCTGTCTCTCTCCCCTCTTTGGGTGTTCATTATGCTCTAGTTTTTGTTTTCTTTACAACATCATTATGTACCACTCAAATTTTTACTAGTTTCTTCACATCTATCGTGGTTAACATAGGCCACTCCAACAAATAATGTCAACTATGGATATAATTATTGTATTTTGTTATTTTTAGTTGCATCACAACCTTTATAAATCCCAATAAACTTTTTCCTCCAAATCAATTAATAACATTTGACAGTGGCTTTAAATCATTCAATAACATGTATATTAATTGTCCCACTAGTATAGTAGATGTGACTATGAATAGCAAGACGACATAATCAACAAAAGGCAAGAATTTGATCATTTACTAAATTATGACTCGTCCATTGGGGATTATACCTCCATCTTCAATTTATTTCTTCTTTGATGAATATTCAAAACATGTGAACAAGTTCTTAGTTAGAGTTAGATAATGTATAGTCATGCAAGAGTATTCATGGAAGACTCTTTAGGATCATATGAGCTTGTAAATGCATCATCCCAAATAAGGATACCCTAAATTATAAAATCTATTAGAAAACTAGATATTCATGGTTATCAAGATCTTTAACATTCTATTTAACATGATAATACACACTAATTCAAGAAAAAAGATTGAATGTTGAAGAGGATTACTACTCCATGTGTAACATCCCAATTTTAAATAAAATAAAGTTACAGTCGTAACAGAATTTTCTTCATTAATTAAATTCAAATCTTGGACTTCAATGCAAATTAACCTAATTTTTCAAATTTATAACTAGATGCTTCAATTGGACCCCTAAGGTTACAATAAGACCTAATTATAATGTTAAAAGCATGATCTACTGATTCAAAGATAATTGTAGATTATGAATCCATTTGTAATTCAATTTCATCAAATATGAGCCCCTACTCCTTTTTAAATAATCCTAGAGGATTGTATGTGCTTGTCTTAAAAATGGAATAATGAATTGTTATGACTTTTAAGTTGAAATGTAACTGAATTTACAGATTTCTCATACTCAATTTAGGTAACATGTAAAGTTTGGCCTCTTTTAGATGACCTTAGAGCCCTCAAGTGATGGGGAAAGGAAGCTTAGGATAAAATCCTAAATAACATACCTTTGATACTTGAAATACATCTATCTATTTTTATGGGACTTAATTACCTCTCACTGGCCTAGTTTGATGTCACATACTCTTTTCTATAGTTTGCTATCATGTTTTATTAATCGAGTGTTTAAGTATCTACAAAACCCTACTTTAGCTAGATGTTTCCCCCTTGCCATGCTGGGATGACTTCCACCAAATCAGGGACCTTCTGCATCCTATGAGGGGATCTGTCACCCTTGGTCATCACCTATATAAAGAGACTCCATCTGATACCTTCCTCCTCATTGTGAAGGTCCTCCTCCCATGAATGCCTTCATCACCCACATCGACAGAGCCTTAATTGTCTACACCATTGGTCCAGAGTCACAATCTATAGCTACACATTCTTCAACAGCCGCTCTGAGGATGCTAGCGATAACTCCACAATGCCTTCAACCCTGACTCGACCACCTATAACAACACATTGACGCCCTGAAGCCATGGCTTCCCTGGGCGTCACTACTCTCCTTTAAGGAGTCGCAATGGTCGTATCCGTCTACTTGGATCCAATGACCAGGTCCTAGGTTGGCCACCATCCCTCCTTGTGGTGGTGCTCGAGATCAGACAAGAAGAAGGTAGAGAAAGGGGCTAGATCTGACTAGGTTTTGGAGGGCTGATGCGGCTGGAGGAAAACTTCCCGAAGTTCAAGGGTGATCGGACGACCACCCATTTTCTTTCCACCATAGCCGATCATATGTCCCCTATTTAACATGGGAAATAGAGGAGGTGCAATCCCCTAGTGAGCCTCTGAGAATGGGGGGATCGCAGGTCAAGTGGATCCTGCCCAAAGGGGATCCTGCCCAGATCCATTTAAACCCAACAAAAGGTAATTAGTTGTTTAAATCATATCTTATGATCCATAGGTTTGTTTTGAATGTATAAGATACCTATGTGAAGCTACTGGAGTATAGAATACCAAAAAAATGTTATATCTAAGATTTGATGCTTATAACGAATGAGTATCATATTAGAAGCTATACATGTCACTTGTTGTAGATCAGGCAATATTAGTGGCATATATTGTAGTATAATTATTAAAGTGCCTATTTGACTCATAATGGTTTTTACTATTGAAATTATGTATCTGATCATAAATCATGGTGTGATATATCATAGTGAATGCTTGACCACCTGATTAAGGGTAGTAACCCTAATCTAAGTCGATAAAATGAATTGATGATAAGTAAATGCCCTAAACAACACCATATGATAAACTCAACATATGAAACATGTTTATACCCAATTAGATTGTATACATATGTAAGTATAATGAGGCTACATATGCACACATATGCATCTAAGATGAAACATCAAAACTTAATTTTATCTAGGAGGTATGGGTTTTGAGTTTATTAGATATTCATGAAATGTTCATGACTTTTTCAGGAACTAGGATTTAAACTCAAGGATTCAAGACCTTAACTTTATGTTTTCTCCATCTCAGGTAAGTGGTTCATGCCCATGAGTATTCATATTTATCAAACTCAACATGTTCTCATAAGATTTTATACTTTATGTGATCCAGTGTTATAAGATTTTATGCTATGATATGCAAGTGAGATTTCCATACATTCATGGGTATGTCCTTACATGTGCCTAATATCTCGAGAACAGATATGCAATTAGGATTTATAAAAATGATAGAGACTCATGAACCAGGTTCACGAGAAAACTAAAGGATCATGTTTATGTAAGAACTATTAATAATGATTCATATTGATGAATAAGACCACAAGATAAGATATGCAACCAATTTAGTCATACATGATAATGTGGGATAAAAATGTATTAGGATTTCATGTAGAAATATGCTATTAGGATTTCATAGATAAATTAGCATCTAAGAAATAAATGTTATTTAGATTTCTTAGAATGATTAAGATCTAAGAATTAAGTACATGATAAGATTATAAGAGTAAAATGCATTAACTTATGATTAAGTTTGCAAGATAAGATTTTATAAGATTCATGTTTTAAGATATAAGAGTTAAGATCACATGAATGCATTAAGATTCATGTTAAGATAAGACTTCATGAGACTTTAAAGAGGTTTGAATTAGCATGTCATAAATCATATTTTAGATATCTACTACTTAAGTTACTTTTATATAATTAGTATTCCTATATTCAGTTCATATTATTTTCGTAAGCCTTTAGAGTTGCATGTCATAAATCTGATATCATAATTTAACTAAGTCATTCGATCACACAAGAGTTTTAAATTAATATTAATTCAAATGATAAGAATATCCAATTATGATTCAAATTTAGATTATTCCATATGTGGGTAGCCAAATATTTGATTAAGATACATGATAATAGTTTTAGACCCAATCTCAATTTTGTAATTTAGATTATTCATATTTAGATGTAAATTCAGTTCAGAATTTACAAACATAGATTCAGATTTAGAGTTCAGTACACGTTTAATACTCAATATTTCATTTCAGATAAGTTCAGATTTAGAATTTAGTAAGCTTAGACTTAAGATAATTAATTCAGAATCTTCACATGATACATTATATGATAAGTCCTCATTTAGAGAGTCCCGAGATGATTCAGAGGCATATGTTGCCAATTCAGATGAGTGTTTACTCCATTTCAGAGGGCATGTTGTGCCAACATAGGGTGTGTTGCACCATAGAGGACACTTCGGTGTCAACAGAGGGCACGTAGTGCCAGCAGAGGGTGTGTTGCATCATAGAGGACACTTTAGTTTCAATAGAGGAGGACTTATTGAATAATGGTGGCCACAAATCTGATAAAAATCATAAATGAAAGATACCTTAGTTCAAAGCATAAACACAATCGTATTTGTAAGTATAATGATAGAGATTAAGATACGAGAGACATGACTCAGGCCCTTTGAGCAAGTCATGTGGCCCATGCACCAGAGTGTAGGTCAATTCAAAGACATAACCCAGGCCCAGAGTGCAGGTTATGTGATCCAGGCACCTTAGTGCAGGTCATGAGACCCATGTACCATAGTACAGGTCTCCAGAGAAAGATAAGTCAAAAGATAAGAACTAAGTTAAAGTAAGAAGAGATACTTATGTTTTAGATTTTGTACAGAGTTTAATGTTTGTTTCATGTTTATAATATTCAAGAATATTTTGTAATATCTTATTACTTTAGTTTTAAACATATTGAATACTCATGCCACTTACGCTAACAACCATTTTTCCAGTGCATGGCTGGGGACGAGATGTCCGCAGGTGAGAGAAGGAGCATAGTAGATTCTAGAGAATCAAGCACAAGGGTAGAACATGACTCAATCTGGTGGGGTGCCAACTATAAGATGATCCTCAGGTTTATAGATTCACCTATATGTTTCCATGTTTAGAATTTTAGAATAGAGACTTTGTCTCAAGATGTAATATAAGTTTTCCATGTAATAACATTTATGTTCCTTTTTTAAGAACAATCATGAGAATGTTTTAATAATTCAGTTTGTGTGATTGATTATAATGTTGTTATGTATGCCCATTTTATGTAATGCCCCTTTGAGTGCACGAGTTATGGATAACTCAATGTTGCTTTTTCTATGTGCATGTGTATTCTTAGGGAGGGCATTACAATATTGTATCGGAGCAAGATTATAGTTGGCCACCAGATGAGTTCTCATGTTTTTACTTAGTATCACCCTATAAGAACTTAAGTTAGAGTAGAGTACTAATTTAAAAAGATAACTAGTATCCTTGTGTATAGAAGAGGTAAGTGAAAGATATTAGAAAACTAAGTAGAGCTTTAAATAGGAGACAAAAGTTTAGATAAGGATTAGGGTTATGTGCTTAAATGTTTTACACTTCTTATTTTAACACTATAGTTGTATATAACATTCTCTCTCTTTTCCCACATGTTTACAGTATGGGACAAAGGATTATGGGGTTTTACAGAGAGAATGTTATGTGCATAATCATACTTTTCTTGTACTTTCAAGTGCATGTAGTATGGGACATGTGCGCGAGGAAGTGCCAAGATAAGTGTGATCTGACATGTCACCTCTGAATATAAATGACCAACCGACATGTATCCAAAGGTGACAAAGAAAACAAGTGTTGGCATTAAAAGTTTGAGACATATAGTCACCTAAACCTAATCATACACATAGTAAGAATGAGCATGTATATGAACGGTAGAAATTTTTGCATAGACAAGTGAGTTAGTTTTAAGTGAAACGGAACCCTAATCCAGCCACAAAGAAGAAGCAATTTAGAGTCCTTGCCATGATAGATGGTAAATGTATAGTTTAGATGTCAAGATTCATTAGCAGTACATGCACATGTACACTTGATAATGATAACCATGAGAAATTTACACCAGGAGCATGCTAATGAGCCAGTTAGAAAATATTAGAGATAATTGTAAGAATAATATGTAAAACCCTAAGGTGGTTAGACGAATTGAATTTCGAGGATGAAATTTATTTAAGGTGGGTAGAAATGTAACATCCCAATTATAAATAAAATAAAGTTAGGGTCTTAATAGAATTTTCTTCATTAATTAAATTCAAATCTTGGACTTCAATGCAAATTAACCTAGTTTTTCAAATTTATTACTACATGCTTCAATTGGACCCCTAAGGTGACAATAAGACCTAATTATAATGTTAAAAGCATGATCTACTAATTCAAAGATAATTGTAGATTATTAATCCATTTGTCATTCAATTTTGTCAAATATGAGCCCCTACTCCTTTATAAATAATCCTAGAGGATTGTATGTGCTTATCTTAAAAAGAGAATAATGAATTGTTATGACTTTTAAGTTGAAATGTAACACTACTACATAACATGTCTTTGGCGTCAGTTGTTTAACCCCTTTTAGCGACGGTTCTCAAGCGACGCCTATGTGGGCACTGCTAAAGGTTGAACTCTTCGGTGTCGGTTTTATAACTGATGCCAAAAGGGTTCGTGCCACAAAAAGGGTGCCATCTAAGACACTTTCTGCATCGGTTTGCAACTTAATAACCGACACCATATTTCTAGACGCCATGGCCGTGCTACTACATAACATGTCTTTGGCGTCAGTTGTTTAACCCCTTTTAGCGACGGTTCTCAAGCGACGCCTATGTGGGCACCGCTAAAGGTTGAACTCTTCAGTGTCAGTTTTATAACTGATGCCAAAAGGGTTTGTGCCATAAAAAGGGCACCATCTAAGACACTTTCTGCATCGGTTTGCAACTTAATAACCGACGCCATATTTCTAGACGCCACGGCCGTGCTTCCCTGCACGGCCGTGTTTAGTACTATCGGCGTCGGTTTTATACTAATCATCGACGCTTTTTCTACCACGGTCGTGCTTTCCTGCACGGTCAGGTTGTTTGTCATATTAGGCGGAGGTTTTTATCCAATAACCGACATTGTAAGCCTTTGATGATGGTGTTCTATAAATAACTGACGCCTATGTTTTATTTTTTTTTCTTATCAGTTTGCATGCTTGCTGTGGCTGGTCAGCAGGATGAGAACCTGCAGTTCAGTTTTCTGAACTGCAGGTTAACGACATCCATTGATATCAACCTATGAACAGGCCACAAACCTGCAAAATCAACATATATAATTTTCACACAAGTATATACATTCAGACATCAATTCAATTCACACATTCACACATGTAGAAATATTCAAATACATGTAGAAACATTCAGACATGTATAAACATTCAGAAATATTCATTTACAAAATATCATTCAACATCGCTATCAGCATCCCAATTATATTTTACAATCGCCACTGTTTGTATGGCTCTTTCCCATTCTTCTCTTACTTCATTTAATACTTCCATCGTATATGGAGCATGTACATCTTTTAAGCGTTTACCTATAGTGTGGTCAGTTTTAAACACCTACAAAGAGAATGATGTATATATAAGTAATAATATAAAAATAAATTGATATATTTCATACTAACTAATGAGACTATATATAATACCTCATGTATGGTATTGATGTCCAATGCGGCATATTGGATAATCATCTGCATAAATCACATCACATAGTATGTGAATGCCCAGCCGTTGTCTTGTGTAGCGCACTATAAATTGAAACATACAAAATATTAAAAAATACAACTAAGCATAGTTCACATAAATAATATATACACTGGCGTCGGGAACTTACTTTTACGTTCTCCCAAATTATTGGCTGGTTCTTTCTCCTTGGGACCTTTCCTCCAGCATTTTGGAATGCATCTAAACCCCTACATGTTAATGTAACACAGTAAATTGCATAATTAAATAGTAAAGTAATAACAGATGTTAACGGATATAAAAATGAAATATTTCTTACCAGAATAATGGCATTCTCATTATGTGTCCAATTTTAGTATTCAATGTACTCCCCACAGGATCTAGATAATAAACAGTGAACGTCCCAGGGAGAATAACTAGTAACTCCCAATGCCTACCGCTAGAGGTAAAAAAGTTAAAATTAATAACTCAAATCCACAATAAAAATGTAATTTTCTTAAGTCCAAATTATAAATAAAGTAAACTTAGTTGACATTGAATGGAGCTATTATTATCGTCTTCTTTTGCTGAAAACAAATTGTAAAAGCATCTATACAGTATTGTTGAACACTATCAGAGTCTTTAGCTACCATACTAATCAATCATGGAATAAAAAATCCCACATGATCAAATGCAAATTGTTTGCATTGATTTTTGACTAAGTAGCTGCAAAACATGTATTACGTATGCATTAATATATAAAAAACCAAATCAACAAATCTTACACAAGGTATATGGATGTATAAACAAGATCTCAACTTATCCATGTCTCTATCATTGATGTATTCATCCAATCATACTTAAACAGCTCAATAATATCTTGTATAAATAAAGAGCTTTCGTATGATTGACCTGCATAATTCGCTTCTAAAGAAACAATTATAGGGCAATGTATATTATGTGCCCGTAGCCAACATGTCATTCCCCTACAAGCAGGACCTAACGGGCATTTTAGGTCAGTTGGAACCTAACTTGGTAATGCAAGAAGTGGAGGTGGAGGCCTAGGTGCTCCGGGTGTCTTCTTTTTAACCTGTATATATAATTTCAGATCAGTTGACCTCATATATACACATTAACAATCTAAAGTTATGTAAATTTATCTTACAATTTCAGTAGTGTAGACGACATCTTCTTTGGGCCACAATATCACCCCGCCTTCTGCCTCAGCAAGTGTATCAATATCCGGGTGGGGATATGGCAATTTAGCTTCCCTCGAATCGGGTAATACACGTATCAAGATCACACAAACGTAGCCCTGTGGCATTGGAGTCCTGTGAAACATTGCCCCAGGAAGTGACGGGTAAGCCTGCGCCTCTGCAACAACATAGTCTTGTATTCTTATGTGGCATGGCTTCAATGTCTACAAATTTACGTAAAGAATACTTTACATATATACATATCATCTTGAAAACATATCATCTTGAAAAGACTAGCTACAATGTCATAAACAATACTTACAGTAGACGTGTTAGGTGGTGGGTCTATAGGATTACTCTCAGTCTGTGTATCAGGAGAAGAGTGGGTCGCCATAGGCTGATTGGAAGCTTGAGATGCCTGCCACTGCACTATTTCTTCCTTGACCTTCTCAGCAACTATATCATTGACCTTCTTAGCAACTATATCCTCAACTCTCTTATTCTCCTATACATTGATAAAAGAAACATTAGCTTCTTATTATTGAATTTCCTTTTGCAGTAACATTCTAAAAAAATAATAGGTTACCTCTTCTTGTGAAAGTCCCGCTCTGGGTTTGCGCTGGGATGGCCCAAAGAATGCTTTGATGCCCATACCAACGCCTACACCCCTAACACATACAGGATGCTCTGGGTTACCCAGACCAACTGTCAATTCATCCCTTGTGCCCTAAGGGATGAACGTGCCTTGTTTCCTCTGCTCGTGCAGCTCTCGCTAATCACCATCAACATAAATTGGTAAGTTAACACCACAAATAGTCAATATTCAAACGATTGCTCTAAGAGTTGTATTTTACCATTTTTGTAGCCGCCTCAGCAGTTATGGGCTTCTTTATTTCACCCTTCTTGTTTTGCCTCCCAGCTAACCAGACATCATGGTGAGGCATGGGTGTGGCACATGTAGTAGAGGACTCCTGAGTAGCAGCAGACTCCGCCTGTAGTCTTTGGTGAATACTTGCATAGCCCTTTGGACCCATAGTGTGGTCATGCACATTCAGTGCATGCCTTGCTTTTTGCGCCTCACTGAGGGCTTAGTTAGTATGCACATTAATGATTTGGTTAGTAGCACTAAATGTTAATCTTGAATAGGTGAATACAACATATATTAATTAAATTGGGAGTGACGCCTAATACCTTGAATTCTTCATATTTTCTTAAAGCAACAAACGTGTCCCAATCTTCTTTGTCCAAGAAGTTCCACTGTTCAAGGGCTGACTTCTTCTTCTTATCACCATCTTTTATGTATTCTCTGTTGAGATTTGTCCTATAGTTCCTTAGCATCTTTCCAGCGCGTTGCATCACGCTTTTACGATGCAGCTTCTCATCCAATGAAAATAGATTCTGTAAAATAGAATTCTTATTAACTAGTATCCAAAAATAGAATTGCAAATAATAGAATTTGTAATCTACAAAATAGAATTGCAAATAATAATAACTCACGCATAAATCCTTCCATATCAAGTCTTTCTTCTCCTGAGGAACTTTATGCCAATTATCATACTTAACACCACAATGGCTTCGAGTGACAACCCCAAGATAGTTTACAAAATTATTACGGTTCACTCCAATTGCATTTCCTCCATTATCAAACTCTACAACCAATCTGGATCCACTGCCACTTAGCGCTATTAACTTCTTCAACAGAGTGATGCCCCTTTTCTTGTTAAATGTTTGGTGATGCGCATCAAGTTCCTCCAGTGCTTCAGTGTGTACATGTGCATCATCAACCTAAAATTTGATAAAAATAAACACACTAAATTAGCCCAATATAGAAATATGGGATATATGACATAACTAAAAGATAATGAATTTTATAGAAATATAGGATATGTTTTTAGAACTTACATTGGTATCTTGGCCATGCTCATCATGGACAACATGCTCATCATTGACTTCATGCTCATCATGGACATCATGCTCATCATGGTCAGCCATCTGAAAATGTCATTAAAAAGGCAAACATTTAGCATTTGTATTAACTAGACGATAATGAAACATCAGGGCATAAACACAATAATAGATAGGCACATGTTAGGGTTTCATCACAATTAATGTTAGGGTTTCATCACAATTGATGTTAGGGTTTCATCAATGTTAGGGTTTAATCAAATCAAATTAGGATGCTAGAATGGTCAAATTTAAATCTTATTTCAACATGCATCAAAATTTACTGAATTAGGTCAAACACTAGGATTAGAAACACAAATATAATGTCCCCAAGAAAAGACATCTAAAAATGATGAAGATTGAAGTGTAATTAAGTGAGGCCAACCTCACCACGGTCGTGGGCACTATGCCACGGTCGTGCTTTTTTTTAGCAATATGACACCAAGCTCAACAGGGAAATCCTACAGAATCCCATGGTCGTGGCCACCTGCCACGACTGTGGCCATTGAAGACACCATGGACGTGGGCATCAGCACGGTCGTAATCAGTAGAAGAGAAAATGGATGTGGCACCCTGCCATGGTCGTGGGAATTAATTCAACTTGCAATAGGGTTTTTTTTTCAAAATGCCATAACCGTGGCCACCTGCCACGATCGTGGCCGAAGATGCTCAAGACGACCATGGTGATTCCCCACGGTCACCTCCTCCTCCAAAATGGTCGTGTTACTAAACACGGCCGTGGTTCCCCTAACCCACAACACAAGCATGGTCGTGCTTGCTATTGGTAAGGAGCTACGGAGAAGGAAATCTACAAAGAAGGAAAACTACAGAGAAGGAAGCAAAGAGGCTAGGGCTACCTGGAGCTAGTGTGGAGAAGAGCGGCGGCGACCGGCGGCAGGAGTGGCGGCGAGCAGTAGTGCAGGCAAGCAGGCGAGCAGTAGCAGACAGGCGGCGGCAGCAGAGTAGACCGATGGCGGCGAGCAGTAGCAGACTAGTGGCGGCTGCAGAATAGAGCAGAACGGCGGCGGCAGCGAATCATCAGGCGATTTTAGGCGAGCGGCGATCACAGCAAACAATCGCAATGAAACAAGAAGGAAGGGGAAGAGATGGGTGATACAGGTCTATTAAGTTTGTCAACAGTGTCAGTTATTTGTATAACCGACACCTTTTACCTTTAAGAGTCGGTTGTTATTACAAGACCGATGTCCAATTAGACAATCTTTGCCCTAAATTATTTGGCGGGAACCATTATCAGCGTCGGTTTTCAAGAGGATAACCGACGCCTATATTGGAACTTTTCATGCAAATTTCCATCTTATATCGGCGTCGGTTTTTAGTTAAACCACCGACGTTGTATGTGCTACTTTGGGGCAAAAAAATTTTTTGCTCGAAAATTGGATTTTGCGGGCGATTTTAGGCATCGGTTTGGTTTTCCCAGCCGATGCTGAATACAAAGCAGTACCCGTGTCTAGCTGGTCTTCGAATATAGACTTCGGGGTTCCTAAATATCTGACGTTTAATATTATAGGCATCGGTTTTGGTAAATAACCGATGCCCAGAAAAGCGACATTGAATGTTGTTTCTGTAGTAGTGCAACCGGACTTACAAATTTCTCATACTCTATAAATATATAACATGTAACATTTGGCCTCTTTTAGATGACCTTAGAACCCTCAAGTGATGGGGAAAGGAATCTTAGGATAAAATCCTAAATATATCTATGTTTATGGGCTTTAATTACCTATCACTGACCCAGTCTGATGTTACAGACTCTTTCCTAGAGTTTGCTATCATGTTTGATTAATCAGGTGTTTAAGTATCTACAAAACCCTACTTTTGCTACATGTTCCCCCTGCCATGCCTGGATGACTTCCACCTAATGGGGGACCTTCCGCAGCCTATGAGGGGATTTAACACCCTTGGTTGTCACCTATATAAGCAAACTCCATTTGATACCTTCCTCCTCATAGTCAAGTTCCTCCTCCCATGAACGCCTTCATCACCCACATCGACAAAGTCTTCATCGTCTACTCCATTGTTCTGGAGTCACAATCTCCAGTTGTGCCTTCTTCAGCAGTTGCTCTGAGGATGCTAGAGATAACCCCACAACACCTTCAACCTTGACTCATTGCTTCTAAAAAATATGAGTGTGTGATGAGTACAAGGATGGGCTCACACTCTAGCGGCACTGGGGGTGATGGCCATCGACGACCTCCAAACCAAGGAGGAAGGCGACCCCAATAGAGAAACAATGCTACAGAGGAGGTCACAGTGGCTAGCGTGGCCAAGGATTGGACTGCAGTGTTCAAAAAATCAATCGAAGATGTAGACACCAGATTACCAGAAACCGAGCTGACCGTGGAAGGGGAGACGATCATCATCCCGCAAGAGGAGGTGGATGAAAATGCTGCCCTATGGAGGAATACGCTAGCAGGGTATATCATTGGGTTCAATCCACATATACCAACGCTCCAAGACTACTTGCTCAGGTTATGGCGATTGACAGGATCCATGGAGGTGCTGGGTCGGGGAAGCGGAAGCTTCATCATTAAATTCTAGGAGGATACAGACCTTACAAATGCTTTAGAGGGCGGCCCTTGGCAGGTGAAAGGCAAGCCGCTGGTCCTAAAAAATGGGAGAAAGGAGAGCCTTTAGAACAGGAGATATTCACCGCTATTCCGGTATGGATGAAGATCCTAAACCTTCTGCTCAAACTATGGAGCGAAGTGATGGTCGCATGCATCACGTCATTCCTAGGGAAGCCGCAGTGTTTGGATCGTCAGACGAAGGTGAAATCAGGAATCAACTACGCTCGAGTGAACATGTTGATGAGTGCTAAGTCCTCCTTTCTAAAGGCATTAAAAATGTGGACGGATAAAGGGGTTGACTACACTATAATCATTGAGTACGAGTGACATCCCTAATAAATGCCATCATTGTGAAAGCTTCGACCATGATAAGGCATTGTGTAATGATGTTGTTCTACCCCCGGAGAAGACGGTAGACAAGCCCAAAGCAGATCAACCAGTGTAGAGCACAAGGCAAGCACAAACTACTCATCAAAATGTCCCAGAGAGCAGTGCCTCGTAGCCTGAGGTGAGGGACTCTATTGGTGATAATCAAAATGTCCCAAGGAGCAACGCCTTACATTATGAGGCGAGAGAATCTACTGGTGACAAGTCTGACAAGGAGAACCACAGTGGGGGATCTGGTGAGAAAGATGAATTTTAGAGACCAAAGAAGACAGTGAGTCCAAGGAGAACAAGAAGGTAGACGACACCTACCGAGAAAGAGCAGGAAGGAAACATGTTCCAATCGCTTGAGGACTCAAACAAAGAGACAGAAGCCACAACCTTGACTGGCGGCAGGCCAGTCCCGAGGGCCAATGGTTGAAACGCCAAAGATGTTGTCTTGGAACGTCTGCTACTTATCCAGTTGGGAGAAGCAAGACATTGTATGAGCTGAACTGAGAAGAGCTAAGGTAGATGTGGATCTTCTTACTGAGGTGAAAATTAAAAGAAGTAAGCTAGCTAAAGCAATGCATCAGACCTGGCCATATGCAAAGTGGGTAGATAACTCATTCTCCTATAAGAAAACAAGAATACTAGTGATTTGCGAAAGAAGTGATATTCAAATCACAGTGGTCTCACAATCCAGACAGGTCCTACACCTATGCTTGAACTTTGGTGGAAGAAGTACTGAGATGACTATGGTATATGGTGACAATGATGATACCAAGAGGGAAAGTCTCTGGGATGATTTGATAAAAATCAACACCTCAGTGAAAAACTCATGGTTCATCACTGGCGACTTCAATGCGGTCAAGTAGGTGGAGGAAAGAAAAGGAAGAGCTGCACCTTCAGCAAAGTTGATGAGGGACTTCAATGAGGCTGTGCAAAAACTGAATGTGATAGAAGTAGAGGTGAAAGGGTCTTTCTTTACATGGAACAACCAACATAGTGGTAATAATAATACCTGAAGCAAAATCAATAGAACTCTCTACAACTCCCAAGGCTTGGGGGAGTTCCCTAAGTTATGGATTGAAATCTTCTCCTCCATATATAGTGATCATCACAGACAAATCATTCACCTGGATGACAAAGTACAAAGGTGCAGCTACCCTGTTCGGTATTTCAATGCATGGGCCAACCTTCATGGGTTCAAGGAGGTCATCTCTAAAGATTGGAAAACCAAAGTAGATGGAAACCCTATGTACAGACTCTACTAACAGTTGAAGATCACAAAAAAAAGCTTGCAAACATGGAACTGGGAAAATGCTAGTAACCTGGTTGATTCGGCCAAAAATAAGAGAAGGAGGCTCTAAGGGCCCAAGATGAGGCTGATAAATATCCTTACAATGAGCTGATGTGAGACATTGCTAGGACCCTTAAAGAGGAAGCTCTTGCTACTAGGGACATTGAGGAATCCATTATGAGATAGAAATCTCGTGTTTTTTGGCTCAAGAATGGTGATTCAAATACAAAGTTCTTTTATGCCTCCTTGAAAACTAGGAGAATGAGGAACCAAATTTGGATTCTTGATGTGCATGGTGGGAAAACAAGAAATATGGAAGGTATTACTGATACCTTCATCAGGAACTACAAGAAAATTTTCAATGCACCTAGTATAAGCTATGTGTTCAATGGAGATAACCTGCCTAAACTTACAGGGAATCAGAAGAGGTCTATGTGACTGATGTTGAAATATACAAAATAGTGAAAAACTCTGATGATGACAAATCTCCTAGTCCCGAGGGGATGAATGCACACTTTTTCAAATCCACTTGGGATATAGTGGGGGACGATGGATGTTGTGCCATAAAGGACTTCTTTCTTAAAGGGAGGATGTCGAAGGAGATGAACAAATCCTTTTTGGCTTTGATTCCCAAAGTCAAACAACCACAGCGAGTTGGTGACTGGAGACCAATCTCTTTGTGTAACTTTGTTACTAAAGTTATATCAAAAATTATGGCAAATAGGTTGAGGGATATATTACCTAACCCTATAATTTCAAACCAGTGCACATTTGTTAAAGGTAGAAGGATCGTGGATGCTATTCTCCTCACAAATGAAGTGGTGCATGACTTCAAAAAAGGTAATGTCAGTGGTAAACTATCTTTAAAAGTTGACTTGAGCAAGGCGTATGATTCCATTGACATCGGATATTTGCTTAATATTCTTAATTTAATGGAGTTCCCTGATTGCTGGATTCACTGGATTAGAGAGTGTTTGAACACTACCTCATTCCAAATTTTGATTAATGGAGTGCGTACATAAATAATCCAATCTTCGAGTGGCATAAGGCAGGGCGAACCTTTGGTGCCTAATCTATTTGTCATAGGGATGCAAGGATTAACTTCTATCTTCGATGAGGCTATTAATAAAAACAAGGTTGTGCCTTTGAAGGTTGGTGATACTACTGTCTCCCATTTTTTGTTTGTTGACGACCTGTTGGTTTTCGCAAAGGAAACTGAAGACAACATTACTGGCATCAAGCAGTGCTTGTAGCGCTTCAGGGAGGCTTTAGGTTTGGAGCTTAATCCGTAGAAAAGCCGACTATTTTTAAGCAAAAATGCACCTAGCAAGATCAGTTCTATGTTGGCTGTAGAAGTAAGCAAATTTCCTATGAAGTACCTTGGCGTGCCATTGTTTGCAGGAAGACTTACTAAGAGGTTGTTCTACCCTCTTGTTGACAAAATCAAAACTAACCTAGAAGCGTGGAAATCCAAGCTCCTTTCAATGGCAGGGAGGTTGGAATTGGTCATCTCAACCCTTACTTCTTATCACTTGTATTGGATAGGGGTATTCCCTCTACCAAGAACCCCGATGGAGGAAATTGAAGCTTTATGTTGAAACTTCCTATGGGGGGATAAAGAGGAAAGCAAGCACATTCACTTGGTATCTTAGGACATCATATGTAGGCCTAAGTTCGAAGGGGGGTTAGGCATACAAAGAGTGGAAAATTGGATTGCAGCTGGGCTTATTAGAACACTATGGGACATTGCCAATAAGAAGAATTCATTATGGATAAGGTGGATTCACAGCAAATACATCAAGGATGAGACACTATGGTCAGGCAAAGGTAAGCAAACGAACAGTTGGATGTGGAAAAGCATCCTAAAGACCAGAGATAGATGTTTGTCGTGTGTCCGCATCAATATTGGACAGGGGACAACAATTAAAACATGGAAGGACCCTTGGGTTGATGGAAGGTTCTTGGGTCAATGTGTTGATGATGTAGGCTATCTCCAACTTAGGTCCAATCTTGGACCTAACAGCTATATGAGCAATATTATCACTGACAGTAAATGGGATATACTTATGGCTAGAGGGACAGAAAGATTGATGAATATCTACAGTAGCATTCAGGTGGGAGGTGGTGATGATGTGTGCCTTCTGGACAGTAGTACATTGCTATCTTTGAAGAAAGCTTGGGATTTTTGCAGAATAAAACATGATGATTCGGTTTGGACCAGGTGGTTATGGAGATCAAGAGCTCCTAAAAGGGTGATCCTATACTACTGGAAGCTTCTGCTTGGCAAACTTGTCACAGAAGACATCTTACAAAGAAAAGGTAACATCCTTGCATCTAGATGCAACCTGTGTTGCAAAGAAGAGGAGACCAACAACCACATTATGTGGGGTTGCGATGTGGCCAATGAAATATGTAGGAGAGTAGCACCGATGCTATCCTTTATTCCAGGTTGTAAGGAGGAACTGCACATGCTGAAAAACAAGAATGAAGCTATGCTCACCACCTTAGTTATATATCATATATGGATTCCTAGGAATCACATCATTTTTGAAGGATCTAGATGCAACCCAATGTTTGTTTGGCGTTGTATTTCTAGTGACTATAGAAGCCTGCATAGATAGGTTTCTTTTATTTATCTTGCATAGATAGATATTATTGGAGCTCTAGCCCCCCCACTTGTACATTTTGTTATTATGGAATGAGAAGCATGCTTAATGATTAAAAAAAACCTTCAACCTCGACTCGACCACCTATAACAACACATCAATGCCCTAAAGCCATGGCTTTCCTGGGCGTCACCACTCACCTTTGAGGAGTCGTGATGGCCGGAGCCATCTGCCTGGATCCAACGACCATGTCCTAAGATGGTTTCCATCCCTCCTTATGGTGGTGATCTATATCAGACAAGAAGAAGGTAGAGGAAGGGGCTAGATCTGACCGGGTTTAGGAGGGATGATGCGGCTGGAGAAGATCTTCCTAGAGTCCAAGGGCGACCATACGACCACCAATTTTCTTTCTTCCATAGCCGATCAGATGTCCCCTATTAAATAGGGAAACAGTGGAGGCATAATCCCCCAGCTAGCTGCTGAGAACGGAGGGGGGGTTGCAGGTCATGCAGATCCTGTCCAAATCCATTTAAACCCAACAAAAGGTAATTAGTTGTTTAAATCATATCTTATGATCCATAGGTTTGTTTTGAATGTATAAGATACCTATGTGAATCTATTGGAGTATAGAATACTAGAAAAATGTTATATATAAGATTTGATTCTTATAATGGACGAGTATCATATTAGAAGCAATACATGTCACTTGTTGTAGATCGGGCAGTATTAGTGGCATATACTGGAGTATAATGATTAAAGTTCCTATCTAACCCCTGATGATGTCTACTATTGATATTATGTATCTGATAATAAATCATGGTGTGATATATCATAGTGAATGCTTGACCACCTGATTAAGGGTAGTAACCCTAATCTAAGTCGAGAAAATGACTTGATGATAAGTAAATACCCTAAACATCATCATATGATAAGTTGAACATATGAAACATGTTTATACCCTATTATATAGTATACATATGTAAGTAGAATGAGGCTACATATGCACACATACGCATCTAAGATGAAACATGAAACCTAATTTGATCTAGGAGGTATGGGTTTTGAGTTTATTAGATATTCATGAAATGTTCATGACTTTTTTAGGAACTAGGATTTTAACTCAAGGATTCAAGACCTTAAATTTATGTTTTCTCCATCTCAGGTAAGTTGTTCATACCCATGATTATTCATATTTGTCAAACTCAACATATCCTCATAAGCTTTTATACTGTATGTGATCCAGTGTTCTAAGATTTTATGTTAAGATATGCAAGTGAGATTTCCATACATTCATGGGTATGTCCTTACATGTACCTAATATCTCGAGAAGAGATATGCCATTAGGATTTATAAGAATGCTAGAGACTCATGAACTAGGTTCACGAGAAAACTAAAGGATCATATTTATGTAAGAACTATTAGTAATGATTCATATTGATGAATAAGACCACAAGATAAGATATGCAACCAAGATAGTCATACATGATAATGTGGGATAAGAATGTATTAAGATTTCAAGTAGAAATATGCTACTAAGATTTCATAGATAGATTATTATCTAAGAAATAAGTGTTATTTAGATTTCTTAATATGATTAAGATCTAAGAATTAAGTACATGATAAGATTATAAGGAGTAGAATGCATTAATTTATGATTAAGTTTGCAAGATAAGATTTTATAAGATTCATGTTTTAAGATATAAGAGTTAAGCTCACATGAATGCATTAAGATTCATGTTAAGATAAGACTTCATGAGACTTTTAGGAGGTTGAGTTAGCATGTCATAAATCATATTTTATATATCTAATACATAAGTTACTTTAATATACTTAATATTCCTATATTCAGTTCATATTATTTTCCTAAGCCTTTAGACTTACATGTCATAAATCTGATATCAGAATTTAACTAAGTCATTCTATCAAACAAGAGTTTTAAATTAAGATCTATTCAGATGATAAGAATATCCAATTATGATTCTGATTTAGATTATTCCATATGTGGGTAGCCAAATATTTGATTAAGATACATGATAAGGGTTTTAGACCCAATCTCAATTTTGTAATTGAGATTATTCATATTCAGATGTAAATTCAATTCAGAATTTATGAACATAGATTCAGATTTTGAGTTATGTACATGTTTAATACTCAGTATTCCATTTCAGATAAGTTTAGATATAGAATTTAGTAAGCTTAGACTTAAGATAATTAATTCAGAGCCTTCACATAATACATTATATGATAAGTCCTCATTTAGAGAGTCCTAAGATGATTCAGAGGCATCTATTGCCAATTCAAATGGATGTTTACTCCATTTCAGAGGGTACATTGTGCCAACTAAGGGTGTGTTGCACCATAGAGGACACTTTGGTGTCAACAGAGGGCACCTAGTGCTATCAGAGGGTGTGTTGCATCATAGAGGACACTTTAGTGTCAATAGAGGATGACTTATCGTATAATGGTGGCCACAAATCTCATAAAAACCATAAATGAAAGATACCTTAGTTCAAAGCATAAACACAATCTTATTTATAAGTATAATGACAGAGATTAAGATATGAGAGACATGACTCAGGCCCTTTGAGCAAGTCATGTGGCCCATGCACCAGAGTGCATGTCAATTCAGAGACATAACCCAGGCCCAGAGTGCAGGTTATGTGACCCAGACACCTTAGTGCAGGTCATGAGACCCATGTACCATAGTATAGGTCTCCAGAGAAAGATAAGTAAAAAGATAAGAACTAAGTTAAAGTAATAAGAGATACTTACGTTTTCGATTTTATACAGAGTTTACTATTTGTTTCATGTTTATAATATTCAAGAATATTTTGTAATATCTTATTACTTTAGTTTTGAACATATTGAATACTCATGCAACTTACGCTAACAACCATGTTTATCGATGGATGATGTTTAAGTTGATTAATAAAGATGTTTAGGTAGTCAATTAAACAACCAATTAACTAACTAGACTCGAAACCATCGATTGTAAGTGTTGGAGTAATTGGTTTGGGTGTCAGGTTGATTGGAAATTGAATTGGCTCAGGGTTGGTGAGACGACCGCTTCACCTGGTGAACCAATCAGATCGTTCATGCCAAACAAAGCTTCTGGTGATTTTCTCGATTCACAAGAGTAGTTGATCGTTTCACTTGTTCAATTCTATCGGTACAAGGAATTAATGTTAGACATTAATTGTGAAATGAATTGTCAATTCAAATTGCTATTGGGACAGACGTGAATCAATCGGCTCACTAAGTGGACCGATTGGCTCACTATGTCAGCCGATCGGATCACTAGTGAATTGACCGGTTCACCTATCATAGGGCAATTAATTCATGGAAATACCACTCCCACATAGACTGGGAACCTAGACCATAACCCCTCCTATGAATAGAGGGGTACTAGGGTCTACTAAGACACATCCGTTGCCTCTAAAAATTGTTTGTCTTCTCTGGTTGTGGTGTCCAAGACAAGCCGAGCAAGTTCTACCTGATAAAGGAAGGGATAGCAAGGGAGAACAATTGTGGGAGAGAAAGTTGGTGACTAGTACACCAACGGGAGGGACTACTCCTTCCTATTCATTCTAGTAGGATGATAAGAGTTCTAGGTGGTCCGTATGGAGTTCCATAGAGGCAAGGTGGCCTTTTCCTATCACTAGGAAGACAACGTCAACCTATAGTTTGTGGTAGAGACCAATGAGTAGTTGTAGGTGTCGTTCGAGTTAGTTGTCTTTAGTGGTGACTAGGAGTTGCTATAGATGAGTCCCAGTGCAACTAGGAGTGTTGCATGACTACAACGATAAGGAGATGTTGCTGGACTTGCTCTAAGACCAGATATATCCTCAAAACCATCATTTCTCTTATATAGTTGTTGACACAATAAACTAGTTTATGGGAAATATGGTAATAAATTTTTGGTTTGCTACATGTTTTTTCGCCATATTTTCCCATAGTGGTATCTGAGCCAATGTCAATCTATTATATTTTAGATAATCAATACAATCAATTTTTTTGTTTTATCTTTTATTTATTACATGATATCCGAATAAGTCTTTTCCAATCAAATACCAAGCATAATCCCAAACTAATATATATATATATATATATATATATATATATATATATATATACACACACACACACACACACACACACACATATATATATATATATATATATATATATATATAAATATATATATATATATGCAATTTACACGTGTCGCCCTAAAAGCAAGTTTTGATGGTAGAAGTGTAGCATGGTTATGACCAATAACCCTAATTATCTATGCATGGTTATGTGGTTGGTTATTCCTATTTATCTCGGTTTGCATACCGAGCCTCTACCTTATCTTCCAATTGTAAAAGTATTATTGTCTCCTACCATTACTCCCCTTGAATATAACTCGAGGTTTCTCTATAATCATAGAATAGTAGGATAGTTTATTTTATTGTTGCGACAATGAAGGAAATGAGTCAATCAGATTGAGGACCAATTGATGGAGGCCCAACTGATCAACTAGAGGACCTAAAATATGGTGGCCCAGAGTCCAGACGACTGAGGAGATGACCAATTGACCGGCCAAGAGGCGGGTCGATCGGTTCAAGGGTTGAACCGATCAACCCAGATTGGAAAGCATGAGTCTTAATCACAACAAGTTTCTGCATGTGATGTAGACCCTAGGTTGCGGTAAGTCCTTGTGGCTCCAAGGAATTATAGTAGGATGGCCATAACTATCACTTTTGTTTATTACATGTTTTTGTTGTGGTATATAGCATTTATATGATGCATACTATATATGTGGTGATTGAATAAAGTATATGTATTTATAAATAAAAATCCCTCAATCATATATTAAGTCATAGACGCTTTCCATTAGTAGTATAGATGAAAAGATTGTTCAACTAAGCATGGGCATCCTAAGGGTGGTGCATTGTCTATCTCGTGGAAGTGTGATTGTAATGATGTAGGCACGCCAAGCCGGATGCATTATTATCATGTTGGCTTTTAAGTCAGGCTTAACTATGTGACCTTAATGAGATTAAGCACCAGAAGCATGCAGATGATTATGGCAAGGAGTTGTACATATCATCTATCCAAGAGTTGCATATGATGTAATTGACAAAAGTTGTCTACCTTTATAATTGACTATGGATGTTGGCATTGGCCGGGTAATAGTTGAATTATTTTATATCTTGGCTCACTAGAAGGTTGTATACTGCAATCTTCCGAATTGATATGTGAGGGCTATTCATTTGAATAAAATAGTGAAAACAATAATCAATTAAAGACCTAATTAATATCATCAATTTTAAAATCAAATCAAATAAAAAAGGGTTCTTGACAAAATGCAAATGTTCTCTTATAGAATCAAATGACAAAGAAATCAGTATTGCGATCAGTCCTTAGGAAGGAAAACCTTGACGGGACAAATTTCCATGAATGGTTTTGGACTTTGAGAAGGGTTCCCAATGAAGAGTGCAAGCTCTATGTCCTTGATAAACCAATGCCAAAAATACATGCTCCTGATGTGCCTAGGGCAAGGGTGGATGCTTACTGGAAGGATGTCGACGATTCCTTGGACATAAAGTACCAACATGAACTATGAGTTGCATGAGAAATGTGAGGATGTGGAGATTCTTGAGATGGTAACACATCTTAGGAAAGTGAACCATGATCTCACAAAGAAAGAAATGAACAATGTCATAAAGGTTCTTTTCGAGTGTAAGCTAATAAAGGGAGACTCAGTAGAAGAACATGTGCTCAATATGATTGGACATGTGTATCATCTTGCAGAACCAAAACTCTCTTTGAGCCAAGAGTTGGCCACGAATATGATTTTGAATTCATTGCCAAAATCATATAGCCACTTTATTGTATGTTATCATGTGAATAATATGGCCAGACCGATGTCAGATTTGCTTGGTATGTTGATTCATGCCAAAGCAAGGAAGGACAAATCCATGATGGTGATCAACAGAGTTGAGTTCAAGGATGAAAGCAAGGTAGTGAAGGGTTCTAAGGCCAAGCCCAAATCCAGATCTTCAACACTCAAGATGAGGAGAAATAAAAGTACAAGAGGAACTTGCCCTTTGTACTTGAAGGCATTCAGGAAGAAGAAGATGGGGATACAGATATCCACTTCAGGTATATATGTAACTGAGATAAACCTATCTAATTCTTCATCTTGGATACTAGATACCAGATGTGGATCTCGCATATGCTCGAATATGCAGGATCTGAAAAGAAGTAGGCCATTGGGAAATGGTGAGGTTTAACTATGAGTCACAAATTGAGAAAAGTTGCTTCCACTACATTTAGAACCTATAGTTTATCCTATCCACATGACTTGTAATATGGTTAGTGAAATGCTAATATGTATCTATCATAAATAGAAACATCATTTTTGTATCTTGTATGTATAAGGAGGCATAATTTCATATTAATAATGGTTGATATTCTATTTCAAAAGATGGGATCTTTTATGGCAGTTCCCCAATGTCTTATGGTATTTATTTGCTAGATCTAAAGACAAATGTTTATAATGTAAATATTAAAAGACTAAAACTCAACAAATCAACAAAACATACCTTTAGCATTGTCGATTAGGGCACATAAATTAAAATCGAATATCTAGACTCCTTAAAGATGGTTATCTGCACTCTTTTGATTTTGAATCAATAGAGACATGTGAATATCATTGTTGGGCAAGATGGCTAAGAGCCCTTTAACTAGTAACAATGAGAGGTCTAGTGATCTATTAGGACTCAGACATACTAATGTATGTGGGCCTTTTAGATCAACTAATAGAGGTGGGTATCAATACTTCATCACCTTCATTGATGACTTCTGTAGGTACGGTTATGTTTATTTGATGAAACATAAATAAAAAACTCTTGACAGGTTCAAGGAGTGTATGAATGAAATATAAAACCAACTTGGCAAAAGCATTAAGGAACTTTTTTTATGAAGGTGGAGAATACTTAATCCCAAATTTTGAGGTCCTTCTGAGATCCTATGGTATTGTATCACAGTGGACTCCACCTGGAACACCAAAACATAATGTCTTATCAGAAAGAAGGAATCACACATTGCTAGATATGGTGCGATCAATGATAAGTTTAGCTGAACTTCTAACTAACTTATGGGGTTATGCTCTTGAAACCGCCACATTTTCACTAAATTGAGTACCATCTAAATCGGTTCAAATGACGCCATATGAGATATGGTATGGGAAGAGTCCCAATATGTCTTTTATGAAGATTTGGGGATGTAAAGCTTATGTGAGGAAAATGTTTTCTGAAAAGCTTGGCCCTAAATCTGATAAATATTATTTTTTGGGATATCCTAAGGAGTCTAAAGGATATTACTTTTGTTCCCTATTTGATGGTAGAGTGTTTGTTTCTAGAGATATTGTTTTCCTAGAGAAGGAATTTATTTCCAAAGGAATCAGTGGAGGAGAGTGGAACATGAAGAGGTTTGAGACCAACAAGAAAGAATAGAACCGATAGATGTATAAGAGGAACAAAGAGAATCATGAAGTGTTGTGGAATCTCAAATTCCTCAAGTAACACAGGTACCTTGTAGATCTAATAGGAGACACCTTGAACCTAAGAGATTTGGATATCTTGTAACTCAGGAAGGTGGTGAGTTGGTCATAAATGATTAGCCACCAACCTATCTTGAAGCTACTAAAGAACTAGAGTCTGAGAAATGGCTTGAGGCCATGAGATCTGATATGGAATCCATGTATACCAACAAGGTATGGACCTTGTTGGATCCATATGAAGGGGTAAAATCCATAGGGTGAAAGTGGGGCTTCAGGAAGAAGACTGACATCAATGGCAAAGTACAAACCTATAAGGGTAGATTGGTTCAAAGGGTTTCATAAAAGTTTAAGGTGTTGACTATGAAGAAACTGTTGGGTTTTAGGGGAGACAGAGAAGGCAGCGGAAACAAAAAAAATTTCTCCCCCAACCCATACCGAGGAAACGCGTCAACGTCTATATAATAGGAAAAGATGGTTTGTGGAATCATACCTTGTCCCGAGGCTTGCTCGGCGACAATACCTCGTGCAATGTGCGGTCTTCAACTCCGGTCTTGGACGGTGTCTGTGCAGCTCCTGGTCACACCGGGAGTGACGACTCCTCCTCCTACCGGACTGTCAGATGACAGTTGTCTTCCTAAGCGGCAGTGTCCTCCCGCCTCTGTAGTAGTCCACACGGACCCCCTGGAACTCCACACTCCTTGTCCCACAAGGAAGTGGAAGGAGTCGCACCCTCTTGTTGACGTACTAGTCGCCAACACACTCTCCTGCTACCAGTTGCAACTGCAGTTGTCCTTCCCTTGCTGCACCTCCCTTTTGCGGGAAGCACTTGCTCGGGATCTCTCACGGTTACCAAAACCAGAGAGAACGACAACTTCACAAAGCAACCAGCTTGCATTGAGTTGTGCTTTGAGAAGCCCCCAATACCCCTATATATATAGGTGGGTCATGGGACAGGGTTCTCTGTGCCCGGCAATATGGGACTAAAGCAGGAGTAGAAGGGTTCGAGATTTTCCACAAAAAGCAACCAACTCGCAACCTGAACCGATCGGTTCACAAGTGAACCGGTCGGTTGGAGCACCAACCGATCGGTTGGGACCCATGAGCCGATCGGTTCACTTCTGAACCGGTCGGTTCGTGGTCCTGATTAGTTCCCGATTGACTTTCCAACTTTCGTTTCTAATTGGTATCGAATACCAATCCTTGTTCCAATCAAATTGGGCAAGTGAATCGCAAGGAAAATTCTCACCGACCTGACTTTCCGAACTTGCTCGGTTGCACCAGTTGAACCGATCGGTTCAATACTTGAACCGCTCGTTTCACCCTGGGCTTGAGCCGATCGGCTCAACACTTGAGCCGACCGGTTCAGCAACCTCAGCCGACCAGTTCAACACTTGAACCGATCGGTTGGGAGTACAGGTTGTGCAGAATCAGTCAAATGTGATTTCAATCAATCCGATACTCCAATCAATGCGTCCAACACCTTGAACCATATGATATTGAGTCATCGACTGATTGAGTGTTTAATTGAACTACTAAACTCCTTTAGTAATCAATCTAAACATTGCTTTGTGGACAAGACTCCTCTTCCATGTTAAATCCTATGTGTGTGACCCTGCAGGTCCATTTCACGTTGGCAGTGAAAGTCCATAACACTTATGACTTCACAAGCAAAGAGCGGTGCCTAGTCACACATCAGTGCTACCCAAGTGAAAGTAAAAAGTTGGAGAACAACTTTCATCCTACAATCCGTGAATGGTGTTACAGTGAATGTATAATTCCTTTGTCACTGATATCCCGAATGAACTCAAGGCATGGAACAATCATCCTGTCAACGTTCATTCACTTTCTTGATCTCATAGTAGATTGAAGGAGATATGTATGACATCAATATCACATACTGATTCACACATGCGTGCGCACACCTATCTCAATCCTACTCATCAAGTGGCCTTGGATATCAAACTCCCTCAGGAGGGACAAATCCCATATCTATCACTCACCCCTCAAAAGCCCCATGTGTCAAAGCCACCCAATCATCACCTTTATAACAACCCATGTTTCAAGACTGCGTTTGATGATGTCAAAGTGTGCCCAACGACATGTGTTGAGTGTAGTGATTTCAGGTCTAAGAATCACACTCACCACCATCACTGTGAGTACTGACTGTGACTATCATCTCATGGTTCCATGTGTCAAACTCACAGTGGGTCTGTCCGGTACCTTGTTCTCTAACAAGTACCTATGTGTTTGGTTTGATATCTCTATATCATGACTAATGAGATTATGTCATCAACCAACACCACAATCTAGTCTTGTGTGTCATTGCTGTCTATCTACCTTCCACAATGACATCTGACTAGGGACATAACAAGAATGTACAAACTCTTAGCATCCGTATGATCTCATCGTTCAGGTCCTCAACCTGAAAGCATATGTCATTGAGTACTGTCATTCTCTAGACATTCAATTTGTTCTATCACTATCTCATATGACTGAACCAGAAAGAATTGGAATCTTGCCTTTGATGTTTATCAAATAAATCTTATGTATCCCACCAATCATCCCATGATTGGCTCTCAGGGCATACATACCAACAGATACCTTTTCTCCAGTGGCCATGGTTAATTTCATCAAGATCATTCTAGCTATTGCAGCTTATCATGACTACGAGATTTGACATATGCATGTTAAAACTACATTCCTATACGAGAATCTTCTTGAGGATGTGTACATGACACAATCGAGGGTTTTATAAATCCAAAGAATGCAAATAAAGTATGTAAGCTACAAAGGTCAATCTATGGATTGGAGCAAGCATCTCAAAGCTGGAATCTTTGATTTGAAGAGATAGGCAAAGAGTTTGTCTTTAGTCAAAATGAAGATGAACCTTGTGTGTACAAGAAGGTTAGTGAGAGCATAGTGACATTCCTCGTATTGTATGTATATGACATACAATTGATGGGGAATGACATTCCTACTTCACAAAAGGTAAATACATGGCTGGGAAATAGAAAATATTTTCTATGAAAGACTTGGGAGAAACATCCTACATCTTGGAGATCAAGATTTATTGAGATAGATCTAGAAGGCATCTTGGACAAAGTCAAAGCACATACATTGAAATTTTTTGAAGCGGTTTAGCATGAAGATCTTAAAGAGAAGAAACATATCCATGCGTCATGGAGTTACCATCTCCAAAGCACAATGTACCAGTTCTTGTAAAGAAAGGAAATGCATGAGTTTGATTCCATATGCATAATAAATGTGATCAAACGTGTATGCAATGTTGTGTCCTATCCCGATGTAATGCCTGAGCCCACTGCCCAAGGCTCTAGTAGAGTTTCAGGATTGACGACTGGCCCCACATACCACCACTAGCCTTAACTGCACACTTTGTCCTCACTGACGCGCAAGCCAGGATCAACTTCTCGACTGGTCACCCATCCTAGTACAACTCCAAGATGAGCACACTTAACTATGGAGTTCTTTAGTGATGGGCTCCCTAAAAAGGAGGTGCACGTCCAATCATTCCTTTTAAGATCATGTTATCTGCGGCCTCAAATCTTGGGATGTTACAATCTCCTTCACTTAGACTCTTGACATCCTCATCAAGGCTCAACTATATGGCCTCATAATATTGCCCCATTTCAGTGCAGACCCAGAATGGCCCATGGACACCCAGCTCCCGATCACGGAATACCAGTACAAGGGTGGCTACATCACCATGGATATCCCTTTCCAACTTGCCCAAACCACACAACTCAAGACTGGCATGCCACATGCCCATCTAGGCCCCACCTACTGGAGGGGTTTTGGCTCTGATATTATTTATAACACCTGGGCCCACTACCTAATGCTCTAGTAGAGTTTCAGGATTGACGACTGGCCCCACAGACCACCACTAGCCTTAACTGCGCACTTTGTCCTCACTGACGCACAAGCCAGGATCAACTTCCTGACTGGTCACACATCCTAGTACTACTCCAAGTTGAGCACGCTTAACTATGGATTTCTTTAGTGATGGGCTCCCTAAAAAGGAGGTGCACCTTGGTGATATGGGTAGTCCAATCATTCCTTTTAAGATCATGTTATCCGAGGCCTCAAATCTTGGGATGTTATACCTGATGTCTCGTATGCCTTGAGCATGACCAACATATATCAGTCAGATCCAGGTGATGCTCACTGGATAGCCATGAAGAACATCTTTAAGTGATTCAGAAGGACTAAGGATTAGTTCCTCGTCTATGATGGAGAGGAAGAGTTGGTGGTAAAGGTTTACACTGATGCAAGCTTCCAAACCGACAAAGGCGATTACAATTAGGATTCATGTTCTACCAAAACAACAGACATGTGAGCTGGAACAGTTCCAAGCAAGAAATAGTTATTGATTGTAAATATAGGTCGAGTATATTGCCGCATTGAATGCAACAAAGGATGATGTATGGATCAAGAAGTTCATATCTAAACTTGGGGTTGTTCCTAGCATCAGTGAAGCAATTGAGCTATATTGTGACAACAATGGAGCTATTGCACAATCTAAGGAACCCATATCACAAGTGGGAGTCTGTTGGTATGTATGCCCAAAGAGACAATCATATGTTGATTTTAATGGAATAATATGTAAAACATTTGATTAATAAATAAAGGCAAGCTTCCAATTAATAAATGTCTAGAGAATGATATTACTTAATGACATATGTCTTCAAGTACGTGACTGGAATGATGAGACCATACAGATGTTAAGAGTGTATACATTCTCATTATGTCCCTAGTCATGAGATGTTATTATGGAATGTAGATAGAAAACAATAACACATAAATCTAGAGTGTATCTTGGTTGATGACAAAATCTCATTAGTGATGATATGTGATATCAAACCAAGCACACAAATACATGTTAGAGAGTGTATTGAGCAGACCCACCATGAGACTCACACATGTAAACCATTACCATGATAGTCATAGTCATTTCTCATAGTGTTGGTGGTGATTGTGGTTCTTAGACCTAAAGTCACTACACTCATCACATGTCATTCGGTATGCTTTGACATCATCAAATGTAATCCTTAATAAGGGTTGCCATAACAATGATGATTGGGTGACTATGACACATGGGGACTGATCATGAGTGATGTAGATGGGATTTGTCCCTCCTATACGAGCATGATATCCTAAACCTCTTGATTAGCGAGATTGAGAAATGCATGGCCATGCACATGTGAGTCAATATGTGATATTGATCTTACATATATCCTAGACAGTCTGCTTTGGTTCAAGAAAAAGATTGAATGTTGAAGAGGATGACTACTACATGCCTCGATTTCAATCTAGATATCAATGACAAAGGAACTATACAAACACTGTAACACCATAGACAATTTATAGGTTGAAGTTGTTCTCCAACTTTCCATTTACTTGGGTAGAACTGATTTTTGACTAGGCACAACTCTTTACTTGTGATGTCATAAATCAGTTATGGACATTCACTGCCAACGTGATACAGGACCTATAGGGTCACACACATAGGAACTCACCTCGAAGAGGAGTTTATCCATGGATTATGTTTAAGTTGATTACTAATGATGTTTAGGTAGTCAATTAAACAACAAATTAACTAATTGGACTTAGAACCATCAAGTACACGTGTTGGACTGACTGGTTAGGGTGTCAGGTTGATTGGAAATTGAATTGGTTGAATTTTGCATGAGTCAAGACACCAACTGATCGGCTCACTGGATCAACCGATCGCCTCAAGATTGGTGAGATGACCGGTTCACTTGGTGAACCGATCGTTCAGTCATGCCAACTGAAGCTTCTGGTGATTTTCTCAATTCATGAGAATAGTTGATCGTTTCATTTGTTCAATTTGATTGGCACAAGGAATTAATGTTGGACATTAGTTGGAAACAAGTTGTAATTTAAAATTGTGATTGGGAAACATGTGAAATGACTGGCTCACTATGCCAGTCGACAGATTCACCTATCACAGGGCAATTAACTCATGGAAATTATGGTCCCTTCCACTCCCACATAGACTGGGAACCAAACCCTAACCCCTCCTATAAATGGAGGGGTACTGGGGGTTTCTCAAATACATCAATTGCCTCTGACAATTGTTTGTCTTCTCTATTTGTGGTGATAGAGAGAACCCAAAAAAGTATACCCGATAAAGGGAGGGATAGAAAGGAAGAACAATTGTGGGAGAGCAAGTTGGTGACTAGTACACCAACGGGAGGGACAACTTTTTCCTGTCCATTCTAGTAGGATGACATTAGTTTGAGGCGGTCCATGTGGAATTCCATCGAGGCAAGGTGGCTTTTTCCCATCGCAATGAGGATAACATCAAATCGTAGTCCATGGTAGAGACTAAGGAGTTGTTGCAGGTGTCGTTTGAGTCTGCTATCCGTGGTGGTGACTAGGAGCTACTGCAGATGAGTCCCAATGGAACTAGGAGTGATGCACGACTACAATGATGAGGAGATGTCACTGGACTTGCTCCAGTATAAGGTATATCCTCAAAACCATCGTTTCTATTATATAGTTGTTGACACAATCTGCTGGTTTATGGGGAATATGGAAATAAAATTTTTGTTTCTACTGCCTATTCTGTCACCATATTTCCCTACAAAAATGAATAAAAATGATTTATCTCAATTAATTTTATCTACATTTTTCCATTATAGGTTTCTACTTCCAATTTATTTGCCCCAAATCACCTTTTCTATCATTGAAGCTAGATTTTAGGGTTTGGTACAACCAAGTAATGATAAAAGGAAACCAAGTTTTGATTTCTAACCATTTATATTTAGTTGATTTAAAGATTTATAACTTTTCATGATTGAATGTATAGATGACATTGACCTACATGAGGAATAAACCTACAAGAAGTATCAATGTGATGGTCGAATCATCATCCAAAGTACTCGTCAAAGTACCCCAAAATGGTAGGGTCTAGCTTTGATTGATATAACAAGTAAAATATACAATGTTCAAAGTGGTGTAACCTTGGATGAAGTGGTCAGTTTGATGTGGCATGAGATTTATGGAAGCAGTAAAATCGATTTGGTTTGACATTGATTGAATCTACTTGATGGGTCCTTCAACTCAAAGCATCCTGACAACAATCCCTCATATATTTCGGAGTGATCTATGCAATCCTTACATCGACTGGCACTATAAGTTTTTTTAAAGTCTGAAAACTTTTTTAACATGTGCAAATTTTTGATATATGATTTTTGCCTTCTTTTAAGAATAATATAAATATATACAAGAAACATATTTTTACTTAAGATAACTTGAATTTCAAGCAATAATCAAACATTAACTATGAAAATAATAAAAAAATAGAAAAATATAAAGTTAGATTAGGGTTTCCATAACCCTAGTATTACTAGTTAATCTAGAAGTTGGTTGAAAAACATCATCTAGATATCTTCGTATGGTATAAGCCTTAAGAGAAACTGAATATATATTAGCCATTGTGCTTCTAAGGGGCAATTTCGATCTCATAGGATGAAGTGCTCTAGTAGTAGAATAGAATAGAGATAGAGTAAACTATGGCCATGTCTCTTATTTGTAGATGAAGTTTTCATCATGCACGAGGTATACATACAAATTATGCCTTCTCGGTATGGAATATGTTTGCATGAAAACATGCTTTTCAACACTGGTGAATAAGGGCTCAATAGAATCATATTATGCTAAGGCAAAAGAAAAGACACATCAAGGTTCAAAGATAGATCAATTTTTTTGTGGATGATATATGGGTAAGTGTGATACTTTGTCTTCTTTGCAATACAAAACAAGAGGTCCAATGATATTTTTAATGTCCATTTGAAGTGTAGAAGAAAGGTTTAGAAAAATATCTAAATTACTCTTTTTATTTAAGACTGAAGAAGATATACGAGGGGGGTTTAAAACAATCATCTTGTACTTGTTGGAAAAATTTTGGGAAAATATGGTGGGTCGATGAAGAAGAAGGGTTAATGGTCCTATAATGAACCATAAATATCATAAAAATATGAGTCTGAAGGCCAATAACTGACCACATTGGTAGCTGATACACCTCTAGTACACACCAGATTAAAAAGGTATTTGTAATTTCTTGATTTAGGCACACTCTTAATAGTATATCTATTGGTATGTATGCCTAGAGCACCAATCATACAGTAATTGTAATGAGGCACCACATAATAGATTTGATTAAAAATAAGGCCATCTTTCGTTTGTATGTTTGTTCAATTAAGAGATGATGGTATAACATGATAGATGTCTAAAAGAGTGATATTACTCCATGACATATGTCTTCAGGTTGATGACCTAAACAATGAGATCATATGTATGATAAGAGTATATACATTCTTATTACGTCCATAGTCAAATATATTTGTGGAAACAATATAGACAAGAATAATACATAAGACTAGAATGTGTGTTTATTGATGACATAATCTTGTTTGTCATGATATGTGATATCAAGCCAAACACATAGGTACTTGTTCTTGAATAATGTATCAGACATACCCACCTTAAGAACAATATATGGAAACAATTTAATGATAGTTAAAATCAATTCTCATAGTAATAGTGGTGATTATGGTTCTTAGACCTGAATTTATTATAGTCATCACATGTTGTTTGATGTACTTTGACACAATCCAACGTAACCTTGAATAAGGGCTACTATACAAGTGATGTATGGGTATGTTGTGACACATGGGGAGTGAATGTAAGTGATGTATATGGGAATTGTCCCTCTTATCGGAGTTGAAATCCTAGGCACTTGGTAACAAAAACTAAGAAACATACGTCGATACTCATGTGAATTACTCATGTGAATCAATATGTGATATGTGAGATCACATGCAACTCAGACACTCTGCTCTAGTTCAAGGAACATGGATTGAATATTAAGAGGTCAACAATTCCATGCCCCGAGTTCAATCTAGATATAAGAGACAAAGGAACTATACAATCATTGTAAATAGACTGTAGCTTGAAGTTGTTCTTTAACTTACCAATAATATGGATATTAATGATGTGTTCCTAGATACCACTTATTGTTTGTGATGTCATATTCTAGTTATGGATATTGATTGTCAATGTAATTTGGGACCTATAGGGTCACACACATAGGATGCACCTAGAATAGGAGTTTACTCATGAATAAGGTTTAACTTGGTTGCTAAAGTGTTTAGGTAATCATCTTAAACAACACTGGTTGACATTCGGCTGACTGGAAATGTGAGTCGACTGACTAGGAATGCAATTTGACTGACTCGAGTGTCCAGTCACTGAGTACACAATCAGTAAAACTTGATCAAGGATCAATTTTTATGTCATGTTGTGCGTTGGTCATCACATTGAAAGCCAATATGTTTGTTAATAGGAAAGAATTCTGATCGACCAAATGGATGTTCTAGTCAACTGAGTGGGTGCCTTTCAATTGACTAGGAGTCCAATCGATAATCATGATTCTCATCACTCAAAAATTCATGAAATGTGTCTCCTCGTGTCCCCAGGTTTGTGGAAACCCTAGCCCATCCACTCCTATATAAGGGGGGTGGCCAAGGCTCTCATGATAAGTTTACTCATCTCAACATATTGGTAACATGAGAGACAAAGGCATCTTACCCTTAAAAGGGAGAGATAGGAAAAGGGGGTAAAGTCAAGGTTAGCATGTTGACAACATGAGGGACAACTCTTTCCTGTTAGTTCTAGTATAACAATAGGAGTTTCTGATGGTCTACATGGATTCCTAGAGGTGTGGAGGCCATTTCCACCATTATAGGAGGACGTCGTCAACCACCATTTGTGGTGCTACACAAGGAGGCCACTTCCCACAACACTCTAGGTGATGCTTGAGAAAGAAGCACAACACAATAAGGATTCTCATTGGACTTGCTCCAGGACTAGGTATATCCCTTTCAACCATCCCTCTCATTCTTAGTTATGGGCATGATCCACTAGTTATCGGGAATATGGCAACAACATTTTTGTTTCCATTTCCATATCTGGCGCCATATTTCCCTACATTGGTATCAAAGCCATGTCAATTTACTATGTTTTGGGATTTAATTGATATGATCGATTTATGGTTTTATCAATTATTTATTACATTTTATGTGAATATTTAAATGATTAATGTGCATATCTAATTAAATACCACATACACTAGGGAATGTCCCATAAATCTTATATATATGATATGATATACATGCAATTTATACATATTGCCCTAAAATCAGTTTTGATGGTAGATGTAAACATGGTTATGTCCAATAGCCCCTAAATATGTGCATGGTTGAATGGTTTATTTTTCTCTCTTCTAAATTTGGTTTGGATACCTAGACTCTCTCTCTTTCTCCATGTAAGTTAATGTTGTCCTCCCTATACTCCCCTCAAATGTAACTCAAGGTTTCACTTGTATAATGTAATACTTTAATAGGATAGTTTTCATTTCTATATCAGCAAAAGAGAAGACGCTCTACATCAGGTGAATCGATCAACTCGAAGTCAAGTTGATCGACTACAAGACCGAAGATTCTACATATCAAAGGAGCACATCGATTGACTGCAGGCCCAATCGATCGACTAGAGGAGTCTAGATAGCGGCTTGAGCCATGAGCCAGTCAACCAATCAAAAGAAGAAGAAAAATGACTGATAGGCAGACGAATAGACCTACTAGTAGATTCCAATCGACCGACCAACTTGTTTTTAGCACAAATTTTTATGCAGTTTGCAAACATGTGATGTTTGACCTTAGGTGTATAGAAATTCTTTGTGGCTCCACAAAATTGCATTAGTGTGGCCATAACCATCACTCATATTTTTATGGTTGCATTTTTTGTTTGTGGATATAGTATGTATAAGATACATGTTGTAAGTATGTGGTGATTGGATATGTATATGTATCTATATATAAATAAAATCCCTCAATCAGATATTAATTCTTAGATGCTTTCCATAAGCAACACATATGCTAAGCTTGATTGGCTAAGCATGGGAAAAACACGCACGGTGCACCATCTATCTCATGGAAGTGTGATGGTAGCTATGTGGACTTGCCAAGTAGGGTGCATTACTACCGTGTTGGCTTTTGGGTTAGGCTTAACTAGGCGATGTTAATGAGATAAAGTGCCTAGAAGAACACATATGTAATATGACAAGGAGTTGCACATATCATCTATCCAAGAATTGCATGAGATGTGATTGTCAAATGTTTCCTACCTTAATAATTGGTTATGGACGTTGATGTTGGGATCTTGGCTCACTAGAAGGTTGTACACTACAATCTTTCAAATTGATCATGATTGGCTATGAATTGGAATAGAATAGTGGGAGCAATAAATAATTAAAGGCCTAATTAATATCTTCAAAATTTCTTTTAATAAAATCAAACCAAAAGGGTTTTGATAAATATAAATTTATTTTGTAGAAACAAATGGCAAACATTGACACATTTACTTTGTTATCGGTCCTTGAGAAGGACAAGTTGAATGAGAATAACTTCCATGACTAGTTCAGGACATTGAGAATCATTTTCACACAAGAGCACAAGATCTATATCCTAGAGATACAAGAGCCAGATGAACCTACTCCCACTATGCCTAAGGCTGACAAGGATGCTTTCACAAAGCTCTAAAAATGTTATTTGTGTCAAGAGCCTGATGCTATGCTCAATTAACTATCATTTTCAAAGAGAACATGAGAACATGGTTGTAAGACCCCTAGCTTATGGCCTGATCTTGCTTGCTTTGCTTGATAAGATGCTTAAACCTTAATATAATCTTGTGATGCGCCTTAATAACATGTGACATATTTATGTTTTCAGTCTGGTCCAGATTGGACAGTGTTTGAGCTAGTTATACTATAAGTATGCTTGTTTTTTACCAACTTGCAATTTACTCATGTTGAGGGTTTATCTTGCAATTTCTCACATGTTGGTTGTTCCTCTTGAGATTTGGCATCATGAGATAGAGTATGATGCATAGGGGCACCTTGTTGAGTTTTGGTTGAAGAGATGACATCACATGTGGTTTTAGGGTCTGCATGCTTTGCATGGATGCTTGAGTTGGTTGATGGTAGAGACCATGTTGTTGGTCTTTGTGTTAACACTCAATATGTTTCATATGTTGGTTGTAACTGTTATGTTTTTGGTGTTAGTGATTGTTATGTTTTGATCTTGATTGACTTATGTCGACCTAGGTGATGTTCATCCTTGTGCTATGTATTATAATGACCATTATCCTTTGGAGACACAATAGCGGTTGCTATTGTGTTGTGCTTTGGATGTTGTTTCGACCTAAATGTGTAAAGGACCTTAATGGTCTCTGTACCACATAGGTTTTAATGATCCTTAATGCATGAGTGCATGCATGGTTGTGGCTTTGTTGGACATATGTCCTTTTGGTGCTCTTATATCTTGACACCTCATGATATTTACCTCCCTCCTACCCTTGAGTATATAATCCCTCTCTTTCACATGCAAGTATTCCTTTAGCTCTCTTCTTTCTCTCTTCTTCCTTGTGTTCGGCCTTGAGCTTGGTGGTTCTTGAGGAGCAACTGATCTTGGAGAAGGTGGTTGTCCTCCTCCTACATGTGGTTATCTAGAGCTTGGTCATCTAATTTTTGGTGGTTCTTGGTGATCTTACTTCTTGGTAAGTGGTTTCATACCCTTGATCTCATTTTTCTTGAAACCCTACCCCTTTATTCTTCTCTTGTCCATATATAATGGTTCTTCCATGGTGTCTATCTTGAGGAACTTCTCAACATAGAGGTCGAGACTATGGTTTGGCCATGGTAGTATCTAAGTGAGATGAAGCTTTCCCTCTTTCCTCTTTCTTTTTGTCCTAGGGTTTCTACCCTTTCTCTTTTGAGCTTCCTTTGACCTTGGTGTGTTCTTCTTATCTTGAGGTGACCTTGTCTGTTTATGGGGGTGGATCCAAGCTTGGTGTTTTCATTCTTTCTCTTGGAGCTCGTGGCTTTGGAGTTGATCTTGTTCAAGGCAGGTTATATAACTCTCTCCTCTATTATTGTTGCACCTTTATCTTGCTTTCATGGTGCTATTTTAATCTCTAAAGCATGATCATACATCGCTATATGATGCTACCATGATTTAGAGTTTGAGATTATGTATTATTCTTGTGTAGATTGCTCCTTCTCCTAAACCTACTTCTTGCACTTGAAACCCTAGTGAAGGTGGAGTTGTTGGTTTTCACATGCATCTTGTTTGTTATTTTGATCACTGTGTTGATGGTTCGTCTATTATGTGTTTGATGGAGGTTTTGGGATGATGTTTTCATCTCTCTTAGCATGGTTCTTTGTTGATTTTGGTGATGATCATTTCTAGGGTTTTGATGCTTATCCTCCCTTGGTGTTATCACCTTGGAGATTCTTGAGTTCCCTGACATTGAGCTTTGTTTTTGGTCAATATTCTCTTGGTTCCTTTGTGGTCGTTATGCTCTTATTGATGGAGAACTAGGTTTTTGGTTTGGTCTCTATAATCCTAACCCTAGCTATCTTGGTCACTATCTATGATGCCTTTGGTGACGATTGTTATCATGATAGTTGTGATGGCCATTATCATGGTTTGTGGTGACGGTTCTTATGCTTGAATATTGGTTGCGGTCATGATCTTGATCTTATTTGTGGTTTCTATCTTTGGTTCTCTTGAGATGGTCGCCACTCATGATTCTTGTTTTGGTCATTATGATGGAGATGGCTTTGTTTGGTTGGTCGCTATGTTGCCTGGTTTGATGGTCATTATAGAGATGTGATTTTGACTCTCACCATCCTTGATGTTACCCTAACGGTCACTATACTTGGTGGATCTTTAGCGGTTGACACTTTTTGATGGGTCACATGGTTGACACTATTGTGAGCCATGTGGTCGCTATCCTTTGATGAATCATGTGGTCGACATGTGGTGTGGTTTCTATCCATGATGCATGTTGCAGTCGCTAATGATGATATGCCTAGTTTGGTCTTCATATAACAAATGGATTCTTATCCCTAATGTTTTCCAAGAATGTGGGAATGTTGTTCCATAGTGTATAATGCTACATGATACATGCAAAACCCTAATCCTAATCATTTGTGCAAGATATAAAGCTTATCTTGTTTGAAGTGATTAATATGTGGTGATGTTTTCTCTCTCCTACTTGTAAAACTATAATGTTGCAGGTTGAATGCACTTCATAGCGTGTGAATTTTGTGATATCTTTATCTCGCACAGGTTTGATGTGAGGCATGATGAGATATGATGATGTAATTAGGTCTTGTGACTTTTGTAGAGGCTTTATGCCTAGTTTAAGGCGATACCCTCTAGTGAGATGTGATGAGGGATGTTATCCCCTTAGTGATGTGATTATGTTGAAGGCCTTATATGGAAGTGATATCATGTGATGATGTGACAAGTTTATACATTACATGTTTTATATCTTTTAGAGTTGTTTTGCAATTATTCTTGCTAGAATAAATTAGGGTTTGTATGTTCACTTGTATGACGCATCCTTCATTCACCCAATTGGCATAACTAGTCAAGTGAAGCCCTAATCATGTAGTTTCTCTATGCCATAGATCCATATATATATATATATATATATATATATATATATATATATATATATATATATATATATATATATATATATATATAGTGTTCATATTTTGCTGAAATGGTGAAACGAGCAATTCCTTTGGGAAACTCGGAGCGCATATTGTTGAATATGTGGGGGCACAAGTCGAGGTATCTCCTTGCATCCACTATTTTTATGGAGGATGAATGTAGTCATGCCTCGAGATTTGTGTTATATGATAGGAAACAATATAACTACAAGATTGCCTCTTTTTGAATGATCATGCATGACTTATTCTCTAGCATTGTGCCATGTACCTAGGCGGTCTAGGTGTTATCAACTTGACTATATGTCATTGTTGGAAGTTGACTTTTATGTTTCTATGTTGTTTCTCACACTGATCGGGAGTTGTTGGGGATATCATGGAGTCTAGATCTTCCATTAATCTTGTATGGCACTGATTTCGACCTCATAGTGGTTCGTTGGATTTGGGTGGTACGACTCAAATCCTTAGGGCATAAAAGACATAATATGGACATGTAGTAAAATTGCTTAGGGTAAAATACGATTCATATTGAAAGACCCTTTGCCTTGTTTCTTATTTTGTTTAGTTGATAGCAGATATACATGTTCTTCATATTCCTCCTAAACATATAAGATGATCTACTACTCAGTTTGTAGTTGCTCAAACTATCTAATATGTGTTAATAGTTTATTTATATCTTTTAGCCAAATCTGTTCATAATGCTTATCTGCTCTATTATCCTTGTTGTGCTAACAATAGTTGTTGGCTGAGAGATATATCTCTCGCTGGGATGTTGGTCTCACCCCGTGGGTTTCCACAACTTTTAGGTGGTCATGCACAACGTGGTAGAGATCGTGTGGTTGAGCCTCAGCAGCAATAAGAGCAGTAGTTGTTTGAAGGTTGGATATGCTGCTAGTGGTTTTTGTAATAGAGTCATATGTGTCTCACCCCGTGGGTTTCCACATATTTTAGGTGGCCATGCACAATGTGGTAGAGATTGTGCGGTTGAGCCTCAGCAGCAATAAGAGCAGTAGTTGTTTGAAGGTTGGAAATGTTGCTAGTGGTTTTTGTAATAGAGTCCTATGTGTCGTCCTTGTACTCTTAGGTCTTTGGGGGTGTTTTGTAGATGTTTTACATCAATACAAGTTTTCAGTAGTACACCATAGTTGTACATATATGGAATGTACATATGAATAGATTATCATATGTAATTGGTTGTGGCAAGTTAGATAGTGAACATTGATACTTAATATCTTTTGACATGTTATATGATACATGTGGCATAAGTTTGTGGCTTTGGATATGATATGTTTCTGCTTGAGATGACAATATGTGATTGGTTTTAATTTACCCTATTTTGTGGTAATATGGTTTTTAGTTGTTAATTTTGAGCTTTATTTTGAGTAGTCTCGCTCATGTGGCATCAGGTTGTCACAATGGTAGTTCTTAAGATGGTTACACATCTTAAGAATATGTACCAAGATCAGGCAAGACAAGAGAGATATGATGTCTCAAAGGTGTTGTTCAAGTGCAATATGGTTGAAGGAGATCCAATGGGGCCCCATGTGCTCAAGTTGATTGGGTATGTAGAGAACCTAGCAAGATGGGAATTTGCATGGGACCAAGTGTTGTCTACAGATGTGATTCTGCAATCACTGTCGAAACCATACAACCAATTTGTCATGAACTACAACATGAATAATTTTGATAAGTCGTTGCCAAAAATGCTTGGCATTATTGAGAACTGTGGAAGCACAAATGAAGAAGGACAAGCCCAAATCTATGATGATGATCAATAGAGGAAAGGGAAAGTCCAAGGGTGAAGGAAATGCTAAGAAGAGTTCTAAAGCTGGATAGAAACCCAAGTCTTCTACATTGAAAGAAAAGATACGGGTGAATAAGGAAGGCAATCGTCACCACTATCACCAAACTTGACATTGGAATAGGAATTGCCCTCTTTACCTGGTAGATATGAGGAAGAAGAAGCAGGGGATGGAGATCTCCACTTCAGGTATATATGTTATTGAAATAAATATGTCTACTTCTTCATCTTGGGTAGTAGATACCCGATGTGGATCTCACATATGTTCAAATATGCAACATCTAAAAAGACGTAAACCTTTAAGATAGGACGAGGTCAACCTGCACGTTGCAAATGGAGCAAGAGTTACTACCACTACAATTAGAACCTATCATTTATCTCTGCCTAGTGGGCTTGTAATAGAGTTAGAGAACTACTATTTTGTACCTTCCATTAATATAAAATAAATTTTGTATCTTGCATGGACAATAATGGATTCAAATTTCATATAAATAATGGCTGATTATTTATTTCTAAAGATGAGATCTTTTATGGCAATTCCCCTATGTCCTATGGTCTTTACTTCTTATATATAGAGGAAAATGTTTTTAACATAAATAGAAAAAGGTTAAACCTCTATAACTCAAACAATGCATACCTTTGGCATTGTCATCTAGGGCACATAAATGAGAAATGCATTTTTAGACTCCATAAAGATGGTTATCTAGACTTGTTGATATTGAATCAATAGAGACATGTGAGTCTTGTTTGTTGGCCAAGATGATAAAAGATCCTTTTGCTGCTAACAATGAGAGAGGAATTAATCTATTAGGACTCATACATACTGATGTATGTGGCCCTTTTAGAAGAAAAAAATTAGAAGTGGTTATCAATACTTCATTACCTTTATTGATGACTTCACTAAGTATGGCTATGTGTACTCAATGAAACATAAGTCAAAAATCTTGAAAAGTTCAAGGATTTCCTAAATGAAGTACATAACCAACTTGGTAAAAATATTAAATCACTTTGTTCTGATTGAGGTGGAGAATACTTAAGCCAAGAGTTTGAGGACTTTGGTTAGAACATGGTATCATATCATAATGGACTCCACCTGGAACACCACATCATAATGGTGTTCATAAAGAAGGAACTGCACATTACTAGATATGGTACAATTAATGATGAGTTTTGGTAGTCTTCTAACTTCCTTCAGTGGACATGTTCTAGAAAATGCAATGTTTACATTTAACCGTGTACCATCTAAATTGGTTGAAAAGACACCCTAAGAGCCCAATGTGTCTTTTATGATGATTTGGGGATGTGAAGGTTATGTGAGAAAGTAGTTTCTTGAAAATCTTGGACCCAAATAAGATAAATGTTATTCTGTTAGTTATCCTAGGGAAACCAAGGCATACTACTTCTATACTCCATCCAACAAGAAAGTGTTTGTTTCTAGGGATGTTGTATTCCTAGAAAGGGAATTTATTTCTAAAGGAATCAGTGGGAAGAAAGTAGAACTTGAAGAGGTTCAAGACCAACAAGAGCACATTGAACCTATAGAGGTGAAAAAGGAACATGAAGAGTCACAAACTAATATAGAATCTCAAGTTCCTCATGTAACACATGAATCCCATAGATCTAGTTTGACATGCCTTGAGCCTAAAAGATTAGGTTATCTTGTGACTCAAGAAGGCAACGAGTTGGTCATAGATTATGAGCCAACAATTAACCTACCTAGAAGCAATTAAGGGACTAGAGTCTGGGAAGTGGCTTGAGTCCATGTGATTTGAGATGGAATCCATGTACACCAACAAGGTATGGACCTTGGTGGATCCATCTGAAGGGGGTAAACCCCATAGGATGCAAGTGGGTCTTCAAGAAGAAGACTGACATGGATGATAATGTACGAATCTAGAAATGCCAATTGTATCTAAAGGGTTCATACAATTTTAAGGTGTTGATTATTATGAAACCTTTTCTCTAGTTGCCATGGTTAAGTCCATCAAGATCATGCTTGCCATTGCAGCTTGTTATGACTATGAGATTTGGTTGATGGATGTTAAAACTGCATTCCTTAATGGGCATATGTTTGAGGATGGTACATGACACAACATTAGGGTTTATAAATCAAAAGGAAGGCAATAAAGTCTGTAAGCCACAAAGGTCAATCTATGGATTGAAAAAAGTATCTCGGAGCTAGAATCTTCAATTTGACAAAATAGTCAAAGAGTTTGGCTATAATCAAATATGAACCATGTGTTTAGAAGAAGGTTTGTGGGAGCATGACTTTTTTCCTCATTTTGTATGTAGAGGACATACTATTGATGGGAAATGACATTCCTACCTTACAAGAAGTATAAACGTGGCTGGTAAATACAGTCTCCATGAAGGACATAGGTGAAGCATCATATATCTTAGGAATCAAGATCTATAGAGATAAATCTAGAAGGCTTCTTGGCCATACATTGACAAAGTGCTGAAAAGGTTCAATATGGAGAACTCAAGGAAAGGAAACTTACCCATGTCTCATGGTGTTAGTATCTATAGAGCTCAATGTCCTATTTCTTGTGAAGAATGGGAACTGGTGCGCCCCCACCAATGGCGTTACACACGACTCAATTGAGACTTGAATGGATGCAACTCCGCGGATGGAGGAACACGGTGTTGGTGTGTATGCCCCGAGAGCCAATCATGAGATGATTGGTGGGATACATTAAGATTGGTTTGATAAACATCAAAGGAAAGCTTCCAATTCTTTCTGGTTCAGTCATATGAGATAGTGATAGAACTGATTGAATGTCTAGAGAATGACAGTACTCAATGACGTATGCCTTCAGGTTCAGGACCTGAACGATGAGATCATACGGATGCTAAGAGTTTGTACAATCTTGTTATGTCCCTAGTCGGATGTCATTGTGGAAGGTAGATAGACAAAAATGACACACAAGACTAGATCATGGTGTTGGTTGATGACAGAATCTCATTAGTCATGATATAGAGATATCAAACCAAACACATAGGTACTTGTTAGAGAACAAGTGTAACGGACAGACCCACCGTGAGTTTGACACATGGAACCATGACATGGTAGTCACAGTCAGTACTCATAGTGATGGTGGTGAGTGTGATTCTTTGACCTGAAATCACTACACTCAACACATGTCGTTGGGCACACTTTGGCATCATCAAATGTAGTCTTGAAACATGGGTTGTTATAAAGGTGATGATTGGGTGGCTTTGACACATGGGGCTTTTGAGGGGTGAGTGATAGATATGGGATTTGTCCCTCCCGAGGGAGTTTGATATCCAAGGCCACTTGATGAGTAGGATTGAAATAGGTGTGCGCACGCATGTGTGAATTAGTATGTGATATTGATGTCATACATATCTCTTCCAATCTACTTTGAGATCAAGAAAGTGAATGAACATTGACAGGATGATTGTTCCATGCCTCGAGTTCATTCGGGATATCAGTGACAAAGGTATTATACATTCACTGTAACTCCATTCATGGATTGTAGGATTGAAAGTTGTTCTCCAACTTTCTACTTTCACTTGGGTAGCACTGATGTGTGACTAGGCACCGCTCTTTGCTTGTGAAGTCATAAGTGTTATGGACTTTCACTGCCAATGTGAAATGGACCTGCAGGGTCACACACATAGGATTTAACCTGGAAGAGGAGTTTTGTCCACAAAGAATGTTTAGATTGATTACTAAAAGAGTTTAGTAGGTCAATTAAACACTCAATTGATTGATAGCTCAAAATCATAGTGTTCAAGGTGTTGGACAGATTGATTAGAGTATCAGATTGATTGAAACCGCAATTGACTAATTCTGCACAATGTGCACTCCCAACCGATCGGCTCATGAGATGAACCGATCGGCTCAGCTTGGTGAACCAGTCGGCTCAGGTGGTGAGTCGATCGGCTCATGGATAGGGTGAACGATTGCTTCAAGTGTAGAAATGATCGGTTCAGCTGTTGCAACCGAGCATGTTGGGAAAGTCATATTGGTGAGAATTTTCCTTTCATTTCACTTGCCCAATTTGATTGGGAAAAGGATTGGTATTTGATACCAATTAGAAACAAAAGAGGGAAAGTCGATCGGGAACTGATCAGGACCACGAAATGATCGGTTCAGAAAGTGAACCGACCGTTTCATGGGTCCCAACCGATCGGTTGAGTGTCAACCGACTGGATCAGATCCCCAACCGACCGTTTCAGTTGTGAAATGATCGGCTCAGGTTGCGAGTTGATTGTTTTGTGGAAAATCTCGAACCCTTCTACTCCTGCTTTTAGTCCCGCATTGCTCAGGATGGAGAACCATGTCCCATGACCCTCCTATATATAGGGGTATTGGGGGCTTCTCAAAGTACAACTCAGTGCAACCAGTTGCTCTGCAAAGTTGTCATTATCTCTGGTTTTGGTAACCGAGAGAGCTCAAGCAAGTGCTACCCGAAAAGGGAGGCACATCAAGGGAAAGACAACTGCAATTGCGACTGGTAGTAGGAGAGTGTGTTGGCGACTAGTACGTTGACAGGAGGGTACGAATCCTTCCAATTCCTTGTGGGATAAGGAGATTGGAGTTCTAGGTGGTCCGTGTGGACTACTTCAGAGGCAGGAGGCTTCTGCCGCTCAGAGGAAAGTTATCAATCCCGACAGTCCCGGTGAGATTAGGAGTCGTCAGTCTCGGTGCGACCAGGAGCTGCACAGACACCGTCCAAGACCGGAGGTGAAGACCGTGCAAGGCGCGAGGTATTTTCGCCGAGAAAGCCTCGGGACAAGGTATGATTCCACAAACCATCCTTTTCTATTGTATAGACGTTGACGCCTTTCCTTGTTCTGGGTTTGGGGAGGAAAATTTTTGTTTCCGCTGCCTTCTCTGCCTCCCCTAAAACCTAACAGTGGTATCAGAGCCACGTTAACTGCTCTATACTTTAGGCATTATCGATATGATCGATTTTGGTTTGTCTCCTTTATTTATTGCATACGATGCGAATAAAATTGGCTTTATGCATGTCCAATCCTAAATCCACAAATCCCAATTTACATATATTATATGTATTATTAATACACTCGATACGCGTCGCCCTTAAACGAGCTTTGTGGTGGATGTATAGTGTGGTTATGGCCAATAAACCCTATCTATGTATGGTTGTATGTGGTTGCTTGCATCTCGGTCTGCGCACCGATCTTCCTTCTCCTATTCCTGATGTAACTCGAAATAATTCGAGATTTCTTTCCTACCTTTGCTCCCCTTGAATGTAACTCAAGGTTTCTTTTTTTTTACAATGTAAAATAGGATATCATTTTATTTCCTATTATGTCAAAGAACGGAGGACATCTTGATGACAGCTGAGATGATCGGTTCAAGGCGTGAACCGATCGGTTGACGTTCTAGACGATCGGTTCAAGGAGTGAACCGATTGGTTGATGACTGGTTCGAGGAGCGAGACGAGCGGGTGGCGGCCATGATGAGATGCATGATGACCAGGAGAACCGATCGGTTGGAGGAGCCAACCGATCGGCTGGTGGCACCCAGCCGACCAGTCTGATGGCGAGCCGATCATTCATGTGATGAGTTGATCAAACCCAGAAGGACAAAGCACAAAGTTCATCTTGTACAGGTTGCATATGATGTATACCTAGATGACCGTGATTCCTCTTGGCTTGAGGAATCACATTAGGATGGCCATAATCATCACTTTTATCGTTTTACATGTTTTTGTGGGATATAGCATGTATATGATACGTACTATGTATTGTGGTGATTGGATATGTATATGTTTATAAAAACCAAATCCCTCATTAAATATAAGTTTTAGATGCCCTCCAAATGCGACACACATGAAAAGCTTGATCGACCAAGTGTGGGCACGCCCAATCATGGTGCACCGTCTATCTCGTGGAAGCGTGAAGGATGGATATGTGGGTCTGCCCAAGAAGGGTGCATATTCATCGTGTTTGCTTTGGGTCAGACTTAACAAGGTGACCTAGATAGGATCTATCACCTTGAGGCATGGAGATGATCATGGAAAGGAGTTGCATATGACATCTTATCAAGAGTTGCATATGATGCAATTGGCAAGAGTTGCCTACCTGAGAGATCTATGTTGTGGGTGACAGCCCTAGCTGGTCCATGGCTTAGAGGATTTCAGGATCTTTCCCACTAGAAGGTTGTACGCTGCAATCTTCTGAATTGATGGTGAGGGCTATCAATTTGAACTAAAATAGTGGGAGCGATAATTAATTAAAGGCCTAATTTTATCGTCAACTTTTCAAATCAATCAAACAAGTCAAAAAGAGTTTTGGACTAAAATTGTGTATATTTCATTTTGTTAAAATAAATGGTTAATCAACAAATCACTTTATTTGTGATCAGTCTTTGAGACCAACAAAATAAATGGGAATAATTCCACGACTGGTTAGGACATTGAGAAGTGTTCTCAATCGTAGAGTGAAAGCTCTAAGTCCTAGTTATACCAGAACCAGATGAACTCAATCCCACCACATCAATGGCTGAAAGTATGCTTATGAAAGCATACCGAGGATGACATTGATAAGGAGTGCTTGATGTTGTGTTCTCTGTACTATGAATTGCAGAGACAACATGAGACATATGATGTCTCAAGGACATTGTCCTAGTATGTCATGACAGAAGGAGATCCAGTAAGGTATTCACACACTAAATGTGATTGGGTATGTGGAAAACCTGACTAAGAAGGATTCCCTCTGAGCAAAGAGTTGGTTATTGGTATGATACTGCAAATGTTGCGAGGATCATACAATTCATGATAAGATACAACATGAAAAACTTTGACAAGCGTTGACAGAGTTTTTGGACATGTTGAGGATAGTACAGGAAAATATGAAGAAAGACAAACCATAATCTTTGATGTGATCAAAGAAAAAGGTAATTCTTAAGGGCAAGGATAAGGGCAAAGCAAAGAAGTGTTCTGATGCTAGCCAGCAATCCAAGTCGTCTTCATCCTCAAGGCACATGGGGAAAGGGTGTATGAGGGATTGCCCTCTATATCTGGAAGAACAAAAGAAGATGAAGGAGGGGATGGAGATCTCCACCTAAGGTATCATGAAATGAACCACTTCTTTATTTGAGGTATATGATGCCAAGATATGGATATATCATATATGATATGCAAGATCTGCAAAGAAGTGATGGCCTTTGTGAAAGGACCAAGAAAGAAGTTCCCATCATTGGAGCAAGTGTTTCTGCCATAGATAGGAGTATCTTTCAGTTTATTTCAGCCTAAAGGGAACAAAATAGAGTGGAGAACTGCTATTTCATATATTGCCAATAGATAGAAACACTTTATTTTTGCATATTGTATGACAATGATGGCAATTAATAAAGTTGATGTTTCAATCTTAAAGATATGATCTTTGTGGCAATGTCTTATTTATCTTGTGGTATTTGATATGCATAAGATAAAATGATATCTAAAGTTATTGATAACTCAAACAATCAAATTAGCATCAATCATAAGAAATTCATTTCTAGTTTCCATGTGATGGATAAATATAGACTCTTTTGGTTAGAGAACCAGTAAGAGACATGAATATCTTGGACATGATTAATCAATCTTCACTAATGGTAGTGGGAGAATGATTATCCTATTAGGTATGATGCATGTGATGTATTTACATACCTATTGAAACAAATGCTAATACTTCAAATGGTGTTTAGAGAAATACCAATATGAATATCTTGAAGTGTTCAAGATTATCATAGATGAAGTGCAAATTTGGTAAGGTGTTAATTCTTGATGTGATAAATGAATGAAATACTTGGACCAAATGTTTGAGATCCTTTTGAGTGATTAAGATAGTGTATCATAGTGAACTCATGATTAAGGCATGGTGATGTCTAAATCAAGAAGAAACCATACTCTAAGGAGTTAGAGAATGATTATCAAATAACTAAATTCTTCTTAAGAATACCCCACACTAATAAAGGACATTGAGAATCACAAGGAGTTGTGAGTTCTTATATCCTTGACAGATACACCTCAATTATCTATGTGATGAATTGTTCATGTGATGAGTCAACTATCAAGATGAATATGAGGAACCAAATTTTGAGTTTTGGTTTATGACCATTACATCCTAAATGATATCCATGTGAACCATAAGGTATGACCTTGATGGTAGCACCTATTGGAATAAAATCCATAAGTGCGAATAAGTCTTAAATGTTAAGACACATGGATAACATTTTGAGAAGGATGATGCTTGTTGATTGCAACTTAATGACTAAGACATTTGGCATATGGATACTAAAACTGCATTCCTGTGAGGAATAAAACAAGGATGTGTACGTGACACAACCTATAAGGTTTATGAATCCACTAATGCAAATGAAGTCTATAAGTTACAATGGAATAATCAATGTGATTGATTGAGTACAAGAAACTCAGAATTGGATCTTTACTTTGATGATATAGTCAAAGGGTTTGACTGATATGTCAAAGATAAAGAAGGGATATGTGATTTAGTGGGAGCATATTCACATTCCACATGTTGATGTGAAATGGAAATGTTCTAGAATGGAAATCCAAAAGTGGAAATCATCTTTAAGGAAGATAGATATGTTTCCTATGTGATAGGAATAGAGATCTATAGAGATATTTCTCGAAAACCTCTTGACCTAAAAAGAGAAAGCATACATTGGCAATCTGTACTGAAGGGTTCAGTATGCACAGATTCAGTGGGAGAAAACTTGTCCATGTTACATGGAGTTAGTATCCCAAGGCCAAGTGTCCAATTCTTATGAAGAATGGGAACACTAAGAATAGATATGGATCTATCATGTATGAAATTATCCCATTATCTTGCATGTATCAACATGGAAAGAATAAAATGCATTCATCATCTTGTATGTAGGACATGGTAATATGATGTGCTCATCCTGATAACTCATATGTGGGACATGACGAGTGGATGTCTATCTACTTCCAGTAAGGGTTAGTGGAATGCCATGAGAACTTGATAAGTACTTGTGAAGTACTAGTTCTATGGAGATAAGGAAGAGTTCGAGGTAAAGAGTTACATTGATGCAAACTTCCGAAAGGACAGAAAATTAATCGCAAAATATATATAAGATATATAAAAGTGAAAGTTTGTTGATAATTGGAAGTGTTCCAATAAAATCATTTAAAAGGAAATGTTGAGTATCTATGTGTTAGAGAACAGCAGTGGATACTATATGGATCTGGAAGTTCATGAGATGAACTTATAGATATTCCGCTCATTGATGACAAGTATGGAATCCTTGATCATGCAATGTCGCTAAAGGTTAGAAAAGGAATACTAGATCGCATATTACGGCAACTCCATCTCATACGTGTGACGTTCAGTGAAGAGATGTGAGACATGCAATTTATACTGACGTTGGCAAGGTGTTGCCATAACTCACTATGTTCGCACTAGAGCACAGTAACATGTGGGACATGTTTGAAGATCACTATGAATATGATTCAAGGGTGATTGGCTCACAGTGCAAGTGGGAGTCTATTGGTGTGTATGCCCTGAGAGCCAATCATGAGATGATTGGTGGGATACATTAAGATTGATTTGATAAACATCAAAGGCAAGCTTCCAATTCTTTCTGGTTCAGTCATATGAGATAGTGATAGAACATATTGAATGTCTAGAGAATGAAAGTACTCAATGACGTATGCCTTCAGGTTCAGGACCTGAATGATGAGATCATATGGATGCTAAGAGTTTGTACATTCTTGTTATGTCCCTAGTCAGATGTCATTGTGGAAGGTAGATAGATAACAATGACACACAAGACTAGATTGTGGTGTTGGTTGATGACAGAATCTCATTAGTCATGATATAGAGATATCAAACCAAACACATAGGTACTTGTTAGAGAACAAGTGTACCGGACAGACCCACCATGAGTTTGACACATGGAACCATGACATGGTAGTCACAGTCAGTATTCACAGTGATGGTGGTGAGTGTGATTCTTTGACCTGAAATCACTACACTCAACACATGTCGTTGGGCACACTTTGACATCATCAAACATAGTCCTGAAACATGGGTTGTTATAAAGGTGATGATTGGGTGGCTTTGACACATGGGGCTTTTGAGGGGTGAGTGATAGATATGGGATTTGTCCCTCCTGAGGGAGTTTGATATCCAAAGCCACTTGATGAGTAGGATTGAAATAGGCGTGCGCATGTATGTGTGAATTAGTATGTGATATTGATGTCATACATATATCTTCCAATTTACTCTGAGATCAAGAAAGTGAATGAACGTTGACAGGATGATTGTTCCATGCCTTGAGTTCATTCGGGATATCAGTGACAAAGGAATTATACATTCATTGTAACACCATTCACGGATTGTAGGATTGAAAGTTGTTCTCCAACTTTCTACTTTCACTTGGGTAGCACTGATGTGTGACTAGGCACCTCTCTTTGCTTGTGAAGTCATAAGTGTTATGGACTTTCACTGCCAATGTGAAATGGACCTGCAGGGTCACACACATAGGATTTAACCTGGAAGAGGAGTTTTGTCCACAAACAATGTTTAGATTGATTACTAAAAGAGTTTAGTAGTTCAATTAAACACTCAATTGATTGATAGCTCAAAGTAATAGTGTTCAAGGTGTTGGACAGATTGATTAGAGTATCAGATTGATTGAAACCGCAATTGACTAAGTCTGCACAATCTGCACTCACAATCGATCGGCTCATGAGATGAACCAATCGGCTCAGCTTGGTGAACCGGTCGGCTCAGGTACTGAGTCGATCGACTCATGGATAGGGTGAATGATTGCTTCAAGTGTTGAAATGATCGGTTCAACTGTTGTAACCAAGCATGTTGGGAAAGTCAGATTGGTGAGAATTTTCCTTTCGTTTCACTTGCCCAATTTGATTGGGAAAAGGATTGGTATTTGATACCAATTAGAAACAAAAGAGGGAAATTTGATCGGGAACTGATCAGGACCACGAACCGATCGGTTCAGAAAGTGAATCGACCGTTTCATGGGTCCCAACCGATCGGTTGAGTGTCAACCGACCGGCTCAGATCCCCAACCGATCATTTCAGTTGTGAAACGATCGATTCAGGTTGCGAGTTGATTGTTTTGTGGAAAAGCTCGAACCCTTCTACTCCTGCTTTTAGTCCCGCATTGCCCGGGATGGAGAACCCTGTCCCATGACCCTCCTATATATAGGGGTATTGGGGGCTTCTCAAAGTACAACTCAGTGCAACCAGTTGCTCTGCAAAGTTGTCGTTCTCTCTGGTTTTGGTAACCGAGAGAGCCCGAGTAAGTGCTACCCGATAAGGGAGGCACAGCAAGGGAAAGACAACTGCAGTTCCGACTGGTAGCAGGAGAGTTTGTTGGCGACTAGTACGCTGACAGGAGGGTGTGACTCCTTCCAATTCCTTATGGGACAAGGAGATTGGAGTTTCAGGTGGTCCGTGTGGACTACTTCAGAGGCGGGAGGTTTCTGCCGCTCGGAGGACAGCGGTGGACCAGGAGTCATCAGTCCTGGTGCGACCAGGAGCTGCACAGACACCGTCCAAGACCGGAGGTGAAGACCGTGCAAGGCGTGAGGTATTGTCTCTGAGCAAGCCTCGGGACAAGGTATGATTCCACAAACCATCCTTTCTTATTGTATAGACGTTGACGCCTTTCCTTGTTCTGGGTTTGGGGAGGAAAATGTTTGTTTCCGCTGCCTTCTCTGCCTCCCCGAAAACCTAATACACGGGTGGATTATACTTTCAAATTTATAAGGGCCTAACTTAACACACTCTAAAAATCTAAAACACTACACTCTAAAAATCTAAAATTTATAAGGGCCTAACTTAGGGTTTTGGACCCCAATTCCCCCACATTCGAGTCTTGTGAAGGCTCCATGCTAATTGTACTAGAATCACCTAATTTAGCTACTTAGATCTCTAACTTAGGCTTAGGAATATTGATTAGGATGTAGGAAGATGGGAGGCAACCTTGGGATCCAAGAATTGGACCTAGGGGCAAATCCCAAAATTCACACATATAAGTAATTTCCCTAAATTCCTAAGTAATTTCACACACAAACCAACAAGCAATCCATGGAGAATGAGATAGAAATAGAACATAATCATTAACAAATGGAATTATAAAGTTTACATATCATTTTCTCCAACATGGTATCAAAGTAACATTTTACACCCAAACAACCCACCCAAGGGGCCTAGCTACTCATAACATTGCAAACTACCAAAAGAGAATAGAAGGAGATATAAGAAGACATGGAGCTTGGTGTAGATGAAGAAATCCTCCACTTCAGCTGTTGTAGGGCATCCTCCTCTCTCCTCCAAGGTGTAGGGGCATGGAATGATGGTGGAAATGGGTGGAAATGGTGAAATGGAGGTGGAAATGGAGTGGAATGGATATGGGGAGAAAATGGGGAGATAAGAGGTGGTAGGAGGTAGCTAACCTCGGCCCCCAGCCGCCACCTAGGTATATATAGGTGTGGGGGAAGCACTAGGTTAAGTGGGGTACAGTGGGAAAAACAATGCAGAAAATGGTAGAGTTTAGGTGGTAGAACGGACGTGGTGGGGTGTGAGTGGAACGACTGTGGTGGTGGAGAATGGCCATTCTAAGAAAGTGGAAAAATCATAGGTTGATGTGGTGGAATGGAGGCTGGTAGCATGGTCGTGCTGGGCTGCATGGCCGTGGTGGGTGCTAGGTAGAACGGTCGTGCTAGGTAGCACGATCGTGGTGGTGGAGCTGAGAGGGGGTTGTTCCCGTGAGCACGCCCGTTCTATCTTTAGCTAGCACGGTCGTGTTGTGTAGAATGGGCATTTTGAGTCAGTTCACCATGGCCATTTTGGGTGGCACGACCATGGTGGTTCCAGGTTCAATGTAGGGTGTCTCTATTGATTTGCAAGTGAACTAGCACGACCGTTCTGTGGTACCACGGCCGTTCTGGGGTCTGAATCAACACTTTGACTTTGTTTTTTGGATTTTCTTGGACATCTTTGCTCCAATTGATCTTTGGACACTAGTGATAGGTTGAGGGATTACCAGGCTTCACTTTGGGTCTCTCAAAGGGGGGAGAGATCCTGGGATCACTCCTTCTCCCTCTCTTCCATTAAGCGTGGTCTAAATGCATGAAAAACATGCCAATAATGTCGATAAGTGCATTTTACACAAATATGCATATTGGGGGAAATAACATGTAATCTAATAGGTATAGGTGTGATTGAGATGACAAATGACACAAGATGAATCCCTAAAATAGGGCAGAATCACCACTCCAAACTTGAAACATACTTGTCCTCAAGTATGCTCCAACTCAATCTATCTGCAAAATTTTCACAAGCAAGTCATGACACATGCAATTAAAGGATGATTATTACTGAATGGGATCAATAGTGACTAATTACATGCATTCCACCTCTCTCCTTTCCTACTTTCAGAAACTAATCATGAATAGAGGACAAAGCATATGAACTTCAAATATAGTGCATAAAACACACCAGCTATCCATATTTCTTTCATGTAGTTCTGGGTAAACCGTCTCATGATGGAGTTAATCAAGGATGACCAAGAGTGTTGTTTCACCTTCATGCTTTCAACCTTATGTTTCAAATCACACCAAAATGACCCACATGTCTTTGAAAAAGTGGAAAATGATCTAGGTTTGATGTTTCCTAGCTTAATGCGTATAAAAATGGAAGAAAGGGTTGTAGTAAGATTTTGGAGTGCTATTACATAGAGAACTCATCTTTTCTTTATTTGAATGCTCTTAAACAGGAGCATCCTTTTATTTTTTTTTTGCATTTTTTTTTCTTTGCCCTTGGAGTAGATAGGGCATATGGTGATAAGAGTGAAGTGGTGAGATGTCGATGTGGCCACCCCAAACTTTTGGAGGTGGCCATGGCTAATATGTGCACTTTGGAATCCTTTCATGAGGTAGAGGGGTAAGAAGATGGTGAGTTAATAGTCAGTTCAAAGAGGGGTCACTGTGTGATTCTCAACATAAGGTATCGTGCATGAAAATTAGTCCAACACTTCATCCAACAATATCACACCACACGAATGAATGACCTGAAATTGATACTTCTATCAACTGATTTCATAGGCACTAAGCGCTCATAGCTTGCTCAAGTCACAATTCAACAAAATCATTCACAAACACAAGAGCGGTGATGCACATGTAAATAGTCAAGAATTGATACCATTTAGCAATAAACAAATGACAAGTCACTTACATTTGTCAAAGTTCATCATTTTTAATCCAAAAAGTAGAGATTGGGTTGAAATACACTTTTAGGCAGGAAATCTCAAATTTGGGCAAAATTGGCCAAAACGGCCCCAAGTTGCCTTCAATCACATCTAAGCCTATCTAATTGAACTTAAAGCATTAAACAAGCAAATTCTAGCTAAAACATGCAAAAATTACCAAAAATCTACATGGTATGCAATGCATGGAAAAAAGAGCAATATTTTTTTAAATTACACAAAAATGTTAAGAAAACAAACTACATGGTATGCAGGTATGCAAAGCAAGTAAACTCTAAACTAGATAGCAAAAATAAACAAAATGTAAATGGTAGGTGAAATGCAAAATAGGAGTGAAAGTGAAATAGGGCATACCGCCCTATCACCCCAAACTTTTGAATCATGTTGTCCTCAGCATGACACTAAAGTCTGGGAATGACAGGGTAGATGATCACTGTGGTGGTGGTGGTCCTCCCTAATGTGGAGGATGCTAGTAGTAGGAACCCTAATAGTCTGACTATGGAGGAGGGTAGTTGTCTTGATATGCTGACGGTTAACTCCACCAATCTTCCCCCCACTGGGGGTTCCTCTGTGCCTGGGCATGCTGGAACTGGTATAGGTGGTTGACCTAATAATGCATCTACTGATGGTCTAAGCATCTTGAGTACCCTGAAAACCCTCTTGTGCCCGCACAATACCCTCATGGGTGCTCAAAATGTGGCTCTAAGTGCTCTAAATACCTATGGCTATGCATGTATGGTGGACATAATGTATGCATTTGCTATGGGTTGTTACTGCTGTTGTGATGTTCCCCCCTCACGGTGCCTCACTCTGTGGTTCTCCCACTCCTCAGCTGTCCTCCTCCTCTCGTTGACTACCTGTGACTCTCCAAGCCCCTCAGGTAGATCTCTGGGTTGTTGCTGCCATGTGTCTCTAGGATGCTCCTCTTTCCATCTCCTCAAGATGTCTAGAAAGTCTAGATATGGGCCACATCCCTCTAAGAGAGGTGTGGCATGGTAGGGGAGCTCAAGTGAAATCCCAGCATAAGGAGGGTTGACCTAGTAGAAAATCTTCTGATCAACCACTGATATCATCGATGACCGGGTCAAATAATGCAAGTCAACTAGCTTTCCTCCTTTCGCCTTTGTGTAGCCAGATACAACATGTCCTAGGGCTAAGGAAATGGAAGTAACAATCCCTCCCATGATAAATGGATTCTTTCTCTTAGATGGAATTGTATTCATATGATCAATGGTAATCAACCCTAGGTTTACAATCTTCCCTTGCACCATCCATCCTAACACAAAAAGGTCTTTCCTTGTACAGCTGCCTTGATTTTCATAATGGGTGAAGTTAGTGTTCGCCAAGACCTTCTAAATATACCTTAGGACAAGGTTGTGAATCATGATCGTCTTTGATTTACCAGCTACAAAACTTCTCTGCCCAGTGAGTTTCTTCCACATAGCAACGTAATTTTCATTAGTTTCTTTATTAATGCTTCCTTCATAAAGTGATGCTACTGCCTCAGGAGTCAGAGTAAATATGCCATTCAAAAATGATATAGTAATAAGGTAGGTTCTACTCCCCAAGGTGACGTTGATGGCATCCTATGAGACCTTCTATAATGTGGCAAAGAATTGTTATGTAAACTCACATATGTCTCCTACATATCAGTCAACACCTCAACTAGCCCAACAGGATCCACAACATCCTAAAAAAATCAAAGATGCCCAAACTCTTCATCGTCTCCTGGCACGCATAGCGAGTGGCGATCACTCGACATGTCAAGCACTCTGAATGCTTGGGTTTCTTCCCTTTTTTACTCTAATTGTCTGGTGTTGGCTTATGATGCACTTTAGGTGCATCCTCTAGTTGCGTGTCTGGCATGACCTCATCAATATTATCTACCTGTAGCCGTCGTCGTGCTCTCGGCAGCTGTTGCAGCTGCGGTCTCATAGATGTCGAGGGGTGTGCAGATGAAAATGATGGTCGAGCCATCGAAACTGAAGGACATGCTCCCAAGATGGATGGTTGCGTTGTTTCCTACCTCTGCTAGGTAGCCTGGATGATTCATCCATCATAGGATCCACTACTGTAACTGCATCAGGTGATTCCCTTGTGAACTGGAGGCTGTCGAAGGTGTCAGGAGGGCAAGAGCAATCGTCGGGGCTGAAGAGGATGTGTTCTTGGGCCAGCGCCCGTAGGAGATCACATGCTTAGTCTTTGCTACTGCCTTCTTAGTTGTTTGCTTCATTTTGGCTCGAAATCAGAGGAGAAATCAAAAAAATTCAAAATTCTCCGAAGAATGGGGCTGTTGGGGAAGATTTGAGATAGATGGGGTTTTTTGGATGGAAAAGGGAGAAATCTAGAGATTGAGGTAGTGGAAATGGTGGGGGATTGATTGGAGATGGATTGGGGGTGATTTTTTGGAGATTTGAGGGTGGTAGGAAGGTTGGGGAGTGTTGCACAGTTGCTTCTCGCGGAGAACATCCATGGTGCTCACAGAGGTTCTATTTGGAAATGATTTGGGATTTTCCAAAATTGCTAACTTAAGTGATGAGTCAGGTTGCAACACGGCCATGTTGTGTGGAACGGCCGTGGTGGCTAGCCTGATGCATGGTCGTGGTGCCCCACACGTCCATTCTGCATAGGTGGCTACACGGTCGTGCTTCCTTACAAGGTTGTGGTGGATCTGTTCTTCAATTTCAATTTTTCTTAATTCCCCTATTAATTGTGAATGTATCAGCACAGCCGTTCTATGTCACCACGACTGTGGTGAGTACTATGGTTGTTGATTTCAACTCAAATTTCATCAAACATCAAATCTTTGGCCCAAAATGATTTTTCATGGTTCCCTTTGTCAAAACCTCATTTAATTTTCTCATTTCACCCTATTTTCACCTGCGCATCTTAAAACTAAACAAAAACTATTAAAACAAGTGTGTATGTGTTTTCTTGGAAAAGTGTAAAAACAAAGTAAAAGTATCAAAATGGAAGGCTGGGTGAAAAATTCCCCAACCTAGGTGGGTTGCCTCCCACAAGCACTGAGTTTCTTACCTTCAGCTTGGCTTCTTGGAAATTCTTCAGTAACTCATCCATTTGGAATCCTCATGTGCCCATTCTTACAAAACATGCATCCCTCATTTACACTCAATTTGTTTTCCTCACCCTTTTGATCATGACAATTATCATCATTTGTTCCATCTTGATCTCATTTTCTCAAATGTTCATTCAGACTTGTGAAGTGATCATGTCCAATATCCCTATCTCGGGCCCGTCGCGTTGGGGTTTTGTACATGTTGATCTTGATCTTCATGTCCATGAATGAAACTGTCATGGTGCCACTACGTACGTGAATTTTGATATCAGCTTTAGATAAGAACGACCTTCTGATGGGAATCTTCCTATCCTCTGTCTCCATATCAAGTACAATGAAATCTACCAGGAACACTACACCTTTTTCTTTATCTATCATCACCAAGACATCATCCACTCTACCCCTAGGTACTTTTATAGATCTATCCGCCAATTGGAGAGCGCAACATGCCAGCTTTGACTTGCCTAGGCCCAGCTCAACATAGACATCATATGGCATTAAATTCACATTGGATCCCAAAATCAAGTAAGCACATGTCTAAGTGAAGTCTCCCAATGTAACTAGGTATGAGTCGGGCTCTTGGGTCTTTTCTCTTCACAGGAAGTGAATGTTGGATAATGGAGCACACTTTCTCAGTCAACTTCACTTTCTTTGGAATCCTCCCTATTGACCTTCTCTTCACAGTGCATAGGTTCTTGAGGAACATGGCTTATGATGTGATTTGCCTAATAGAATCAAAGAGTGGAATGTTCGCCTTCACAGGGCAAAACACCTTAAGAATATCAACATTGTGCTCTTGCATCCTTTTCAATTCTGATAGCTCATCCAGTACTTCAATGAATGGAGGATCACTAGTTTTTTCCATAATTGCGTGAACATGAGGCGGAGCATTAGGGATGGTGGGACTTGCACATGGAGTATGAGGTGGAGCACATGGTATCCCAAAATCAACAGGATGTGTCACTGAATCATCTTCGGCATTTTTAATCACAAAATCACCACTTGGTTGCCTTTGCTTTGCTTTATCAACCTTTCTTTGACTTACGGGCTGCTCTAGAGATTTCCCACTCCTTAGAACTATTACAAAACTTCCTTGCTCATGGTGGAGAGGGGGATCTAGTTGTTGTTGTGGAGGAGGTGGAGGTGACACTTGGGGTTGAAATTAAGGTGGAGGGGGGAATTGAGGTTGGAAGGTGAATTGTTGGGAAAAAGGTGGTGATGGAGGGGGAGGTGGAGTATAAGGCTTGGGATTGCCTTGAAAATGGTAGATGGGCTGCACTTGCATGGGAGATGGATTATTGAAAACTTGAGAAGAGGGCATGGGTCCACTTGCTTCATGGTAGCTCATGATGGGTCTAGAAGACAACTTTTCTTCTTGAAGAGCAATTAGGGAAGATAGCTGCACTACTTTCTCCTCTAGCCTTACAACATCTTTTTGAACATCATCAAATATTTTCAATCTAGAGAGAACCTCTTCCTTAAACCTCGAGCTATATTTTGGACTTTGTGGCTCTTGATAGCTATAGGAGTGAGGTGGCTTCTTTTCCTTGCCATAGAACTCAATAGAATTGACCGGGTGGCAAGGAACATTTGTCACTTGCTTCTTCATGAAGCTCACCATGTCACCAAGAATCTTCATCACTTGTGGGCTTGATTCATCATGAGTAGGAGGTGTCACACTAAAGGTATACCCCCTTTCATTCATCATGCTAGAAGCTTGAATTCTTGATCCTTCAGCTAACTTCTCAAACAAAGGCCATATCTCCTCAGGCGGCCTAGCCATGAAAAATCCTCCACAAGAAGGTCCATTGTGTCTTGGTCCTTTAGATACAAACCGAAGTAGAATGATTGAACTAGCTACCACAAAGGGATCTCATGGTCCGGGCACTCTCTCAAAAGCTTCTTAAATCTCTCCCATGCATTATGAAACTGCTCATTGCCCATTTGGCTAAAACTTGTCACGGCATGCCACATTTGTATTAACCTTGCTATAGAGTAGAATTGTCTAAAGAAGGCATTCTTCATTGTTTCCCAACTCATGATGTCCCTTCTTGAGTCATATCAATCTTTAGCTCTATCTTTGAGGGAGAAAGAGAACAAGATCAATCGGATTGTATCATCACTAGCTGTCGACATCCTGAAGGTGGAGCATACTTCAAGTAAGGAGTCTAAGTGATTGTAGGGGTTCTCACTCTATGAGCCGTGGAAGATGGGCAGGAACCCAAGAAGACCTGGAGGAATAGATAATTTCTCCCCTGGCATTTGATCAACCCTACTAGCAATTGACAATTTATAGTTTCTAGGCATGAAATAGTCTTGAAGCGGCTTGTGGGGTGCATTTTGGCCTTCCATCTTGTTTCCTCCTGAGTGGCTTGTCAGATGCACAAAGAACAACCAAACAAAACAAAGCAAGTTATCAAACCAATATACACAAAGAATGCACAGCTAAATGAATAAAGTATAGCAATGATGAGGGCAGTAGGAAAAGTCAAAGAAACACTAACTAGCTAGGTTGATTGCCTTTATCCCCGAAAACAACGCAGAAAGCTTGGCGTGCCCCCACCAATGACATTACACACCACTCAATTAAGACTTGAATGGATGCAACTCCGTTGATGGAGGCACACAGGTGAATTAAACTTTTAAATTTATAAGGACCTAACTTAACACACTCTCAAAAACTAAAACACTACACCCACAAGCGCACTGGGTCATGTCATAGTATAGGAGGGAGGCAAGTATAGGGTTGATCCACAGGGATAAGAGGGGGCACTAGATCTAGGTTAGATTTTCTAGGTTCCTACTATGGAGACTAGGGTTAAGGGTTGGAAGGTTGTTTTGTTTGTTAAACTACTATGAACAAATGAGAAATTAAAGGCAAGAATGAAGCCTAAATTAACCCTAGACTATATTAAGACTAATTAAGTAGGAAAAGACTAAGCTAGGTATGAAAAGGCAATTTACACTAAGGCAAGCAATAGAAAAGCAAAAGAGCAAGTAAAGAGATAAACTAGCAAGAACAAGACAAAAATAGGGTAAGAAGCTAACTAAGCAAGGAAAGAGCTAACTAAGATAACACTAGCTAAGAAAGATGAAAACTAGGGTTTTAAAGCAATTAAGAGAGGTGTGGGCTATTTAGGGGATGTACTTATCACATTATTTGGGGGGATAATATATAAACATTATGATTCCATTTAGATTATGCAAACCAAACAACAAGTTAGAGTCTAATGAATTAGCCTAAGCTACTAACTGGCCATGGATATGCTAGGTTGTGTATAGGGGAACTAGTCCCTAACACTCCTTACTACCCTTGCAAGGCTCAATTGGATTAGGGATTAGGTTCAATTCAATTAGAGTCTAATCAAGTCTACGTTTCTAGATTAGGCATTCCTAGGGCAATTAGGGGTTGAGGGTAGTAATGGGGAGGTGAAATTAGGGTTTTGGACCCCAATTCCCTTACATTCTAGCCTTGAGAAGGATCCATGATAATTGCTCTAGAATTACCTAATTTAGATACTTAGATCTCTCACTTAGGCTTAGGAAGATTGATTAGGATGTAGGAAGATGGGAGGCAACCTAGGGATCTAAGAATTGGACCTAGCGGCAAATCCCAAAATTCACACATATAAGCAACTTTCCTGAAGTGATTTCACACACAAACCAACAAGAAATCCATGGAGAATGAGATACAAATAGAACATAATCATTAAAAAATGGAATTATAAAGTTTACAATCATTTTCCCCCAACATGGTATCAAAATAACATTTTACACCCCAAACAGCCCACCCAAGGAGTCTAGCTACTCATAACAATGCAAAATACTAAAAGAGAAGAGAAGGAGATATAAGAAGCCATGGAGCTCAGTGTACATGAAAACAATCTCCATTTTAACTATTGCAAGGCATCCTCCTCTCTCCTCTAAGGTGTAGGGGCATGGAATGATGGTGGAAATGGAAGGAAACTAGGGTTTTGATGGTGGAAATGGTGGAATGGAGTGAAATGGAGGTGGAAATGGAGTGGAATGGATAAGGGGAGAAAATGGGGAGCTAAGAGGTGGTAGGAGGTAGCTAACCTCAGTCCCCAGCCACAACCTAGATATATATAGGTGTTGGGGAAGCACTAGCTTAAGTGGGGGTGTAGTGGAAAAAATAGTGTAGAAAATGGTAGGGTTTAGGTGGTAGAATGACCATGCTAGGTAGCACGGTCGTGGTGGGTTGTGAGTGGAATGACTATGGTGGTGGAGAACGGTTGTACTGGACAACACGAACATGGTGGGTGCTAGGTAGAATGGCTATGTTTGGTAGCACGATCGTGGTGGTGGATATGAGAGGGGGTTGTTCCCATGAGCACGCCCATTCTGTCTTCAACTAGCACGACCGTGTTGGGTTGCACAAACGTTCTGAGTCAGTTCACCACAGATGGTTTGGGTGGCACAGCCATGGTGGTTCTAGCTTCAATGGAGGGTGTCTTTGTTGATTTTCACATGAACTAGCATGGCCGTTCCATGGTGCCACAACCGTTCTGGGGTCTAAATCAGCACTGTGACTTTGTTTTTTGGATTTTCTTAGACATCTTTGCTCCAATTGATATTTGGCTACTAGTGGTAGGTTGAGGGAGGGTTTAGCTTCACTTTGGATCTCTCCAAGGGTGGAGAGATCCTATGATCACTCCTTCTCCCTCTATTCCATTAAGTGTGGTCTAAATGCCTAAAAAACATGAAAATAGTGTCCATAAGTGCATTTTACACAAATATGCATATTGGGGGAACAACATGTAATCTAATAGGTATAGATGTGATTGATATGCCAAATGACACAAGATGAAGCCCTAAAACAGGGCTGAATCAGGAACACATGTGTAAGATTTCATATGCATCTGCAATAGGCTCCATCATGTATGGATTATTATGTACACATCCTGATGTCTCGTATGTCCTGAGCATGATAAGCAGATATCAATCAGATCCTGATGAAAGTCACTAGACTACTGCAAAGAACATACTTAAGTACTTGAGAATAACTAAGGATCAATTCCTTTACTACAGTGGTGAGTAAGAGTTGGCGGTAAAGGGTTACACGGATGCAAGCTATCAAATTGATAGAGATGACTTTAGGTTGCAATCTAGATTTTTGTTTTGCCTCAATAATAGAATTGTAAGATGGAAGAGTTTTTATCACGAAGAAATTATTGATTCTACAATAAAGGCTGAGTACATTGTTGCCTCTAGTGCAACAAAGGAAGATACATGGATCAAGAATTTTTTTCACTAAACTTGGGGTGGTTCCAAGCATTAGCGATGTAGTACAGTTGTATTGTGATAACAATGGAGCTATTGCACAACCTAGATCGTGGTAGTGTTCCAAGAACATACAAAATCAGTTCCATGTCATAGAGAGATCATACAATAAGGAGATGTGAAGATTTGTAGAGTACCAACTGAAAGCAATGTTTTTGACCCCTTGATAGAAGAACTTTCACAGCAGAAGCATGGAGGTCATGTTTGATCACTTGGGATTTAATTCATGAGTGATTAGCTCTAAGTGCAAGTGGGAGTTTATTGGTATGTATGGCCAAAGATCCAGTCATATGATGATTGTAATAAGGCATCACGTAATAGATTTGATTATTAATAAAGTTAATATTTTGTCTATATGTTTATTCAATTATGAGATGATGGTATAACATGAAAGATGTCTAAAAGAATGATATTACTCATTGAAATATGTCTTTAGGTTGAGGGCCTAAACAATGAGATCATATGTGTGATAAGTGTATCCACATTCTTATTATGTACCTAGTCAGATATTATTGTGGAAACAATATAGACAAAAATAATACATAAGACAAGAATGTGTGTTGACTGATGATAGAACCTCGTTTGTCATGATATGTGATACTAAGCCAAACACATAGGTACTTTTTCTTGAATAGTGTATCAAACAAACCCACCGTGAGAGTGAAACATGGAAACCATTGAATGGCTATCAAAATAAACTCTCATAGTGATAGTGGTGATAGTGGTTCTTAGACTGAAGTCAATGTACTCGTCACCCTATTGTTTGATGTACTTTGACACCATCCAATGTTACCTTGAATAAGGGCTACCATACAAGTAGTGTTCGGGTATGTTGTGACACATGGGGATTGAATTTGAGTGATGTAGATGGGATTTCTGTTGGGTTTAGTGGATAAAACATGCAAGACAGAAGCAACTAAAAAAAATCCACACAACCCGAAACAGGATCTCGTCCACAACAGCAAATTCGGTGATGTCCTAGTGCATGATGGTGTGCAACGTTGTTGGCCTACATGGACAGAATTTCTCTCCCATTTGTTGAGTGCGTCTTAGGAAGATTTGGTGGCACTTCTTTTGTGTGGTGATGTATGCCTCTCATAGCACGTACGGATGGTCATAGATGTCCTCTGAACACAGGCATCTCAGTGTATGTGTCTCTACTTCAACCACGCGGATGGACTGGACTCCACGTCACGCTTCCCAAGCCGATGGGAAGGAGTCGTTTATGTGCGGCAGTGTGCTAGCATCACGTTGCTCTCCTTTCTCTCCTAAGGATGGTGACGGCTAGGGTTTACGTACGTGAGCGTAAACTGAAAAGCCTCTCTCAATATCTTACATAGATATCAATCATTAAGCCCCTTTAAATAGGAGACGAGAGGAAGTAGGGTTTCTTAAACCCATCGGTAAACAGAAACACTTCATTAATTAAAACGCTCGTGGATTAGTTAGAATATTCTAGAATTAATTAATTAACCAAATAATCACATTAATTGATTAATTAATATCTGACTCCACGCAATCACTTGGGATGTCTCTATGGGCATATATACCAACAGACTCCCACTTGCACTTAGAGCTAGTCACTACAATATTATTCTAATGGATTGCATAAACATTTTAGTAATCAATGTGATTCAAAGAAATTCCAATCAAATCCACAAATTATACTCCTATTCCAACACATCCTATGTGTGTGGCCCGATAGGCTCCAAATTATGTTGGTGGTGATATCCATAATCATATTATGATTTCACAAGTAATGGTTGGTATCTAGCAATACTTCATCACCACCCAAGTAATTGGAGAAGTTGGAGAACAACTTAACCTATCATTCATGACTGGTGTTACAGTGATTGTATTGTTCCTTTGTCGTTGATATCTGGATTGAACTCGAGTCATGGAATTGTTATCCTTTTAAACGTTCAATCCATGTTCCTTGCACTAGAGCAGACTGTCTGAGATATATGTAAGCTCAATATCACATATTGACTCACATCAGCATGGCCATGCATTTCTCAGTCTTGCTTATCAAGTGACCTAGATATATCAAACTCCCATAGGAAGGACAAATTCCATCTACATCACTCACAGTCATCCCCATGTGTAACAGTGCACCCAAGCACCATCTTTATGGCAATCCTTATTCAAGACCACGATGGATGATATCAAAGCACACCAAACGACATGTGATAAGTGTAGTGACTTCAGGTCTAAGAACCACAATCACCACCATCATTATGAGATGTGACTCTAACTACCAATCATGGTATCCATGTGTCACTCTCAAGTTGGGTCTATTGGATACGATGTTCCCTAACAAGTATCTATGTATTTGGTTTGATATCTCAATATCATGGATAATGAGATTCTTCCATCAACCAGCATACATTTTAATCTTATGTGTTATTGATGTCTATGAATATTTCCACAATAACAACTGATTAGGGACAAAAAAACAATACATACTCTTAGCATACATATGATCTCACTATTCAGGTCATCAACTCAAAGACATATGTCATTGAGTATATTATTCTATAGACATCTATAAGTTTTATGGTCATCTCACAATATAAAACATAAACATATAGATTGGAAACTTGCCTTTATTGATATGATCAATGTAGTATTACAAATCATTTACATAGTATCCCATTACAATCATCAAATGAGAGTCTCTATGGGCATACATACCAATAGATTCCCACTTGCACTTATACCCAATCACTCATGAATCTCAATCCAAGTGATTGAACATGTATGTCATGTTTCTACTGTGAAGGTGCTTTTGTGAGCGGGTCAGCCACATTGCTTTCTGTAGGTACTCTGCAAATATTCACATCTTCTCATTGTATGATCTCTCGTATGAGATGGAACCGCTGTAGAATATGTTTAGAACATTGGTGCAATCTTGGTTCTTTAGCCTGTGCAATTTCTCTGTTGTTGTCACAAAACAATTCAATTGCATCAGTAGCACTTGGAACCACTCCAAGTTTAGAAATGAACTTCTTGATCCACACAGCTTCCTTTGTAGCATTAGATGTGGCAATATATTCGGCCTCTATTGTAGAATCTACAACCGTCTCTTGCTTGGAACTCTTCCAGCTCACAAATCTGTTGTTTAGGCAAAACACAAACCCATATTGCGATCTATAGTCATCTTTGTTAGTTTAGAAGCTAACATCGGTATAACCCTTTACCATGAGCTCTTCCTCACCACCATATATCAATAATTGATCCTTAGTCCTTCTCAAGTACTTTAAGATGTTCTTTACGGCTGTCCAGTGACATTCACCTAGATTTGACTGATATTGGTTCATCATGCTCAAAGCATATGACACATCAAGACGAGTACATAACATCACATACATGATACATCCAATTGCTGATTCATATGGAATCTTACTCATGCGCTCCCGTTCATCACATGAACTAGGACATTGGGCTTTACATATTGTAACCCCATGGGACATGGGCAAGTTACCTCTCTTAGAACCCTCCATGCTAAACCTCTTTAGCACCTTGTCATTGTATGTGCTAGGGCTTAGGCCTACAAGCCTTCTAGATCTATCTCTATTGATCTTGATTCCTAGTATATAGTATGTTTTGCCTAAATCCTTCATAGAGAAGGTCTTCCCTAGACAACCTTTTACTGTCTGAAGAGTAGGGATGTCATTTCCCATCAATAATATGTCATCTACATACAATATGAGAAATATGAATGTGCTCCCACTAACCTTTTTGTAAATGAAGGTTCAACTTCATTTTGACTAAAGCCAAACATTTTGACTACTTCATCAAAACATAGATTCTAGCTCCGAGATGCTTGCTTCAATCCATAGATTGACCTTTGTAGCTTGCAGACTTTATTAGCTTCCTTCGTATCGATAAAACCCTCAGGTTGTGTCATGTACACATCCTTGAGTAAATTCCCATTAAGGAATGATGTTTTAATATCCATCTACCAAATCTCATAGTCATGATAAGATGCTATGGCAAGCATGATCCTGATGGATTTAACCATGGCAACTGGTGAGAAGGTCTCGTCATAATCAACACCTTGACTTGACATAATCCTTTCACAACCAATCTACCTTTATAGGTTTGAACATTTCCACCAATGTCGGTCTTCTTCTTGAAGACCCATTTGCACCCTATGGGTTTTACCCCTTTGGGTGGATCCACCAAGGTCCATACCTTATTGGTGTACATGGATTCCATCTCTGATCTCATGGCTTTGATCCATTTCTCATATTTTGGTCCCTTAGTAGCTTCTAGATAGGAAGATGGCTCATCTTCTATGCCCAATTCGTCATTGTCTTGAGTCACGAGAAATCCAAATCTCTCAGCCTCAAGTTGTGTCCTACTAGACCTACGAGGTTCATGTGTTACATTTGGAACTTGAAATTCCACAATAGTTTTTGAGACTTCATGTTCCTTATGTACCTCCTCAGGTTCTCTACTTTCTTGTTGTTCTCAAACTTCTTCGAGCTCTACAGTCCTCCCACTGATTCCTTTGGAAATAAATTCCTTTTCAAGAAATACAGCAGTCCTAGCAACAAACACATTGTTGTCAGTTGGTGTGTAGAAGTAGTATCACCGAGTTTCCTTGGGGTATCCAACAAAATAGCATTTTTTAGATTAGGGTCCAAGCTTTTCAGGAAATTGTTTCCTAACATAAGCTTCACATCCCCAAATCTTTAACATATACAAATTGGGACAATTCCCATTCCATATCTCATATGGTGTCTTTTGAATTGATTTGGAACGTACTCGGTTAGGTGTAAATGTTGTAGTTTCAAGAGCATATCCCCAGAATGATATTGGAAGTTCGAATGAACTCGTCATTGACTGTACCATGTCTAATAATGTTATGATTACTTCTTTATAACACACCATTATGTTGTGGTGTACTAGGTGGAGTCCATTGTGATACAATACCACAATCTCTCAGAAGGTCCTCAAACTCTTCGCTTAAGTATTTGCCAACTCGATCTGAACAGAGTGCTTTAATACTCTTACCAAGTTGTTTCTCTACTTCATTCATGAAAGTCTTGAACATTTCAAGAGTTTCTAACTTGTGTTTCATAAGATATACATAGCCATACCTACTGAGGTCATTAGTGAAGGTAATGAAGTATTGATAGCCTCCTCTAGCATTTGATCTAAAAGATCCACATACATCAGTATGTATGAGCCCTAGAAGATCACTGGCTCTCTCACTGTGTCCAATGAAAGGAGTCTTGGTCATCTTCCCTAATAAACATGCCTCACATGTCTCTAATGATTCAAAATCAAAAGAGTCTAGATAACCATCCTTATGGAGTCTAGATATGTGTTTCTCGTTTATGTGCCCAAGACGACAATGCCATAAGTATGTTTTGTTTGAGTTGTCAAGTTTTTTTCCTTCTAGTATTTACGTTGTATATGCTAGTCTCAAGTTCTAACAAGTAGATACCATAAGACATAGGGGCATTGCGATAAAAGATCTCATCTTTAGAAATAGAAATCATTCCATTCTTAATGTGAAATTCAAATCCACTCTTGTCCATACAAGATATAGAAATAATATTTCTATTAATGGAAGGTACATAATAGCAATTCTCTAATTCTATTACAAGGCCCGTAAGAAAAGATAAACTAATAACTCCAACTGCGGTGGAAGTAACTCTTGCTCCATTAGTGACCCGTAGCTCGACTTGGCCCTTTCGTAAAGGTTTACTTCTTATCAGATCCTACATATTAGAACATATGTGAGATCCACATCTGGTATCCAGTAACCATGATGAAGACGTATTTAAGTTTATCTCAATAACGTATATACTTGAAGTGGAGATCTATATCCCCTGCTTCTTCTTCCTTAGTTCCTCCAGGTAGAGAGGACAGTTTCTTTTCCAATGTCCAGCCTGGTGACAATGGTGACAACTACATTCTTTGGAGATCCCACCTTTAGCTTTGAGCGTGGATGACTTTGGCTTCTGCCCAGCTTTAGAACCTTTCTTAGCCTTTCCTTTTCCTTTTGACTTTCCCTTTTTCTTGTTGATCATCATCACATACTTGGGCTTGTCTTTCTTCATCTGTGCTTCAGTTGTCCTCAACATGCCCAACAATTCTGACAATGGCTTGTCAAGATTGTTCAAGTTGTAGTTCATGACAAAATGATTAATGATTCAGGCAATGATTGTAGAATCACATCAGTGGCCAACTCTTGACCTAGGGGAAATCCCAGTTTGGATAAGCTTTCCACGTACTCAATCAAAGTGAGTATATGAGTGCCAACTGAGTCTCCCTCTTTCATCTTGCTCTTGAACAAAGACTTGGAGACATCATATCTCTCCTATCTTTCTTGATGTTGATACATGTTCTTGAGATGTGTTACCATCTTCATGACATTCATGTTCTCATGCTGCTCTTGCAACTCATAGTTCATTGAGCACAACATCATGCACTTGACATCCATGACATCATCAAGGTGCTTCTTGTAAGCATCCTTTTCAGCCTTGGGCGCATTTGCGGAGGGTTCTGCTGGCTCTGGTGTTTCAAGGACATATAGCTTACGTTCATGTGTGAGAACAATTCTCAACGTCCTAAACCAATTTTGAAAGTTGGTTCTGGTAAGTTTGTCCTTCTCAATGACCGATCGCAATGAGAAAGTGTGAGTGTTGTTTGCCATTTGATTGCTAAAAAAGAAAAAGTTTGCATTTAGTCCAAAACATTTTGACATGTAAAGATTTAATAAACGAGATTAATTAGGCCTTTAATTAATTATGCTCCCACTATTTTATTCAAATTGACAACCCTCACTATCAACTCAGAAGATTGCAGCATACAACCTTCTAATGAGCCAAGATCCAAAATAATTGGATCAATGCCCAGCCAACGTCGGCGTCAAAGACCAAATACTAAGGTAGGCAACTTTTGCCAATTGCATCATATGCAACTCTTGGATTGTTGATCATGCACAACTCCTTGCCATGATGCATTTGTGTGCCTCTAGGTACTTAATCCTATCAAGTTTCCCTAGTTAAGTTCAACCCATAAGCCAACACGATGAGTGTGCACCCTGCGGAGGTAGACCCACACACCCACCATCACACTTCCACGAGATAGACAGTGTACCACGTGGAGGCGTGACCACACATAGTCGATCAAGCTTTTAATGTGTGTTGCTTTATGGAAGGCAACTAAAACTTAATATTATTAATTGAGGGGTTTTATTAACACATATACATATCCAAACACCACATACTTATAGTACGTATTATATACTACTATATTCACAACCACAAATGATAGACATGCAATCACAAACACAAACACATCGGTTATGGCCATACTATTGTAATCATTTGGAGCAAAAAAGGATTACGGTCCACCTATGGTCTTATGCATCTCATGCAACACATGTGAATCAACTTGTAAGGATCAACATTACAACAAACAACTTCATGGATTCTCCATGAGGTTGGAAGTTCAAGTTGCTTCTTGGAATTGGATCTTCATGTTGCTTCTCCGTGGACGCTCCTTGGAGTTGGATCTTCAAGTTGCTTCTTGGAATTGGATATTCATGGTGCTTCTCCATGGATGAACCTTGGAGTTAGATCTTCAAGTGGCCTCCTTACATCAAGTTTAAAAAGGCTAAAACTAATCATATCTCTATTACATCATATGAGTACAAATATAAAGGGAAAGAATTAATTACACTTTGAAATAAGAGATGAGGCTCGGCATGCAAGCCGAATAATTTATACAAAGGATCCACATACAACCATTATACATCCATAGCATTCACAAACAAACATATACACAAGATTGACATCCACATTCATTCACAACATTCACAAAAGGGGATACTAGGCCATAATCGTGCATGCATTCACCACATAAAATAGAATGTTAATGGTGACATGTATGATATCATAGGTATATCTACATATACATATATACATGTTTAAATTGCAGTTCTTTTAATGCGGGATGATGCGATGATTTTGAGTCGCATTTATAGACTTGTTTGATATGCGTTTTATGCATTTATTAGTCATTTTCATGGTTAATGTTGCATAATTCATTCACTTTGGTCTATGATACTTCTTTATGTCAAATTCCTTTTATTTAAGCATTTTGAGTATTAATTATCAAAAGAATATATTTTGTGTGAACTTATGTGGTTTCGTGTGTTAATTTTAGGAAAAACAAGCATCTGCTATGATTGATACCATCGACGGTGGTTGATACCATCGACCGGACCACAGGATTGCCAGCCGCAAGGACCAGAAGAAAGTTGATACTATCAACAGGGATGTCGATGGTATCGAGATACAATCAGGTTGCTGGCGAGAAGTGCGTCGATACTATCGACCAAAATGTCGATACTATCGACTGGTGGAGCTACAGCGACACAAAAAGACAAAACCGTCGCTACAGGTTCGTCGATACCATCGACCCGAGTCGATGGTATCGAGATGACATCAGGCGCACAGACGAAAGAAAAGGAGAGTTTCCTCTATCACGCTAGGTCGATACCATCGACCCGCGTCTATGGTATCGACACCGTCAGATATGAGTTTGTTTTAGATTAATCTTAATCAGACGGCTGTGGTTAATTGGCAACCTAATTCGGGAAATATACCTAATGACGGCGCAAAAGAGAGAATCATCACGTCATTAGCTGCTGCACACATCCCGGAGAGCAAGGAGAGAAGAACGGAGCATGAGAGCACGCCCCAGCCGATCCGGACGCTGAAGAAGATGAATTCCACCACCGAAAGGCGGGAGAAAGTGTATTCCACGCCAAGCATCGATTGGATCTTCTCCGTTCAGGGGTTTAATCACTCAATCACGTTTTTCTTCATGTTTCCTTTTTTCTTCTCCACATTGTACTCTGAGATGAACATGTGGGGCTAATCCCCTTTGTCTTTAGGACCAGGAGTAGCCCGGGAATTCATTGTATGACGATTTTATAATAGTAATTCATATTTTATCCCTTAAATCCGTGGTATAATTTCGTTTTCTCCAATATATTGTTATGCTTGATCACCATAATAATAATCTAATGCCCTTAATTGCGTTGAAAGAAGAATTAATGGTTGAAAAGAGACGAAATTTACATTAATTGACAAATCCCTTGAACAAGGTGGTGTAAGATTAATGGTGGATACCGAGAGGTCGTTTCTAATGCACCTAGTTTAGGGTATAGGTTACTACGACGGTGGAACCGACCTAGACATAGGTAGTGAATTGTACCACGACAGTGGGCAATTCTGATTTCAGACCACTACCCGGATGGAGATATAAAATTGAGTAGCTATATAGAATTTAATACAATGAAAACCCGCGGTGAAACCACAATCCTAAAGATCTCCTTTTGAATTGATTAAACCAACATTTAATCGATTGCTTATTTTGTTTTATTTCTATTTTCTTTTAATTTTGACAACAACTCTCAACTATTTAATCGGCTTAGCTGATCGCGAGTAGTTAGTAGGAGTCCCCGACGATTTCACGTATCCCTGAGTTTGACTCGGACCTCACAAAGGCCTGTACTACTTCAACGCGTTCACTTGTGTTTCTGCGCACGGTAAATTTGCATCAAGTTTTTGGCACTGTTGTCGGGGATACGGCAAATTGTTGGCACTACGAGTGCTACAAGCGGCCACTCTAGGCCACATTTTTTTTATAATTCCAAAAAAAAATTCATAATCTATTTTCTAAATATTTGCAATCATCCAGCACTGTACTAAATTTAATTGTTCAATTTGCAGGTACAGTGCATGGTGCAAACGCGTAGTACAGACTACACAAGGCACGTACCAGAGGTTCCATTGACGGGACCTGACGACGAGGAAGGCCACAATCAAGACCATTTAGAAGAAATAGATTCAGAACCTGAACAAGAAGAGACGGACAAGCCACTGACAATATGGGAGAAGATCAAGGCTTCTTCCTCATCCGCTTCCAAGGGGCCGATCAAGAAGCAAGTGGTGAATATTCTGACATACAAGATTGATCCGGCTTTAATCAACTTGTTGAAGTCCAATGCTTTCCATGGGCTTAAAAATGAAGACCCCGTCGCACATATCAGTCAATTTGTGGAGAATTGTGATATGATAAAAATCGACAGATTTCAACAAGATGTGCTCTACTTGAAGCTCTTCCCGAGCTCTCTAGTGGGAAATGCGCGTGAATGGCTACACAACTTGGATGATGAATATGTGGAGTCTTGGGACACATGGTTGAGGTTTTCTTCGAGAGGTTCTTTCCACCCGAGAAGACCAATGACATGATTAGAAAGATCCACAACTTCACCCAACAAGCAGGGGAGACCTATTTGGAGACCTGGGAAAGGTTTCAGATCATGCTCAGGTGCTGCCCGCATCACAGGCTTGATAAGGAGACACAAGTCAAGATCTTCTATTTTTCTCTCTCCGAGCATGATAGAAGCAACCTTGATTCAGCCAGCTCTGGATTTTTCTTGAATAACACGGACACTAGATGTTGGGAGATCTTAAAGAACATGGCAAAGAAACAATCATGGGGCAAAAGAGGCGTCGTGGAACAGGTTCGAGTGGTAGGTGAATCTAAAGCAATAAAGGAGTTGAATGAGAAGATGGATCTTCTTGCAAAGAAACTGCTTGCGAAGGAGGATACTGAGTCTGAGGATGAAGCTCAAGTTAAATTCATGAGGCAGCAGCAAGGCTACAGGAATAACGACTATTCATGGAGGAAAGACAAGAAGTTCTCCTGGAAGGATCCAAATAACTTCTTGCAGGATCCGGACAATAAATCCCAGCCAGTAGCGGAGGATAAGAGCACAGAGCTGCTCAATCAAGTGATAAAGCAAAATCAAGAACTCATGACTACTTTCGGCCAGAAAATAAAGCAACAAGGGGAGTTTATGAACCAATTTGGGCAAACACTACAGAGCCATGGGGCTCAAATGAGGACAATAGAGACATCCATGGCACAGATGGCTGTAGAGATAGCCTGTTTAAAGAAGTCGGCACATCCAGGTTTCTCGAGAAATACTAGTGTTCCAGGAGAAAAACCAGCAAGCAAAGGCCATCTTGCTAAGAAGTGGCAAGAAATTGTTAAATCCCAGAGCCGAAGAACCAAGCAAACCCCAAGAAGAAATTGAAGGTGAGGCTAGTAAGGAGCTGCCCATACCGATTACAGAACCAGTTGATGACACAGCAGTGGATGCTACTGAAGATCCTATTGCAGAGGAGGAGGAGCCTCAGAAAAGGACACCCTATGTGCCACCGCATCAAAGGACACAGGCTGTCCTGGTCCCTTATCCGAACAGTGCTAAGGCAAGGAAGGTATATGCCCAGTTCAAAAAGTTCTTAGATAGTTTCTGAACGCTTTCAGTCAACATCCCTCTATTGGAAGCTATTGAGCAAATCCCTTCTTACGGGAAATTTCTGAAGGACATCATCACCAAAAAGAGAAAAATTCCAGACACTGAAGTAGTGGTGCTTAAGGAGTAGGTGAGTGCCTTCATCATGGGCACATTGCCACCAAAGAGGCAAGATCCAGGTTGTTTCAACATTTCATGCTATATCGGGAAAGTCAAATTTGGTGAAGCATTATGTGACTCAGGAGCAAGCATCAATTTAATGCCCCTTTCTACATTCAAGATGTTGGGATTAAAGGAGTCAAGGCCAAGCAACATGAGAATTCAGTTGGCGGATAACTCTGTGGTGAAACCATATGGGATTTGTGAAGATGTGCTTGTGAAAGTGGATAGATTTGTATTTCCTGCAGATTTTGTCATCATGGATATGCAAGATGAACAAGGTAATGAGCTACTACTCGGAAGACCATTCCAAGCTACAGCTGACATGATACTTGAGATGGGGAGAGTTCGGTTGACCTTGGGTATAGCCGATGACCGATTTGAGATGGTCATGCCTTCCAGCGCCACTTCACCTAAATCCAAGGAGCAATGCCACATGGTAAAACATTTTGATAATACCATCTCACTTTGTCTAGGGAAGCCATTTCTAGATATGGCTCATGTAATGACCAAGGTGGACAAAGGGACTTTGGCTGTAGACATCATGGAGCAGACCAAAGTAGTATCCCTTTGCAAGGCTGTCGGGTTCCCGAATGATGAGGATGAGGACATTCCTCCCTCTACGGAGGATGATGCTATAGCAAATTCAGTTTTTGATGCATATCCAGAGCTGCCACTGGAGGCTTGTTTAGTCAATATCACTCATGATTGGATGAGGAGAGTGTGCCAAGATGCTTCAGATTTTTCCATGCTTCTATGTGAGGTATTATGAAGATTTAGGTGAACTTCCTGCACCGCTTCAATCATCTTTGATCAGCCCGCCGGAGTTGGAATTAAAGCCACTACCACCGTATCTCAAGTACGCCTTTCTAGCGGAGGAAGAAAAGTTACCTGTGATCATTTCTGCATATCTGAGTGCGGAAGAGGAGGACCAGTTGTTGATAGTGCTGAAGAACCACCGGGGAGCATTTGGGTGGTCTGTTGCAGATATCAAGGGGATTTCCCCTACTTTGTGTCAGCATAAAATTCGGATCGATGAAGGAGCCAAGCCGGTGATTCAACCGCAACGTCGACTGAATCCGAGCATGATGGAGGTTGTGAAGAAGGAGGTGATTAAGCTTCTCTCCGCAGGTATCATCTGTGTGATTTTAGACTCGACATGGGTGAGTCCCACACATGTAGTCCCTAAAAAGGGGGGAATAACTGTTACTCAAAATATTTTAAATGAACCTGTCACCACCCGCTTGGTAACCGGGTGGTGAGTTTGTATTGATTACCGACGTCTTAATGCCGCTACGCTAAAGGATCACTTTCCTCTCCCATTTATTGATCAAATTCTAGAGCACTTAGCCGGCCGATCTCATTTCTATTTTCTGGATGGGTATTTGGGATACAATCAGATTTCAATTGACCCTAAGGACCAAGAGAAATCTACTTTCACTTGTCCCTATGGAACTTTCGTGTATCGCCGCATGCCTTTTGGATTATGTAATGCACCAGCGACTTTTCAGCGTTGTATGCTCACCATTTTTTCTGATATGGTAGAATGCTATCTAGAAGTCTGTATGGATGATTTTTCAGTTTATGGTGCTTCTTTTGATTAATTCCTTTATAATTTGGATAAGGTGTTACAGAGATGTGAGGACACACATTTGGTCCTCAACTGGGAGAAATGCCATATGATGGTGAGTGAAGGGATAGTGCTAGGACATAAGGTGTCCAGCAGAGGTTTGGAGGTAGATCCGGTAAAAATTGAAGTAATTTCTAAATTACCCCCACCAAATTTGGTAAAAGGGGTGAGAAGCTTTTTAGTCCACGCCGGATTTTATTTTTTATTCATAAAATATTTTTCAAAAATTGCCAAACCTCTATCCGAGCTTCTTGAGAAGGATGTTGTCTTTGCTTTCAATGACAAATGTTTACACGTGTTCAACGTGCTGAAGGAGAAATTGATTTCCGCACCGATTGTTCAAACACCGGATTGGAATAAGCCGTTTGAACCCATGTGTGATGCATCTGATTTCGTTGTAGGAGCTGTGTTGGGACAGCGGGTGGACAATAAACCCGCCGTGATTTTTTATGCATCTAAGACTTTGAATGATGCCCAACAAAATTACATGACTACTGAAATAGAATTGCTTGCTGTTGTTTTCGCTTTCGAAAAATTTTGGTAGTATTTAGTTGGATCGAAAGTAGTTGTTTGGACTGATCACGCCGCTATTAAATATTTGATGGAGAAAAAAGATGCCAAACCTAGATTGATTAGGTGGATCTTACTCCTACAAGAATTTGATATCGAAATTAAAGACAAGGCGGGAATTGAAAATGTTGTAGCGGATCATTTGTCTAGGTTAGAGAGGGTAGATGAAAATGATTTACACATACCCATAACCGAGACATTTCCAGATGAACAACTTTTGAAAGTGAATTCTAAAGATCCTTGGTTTTCATATATTGTGAACTATCTGGCCTGCAGGATCATCCCAGAAGATTGGACATATCAAGAGAAGAAGAAATTTTTCCATTCTCTACGCTATTATTTTTGGGATGACCCCATTCTTTTGAAGCAATGCAGGGATGGTGTTCTACGCAGGTGTGTACCTGAGGTGGAATACGAGAGTGTTCTTCATTACTGCCACACTCTACCTATGGGCGGACACCATGCGAGCTCTCGTACGGCTGCCAAAGTGTTGGAAAGTGGCCTATATTGGCCTACCTTATTCCGAGATGCCTATGAGTTCGTGAGACAATGTGATTCCTATAAAAGAGTGGGAAACATTTCAAAGAGACAAGAGATGCCCCTAAATGTTTTCCAAGAGGTTGAGGTATTTGATTTATGGGGTATAGATTTCATGGGACCCTTTGTGTCCTCAAATTCGAATTTATATATCCTTTTAGCTGTTGATTATGTTTCGAAGTGGGTAGAAGCAATACCCACAAGGACTAATGATTCTACTGTAGTGTGCAGGTTTGTTAAAGAAAATATCTTTTGCAGGTTTGGAGTGCCCCGAATGATCATCAGTGATGGGGGTACGCACTTTAGGAATCAAAAGTTCTCGGCACTACTGAAGAAATATGGGGTCAAACATAACATAGTTAACCCGTATCACCCGCAAACTCAAGGACAAGTGGAGGTCACCAATCGTGAAATTAAGAAGATCTTGGAGCGTACGATGGCTTCCACGAGGAAGAATTGGAGTGCCTTACTATCGGATGCACTGTGGGCATACAGGATGACATATAGACACCTATAGGCACCACGCCTTTTAGGTTGGCATACGACCGGGCTTGTCACCTACCGGTGGAGTTAGAGCACAAAGCACACTGGGCGTTGAGAAAGCTCAACTTGAGTTATGATGAAGCGGGGAAGAAGAGATTACTTGAATTAAATGAATTGGATGAGCTATGAATGACTGCATATGAGAACTCTCGAATATACAAGGAGCGCACTAAGTTGATCCATGATCGCCACATTCAGATGCACACCTTCAAGAAAGGAGATTGTGTCTTTTGTTCAATTCAAGGCTGAAGTTGCATCCCGGGAAGCTTAAATCCCGATGGAGTGGGGCATTCACAGAAGAAGAGGTCAAACCACATGGCGCAATCATGGTGCGCGATGGAGAGACTACATTTTTGGTGAATGGACAGAGGTTGAAGTTATATTTTGGTGAAGATTACACGAGGAAGGTGAATGAGGTCAAACTCATTTCACTTTCAGATGCAAGATGTGCTTCAAGTCGTCTAGCCTAATATGTTAAATAAGGGCGCTTGTTGGGAGGCAACCCAACCATTGGTATTTTAGTTTAGTTCATTTACATTTGTAGTTTGATTTGTTTTAACTTAGTTTGTAGTGTAAAAAAGATACTGTGATTGTTTGCTACATGTGCAGGGCTGAGGCAGAGTCGATACCATTGACCCTTGTGTCGATGGTATCGACCGTGGTACAGGTGGGCGACTGTAGGAATCGCACTACGTCAATACCATCGACGGCCTCGTCAATGGTATCGACATACCAACAGGCAGATCGCAAGTAGAAGTCGATGGTATCGACATGGATGTCGATACTATCGAGATCTCTGAAGATTTTCAGAACAAATCATCTCAGGAAAATCGATACCATCGACGGGCGTGTCGATGGTATCGACACATTCATGCAAAGAAGGCGGAGACCGGGCCTCGCGAGGGTTTGCCTTAATCAGAGAGTCGATACTATCGACTCGCGTGGATAGTATCGACGCGCCACGTCAACGATCCGTGAGGGAAGATCAAAGGTGATCGCAGCAACAAGGAGTTCTATCCGGGGGACGAGTCGATACCATTGACCCGCGTTGATAGTATCGACGCGTCAGCAATCCGGGCCCCGCAGATCCAGCCATCGACAACCTTTGATACTCGCGGAGGTACGGATTGTGTTACCCAGGTCGATACCATCGACTCGCATCGATGGTATCGATAGGCGGACAGTAACGCCGGCCACGGCTATATATGAGGAGTATTTGCGTCAGATGACATCACACCTTCAATGCAACTCTCCTTCTTCGAGATGGTTTGGCGTATGCGCACTGCCACGTCAACCATGCTTACCAGGAATGCTCGCTTCCCGATCCGGTCTTCAACATCGAAGGGGCGCAACACTTTTGATGCAATCATAGCCATCGTCGACTCCGATGAAGACGGCGGCAACAACGATGGTAACGACAATGATGACGAGGCTGAAGAGTAAGAGGAGGCATTCACACCTCTTCAGGCACGCGTGGCACCACAGAAGCATCCTCGGATGCAGCCGAGTGCATCTTCATCATCTCAGCCTCCACCACCACCACCGCCCTCACAGCCAAGCAAGGATGCCTACTCTATGCAGGGCATGTATGCTATGCTGCAAGACATACAGCAGACGCAGCAGCATCACATGGCATTGTACACCGGTATTCAAGACACTACAAACCGGTTGTTGGACAATCAAAGGGAAATGTTCGAGAACAAGCGTCTTCTCCTCGACAACCAACAACAAATTCATGATCGGTTGCACCGGATGGAGATGCAACAAGAGCCCTTCTACGACCACTATTGGAGACAAAATTACTTTGGAGGCTATCCACAACCTCCACCTAGGGCCCAGTTTGATCCAAGCTTCCAGGGGGAGTATCTGTCTTGGGACCCTACGGCTCCGCAGTACCCGCCTCCACCTGAAGAGTAAAAGCGGTATCTCTGTTCCAACCTTTAAGATTGTTTTTTACTATGAGGCCATAGTCAAATTCAAGCTTAGGGGGGGTGTTGGAACAACTCTATCTTTCATTTTCTCTATTTTTAGTTTTATTTTTTTGTTTCCTGTCATTTGTTTCTTGCAATTTTAGTTTGTTTTTAGGATCCACATTCTATCTAATGTAATCGTGGATGTCTTTAATTTTGAGTCATCTCAGTTGCATGTGCATGGGAATTAAGGGAAACTAAAAAAAAATTTTAGTGTTCGCAAGCTTGAGTGTTGTTTAACCTTGATCACTTAACTTAGAAAATGATTGGTTTTGTCAACTTTTAAACAGAAAATCACAATTGTATATTCCTAATGATTCATGAAAGTGGACAGAATTGGTTGTTCGAGCCTAAACTGACCAAATGATAATGAGACTTCAATTTGAAGTAAGAGAGAAAAACCTCTTAACTACTACACAGGTCAGTAAGGAGGGACACATAATATTTTTCAAAGGTTCAGTCAATTAGTCTTGTGATCTGTCCACCTCATTGCTTTTCACAATCCACCAAGATTTGGAAGTAAAGTACAGTTTTAACCTTTTTGATTGCATGGCATGTAGATAGGACTTGCATTGCAACCACCTTCATATATTTTGCATGAAAAAAAATATAGAATAGGTATACATGCACATGACCCTTAAGGTGCATGTCATGTAGTTGCATTCATAACTTCTATGCATAAAGTATATCATGCACCTCAATCATTCTTTAATGGTGAATTTAATTGTTCCATACCTTCTAAATAGTGCAAATATTCAAGTTATGCAGAAAAAATAAGCCCAATAAGTATTCATTGACAATTATGGATATAAGGGTTTGCAAAAAAAGAGAAAAATCAGAAGAAGAAAAAATATCTGGAAAAAAAAGAAGTTATTTAGAAACAAGTAAAATAAGAAGGAGAAAGAACATAATCTCACCTACATTTTAAGATGAGTGAGTACATGATGTAGATTAATTAGATTTCTATCTCGTTTTGAGACGGAATGTTAGTGCATGCATCATTCCACCCAATCTTAGGCATTAGGGCATTTTTCATGTGCATTTGCATCATTTAGGGCATTTTTGTTTTATGCATGTTGAAATCGTATAATACTTCCACTTCTTCCATTAGCCACCTATTTCATCCACCTGTTTCTCGGATTGGTAGGTCACCATGAATTTCTCCTCACTAATGAATATCAGGAGAACTGCTTCCATGTAGATGGTAGTTAGGGCGAGCAACGTAGTATAGGAGATCACAAGATGCACTAAGTCTGGACCGGTGAATTTTATTATGTTAACTGCTTTATGTGATAGTGTTCATCAGTTTGAGGTTAATATCTTTTATGGATGATTACTGTTGCCTTTACGGTAATTATCATTTGGTGGTTAGCAAGGGCCGGTATGCGAATGTCCGGTGGGAGTCATATGGGATGTCTGTTGTGATGCTTTTTTCTTTAGTTGATTCTGGCAATTCTATTCTAAGGGTTAGTTGCTCGAGCGTGAGCAATGTTTAAGCTTAAGGGAGTTTGATGCAATGATTTTGAGTCGCATTTATAGACTTGTTTGATATGTGTTTTATGCATTTATTAGTCATTTTCATGGTTAATGTTGCATAATTCATTCACTTTGGTCTATGATACTTCTTTATGTCAAATTCCCTTTATTTAAGCATTTTGAGTATTAATTATCAAAAGAATATATTTTGTGTGAACTTATGTGGTTTCGTGTGTTAATTTCAGGAAAAAAAAGTATCTGCTACCGTCGATACCATCGACCAGACCACAGGATTGTCAACCGCAAGGACCAGAAGAAAGTCGATATTATCAACAGGGATGTCGATGGTATCGAGATACAATCAGGTTGCTGGCGAGAAGTGCGTCGATACTATCGACCAAAATGTCGATACTATCGACTGGTGGAGCTACAGCGACACAAAAAGACAAAACCGTCACTACAGGTTCGTCAATACCATCGACCCGAGTCGATGGTATCGAGATGACATCAGGCACACAGACGAAAGAAAAGGAGAGTTGCCGCTATCACGCTAGGTCGATACCATCGTCCCGCGTCGATGGTATCGACACCGTCAGATATGAGTTTGTTTCAGATTAATCTTAATCGGACGGATGTGGTTAATTGGCAACCTAATTCGGGAAATATACCTAATGACGGCGCAAAAGAGAGAATCATCACGTCATTAGCTGCTGCACACATCCCGGAGAGAAAGGAGAGAAGAACGGAGCATGAGAGCACGCCCCAGCCGATTCAGACGCTAAAGAAGACGAATTCCACCACCGAAAGGTGGGAGAACACGTATTACACGCCAAGGATTGATTGGATCTTCTCTGTTCAGGGGTTTAATCACTCAATCATGTTTTTCTTCATGTTTCCCTTTTTCTTCTCCACATTGTACTCTGAGATGAACATGCGGGGCTAATCCCCTTTGTCTTTAGGACTGGGAGTAGCCCAGGAATTCATTGTATGATGATTTTATAATAGTAATTCATATTTTATCCCTTAAATTTGTGGTATAATTTCATTTTCTCCAATATATTGTTATGCTTGATCACCATAATAATAATCTAATACCCTTAATTGCTTTGAAAGAAGAATTAGTGGTTGAAAAGAGACGGAATTTACATTAATTAACAAATCCCTTGAACAAGGTGGTGTAAGATTAATGGTGGATACCGTGAGGTCGTTTCTAATGCACCTAGTTTAGGGTATAGGTTACTACAATGGTGGAACCGACCTAGACATAGGTAGTGAATTGTACCACGACAGTGGGCAATTCTGATTTCAGGCCACTACCTGGATGGAGAGATAAAATTGAGTAGCTATATAGAATTTAATACAATGAAAACTCGCAGTGAAACCACAATCCTAAAGATCTCCTTTTGAATTGATTAAACCAACATTTAATCGATTGCTTGTTTTGTTTTATTTCTATTTTCTTTTAATTTTGACAACAACTCTCAACTATTTAATCGGCTTAGCTGATCGTGAGTAGTTAGTAGGAGTCCCCGGCGATTTCACGTATCCCTGAGTTTGACTCGGGCCTCACAAAGGCCTGTACTACTTCGACGCGTTCACTTGCATTTCTGTGCACGGTAAATTTTCATCACGGGACATTCCCCATTAAATAAATTTTTGACTCCCACGTAGACTATGCGGGGTACATAGGGGCAACGCCCCTGTGCGGGGTACATAGGGACATCGCCCCTGTGTGGCGTATGTGGAATTAGGTTTAGATTTGTAAATTAGTAGTTTTAATTCGCATCATATGCAACATAGAAAATAGTATACAATGATTTGATCATATCAAAATGAATCCAAATATGTCGTAGATCGACGCTGCTCTGATACCACTATTGGGTTTAGTGGAGAAAATATGCGCGGTGGAAGCAACTAAAAAAAATTCCACACAACCCAAAACAAGATCTCATCAACAATAGCATATTCTGAAGGAGTGTTTGCAGGATATACCTTATTGAGGAGTAAGTCTGGTGATGTCCTGTTGCACGATGGTGTGCAACGTTGTTGGCCTACACAGATGGAACTTCTCTCCCATTTGCTGAGTGTGTCACAGGAAGATCCGACGACGCTTCTTTCGTGTGGTAATGTACGCCACTCGTAGCGCATATGGATGGGCATAGATGTCATCCAAACACAGGCATCTCAGTATCTGCACCTCTACTTTGTCCACGCAGATGGATTGGAACTCCACATCATGCTTCCCAAGCCAACGGGAAGGAGTCGTATATGTACGGCGACGTGCTAGCATCATGTTGCTCTCCTTTCTCTCCTAAGGATGGTGACAGATAGGGTTTATGTACATGAGTGTAAACTGAAAAGCCTCTCTCAATATCTTATATAGATATTGGCTGCCAAGCCCCTTTAAATAGGAGACGAGAGGAACTAGGGTTTCCTAAACCCATCAGTAAACAGAAACACTACATTATTTAAAACGCTCGTGGATTAAATAGAATCTGGAATTAATTAATTAACCAAATAATTGCATTAATTGATTAATTAATATCTGAATCAATGCAATCGCTCAGGATGGCTCTATGGGCATATATACCAACAATTTGTCCCTCCTACTGGAGTTGATATCCTATCCATTTGATAAGAGAGACTGAGAAGTGTATGGCAATACTCATGTGAATCAATATATGATATGTGAGCTCACATGCATCTCAAACAATTTTCTCTAGTTCAAGGAACATGAATTGAATATTAAGAGGATGAAAATTCCATGCCTCAAGTGCAATCTGGATATCAGAGACAAAGGAACTATACAATCACTATAAATGGATTGTTGGTTGAATTTGTTCTCCAATTTTCCAATTACTTGGGTAGCAATGATGTGTTTCTTGATATCGATCTTTGTTTTTGATGTCATAATCTAGTTATGGATATTCACTACTCATGTAATTTGGGACCTACAGGGTCACACACATAGGATGCCCTTGGAATAGGAGTTTACTCATGAATAAGGTTTAACTTGGTTGCAAAAGTGTTTAAGTAATCAACTTAAACAACATCGGCTGATAGTTGATTGACAAGTAATGTGAGTCAACCTACTGGGAATGTGAGTCGACCAACTGGAGTGTCCAATTTACTGACTGGATGATGAGTAAGAATGGATCAAGGATTGATGTTTATGTCATGTTGTGCATTGATTGATGCATTGTAAGCCAATATGTTTGCAAATAGGAAAGAAATCCAATCAACCAACTAGATGTTCCAATTGACCAATTGGGGTATCAATTAACTGATTGGGAGTCCAATTGACTAAATGGGTATCGGTCAACCGATGGGAGTCCAGTAGACCAACTTTTGATTTGTAGTAGTCAAAAATTCATGAAATTTGTCTCCTTATCTCCCCGTGTTTGTGGAAACCCTAGACCGTCCACTCCTATATAAAGGGGGGTGGATAACCAAGGCTCTCAATATAGTCTCCTCATCTAGAAAATGTGGTAACATGAGATCCAGAGACATATTACCCATAAAATTGAGAGATAGCCAAAGGGGATAAAGTTGACGCTAACACATTGGCAACATGAGGGATAACTCTTTCCCATTAGTTTCACTGGAATGACAGGAGTTCCTAGTAATCCACATGGACTACATAGAGGTGTGGATGTTGTTGCCACCCTTCTATGAGGACATCATCAACAAACATCCATGGTGCTACACAAGGAAGTTGCCACTGGAAATAGTCTAGGTGCTTCTTGGGAAAGAAGCATATCACACAAGGATTGTCGTTGGACTTGCTCAAGGACCAGGTATATGCCTTGTAACCTTCCTTTGTGTTCATAGTGATTGACACAATCTCTGGTTATGGAGAATATGGAAATAATTTTTTTGTTTCCGCTGCCATCTATGATGCCATATTTCCCTACAATATCTGTAAGGGCATGGTTGAGTAGGTGGTATAGAGAATGCAGTAAGTTAGGTTCAATCTTAATGAAGATATGGGGGAACTAGAGATATGTTTATTTGAGTACGTTCCTAATGTATATTGTAGTGTTTTAAGGGTTTAAATTGCTTTTGTTCATTAGACTAAGATGGACATGTAAGATGGAGAGGTAAGAATTAAAATCAGATTAACCTTACATAAGAAAACTAATTATCTAAGCAAGGATGGTGGGATGATATACAAATTGAGGCACGCCTCCCGAGAGGCCTCTCTAAGTGCTCCAGTGATTAGGATTTGTGCATGTAGTAGGCCTCTTCTCTTGCGTGGTTTCTCCCTCTCTTGTAGGTTTAAGGAAGGGATCTTCTCTTTGGTCTTGTAGGTTTAAGGAAGGGCTCTTCTTTTGTCACTACTGGATAGTTTCTCTAGCTTATAGTTGACAAAAGAAGAGGAAGAACCAATTGAGATATACTTTGAAGATGATGAAGAGGTAGACACACACAAAGAATTAGCCCTGGTCATGAGGCTTCTCGAGGTCAGGCCTTTAGCTTGGGTATCAAAAAACAAAGTTTTATTTTTATTGAAATAACTTGAAGGGAAATTTTTTATGATATCATTTCTACATTGGAAAGATAAATGGAAGGTGGTGGAAGGATCACCATGGACTTTGACAACAAAATTCTCATCTTTAAAGATATTAAAGGATACAAACAACTGGGAAACATAACCCTGAATCTAAGCCCTTTCTGGGAAAGGATGTATGGGCTTCCCATGGAATCCAAATTAGAAACGATTGTCAATGAAGTGGCTGCTAGATATTGTGAGGTTCCATAGATAGATATAGATGAATTGGAATGGGATTCATCTATAAGAGTGATGATCCCTTGGATGTAACACAACCATTAAAGCATATACTATGAGTAAAAGGCCAAGAAGGAAAGGTTGTGGATCTAAAGATCAAGTATGAGCAACTCTTTAATCTGTGTTATGGACAAGAGCTTCCCAGTGGATAAAGAAGATGATCAAGAAAGGCAATGAGGACCTTCATTGAAAGCATCACCAAAGAAGACCAAAAACTCTTGTAAGAGAAGAAATATTTAGATAAGGAAATGTGAGAAGGAAATTGACCTTTGTTATTAGACCCCAAAACATGAAATTAGGAGATTCAGATAGTTTGAATGAGGAAGGTTATGTAGATTCAATTGATAAGGCAACAAAGTCACAAATAGGTGCAACCACATCTAGCAAGTTAGGGATCTCAAAGGAAAATAATAACAAGCAAAGGAGCATGAAAGGGATATAATAAATATGATAGAACCATCGCTCCAAGAAAGTCATAAGAAATAAGAAGAAATAGAGAATGATGAGGCATCGTCAATGTATTATGTGGGAAAGTAGATGGATACCCAACTTGAGACATAGATACAAGTTTCTTTCTCAAAGGAGATGGAAGAGTAGGGTGTCATTGGCATGCATAGAACGTGCATGTAAAACACTACATGTGTGATGTAGTATAGGCCAAAGGAGGACCAAGTTGTCGAACTCAGGGAATCGTACACCAGAGACTACTACTAACTAAGAATCTATCAGCTAAGCCAGACAAAAGTGTTGATTTGGAGTGATTAAACTAAAGACAAGAATTGAGAAAAGTAATTATGAGTGATTGTAAACAAGTTTTGAGGATTCCCCAGAACTTCCGGTTACACCATGATGCACATTGTAATTAGATTTTCTTAATTTATAATAAATTTTTATTAAACCTATACTAGATACTTGTAGCTAACATTACCCACTCTCGCATCATAATGAACTACCTAAACTAAGCCAAACCCCACTATCATAGAAACTTAGGAACATAATCTAGGTGAATAGTAACTCTCTCTAGATTATACTCTCATAGATGTTAGCCCTCTCTTGAAGCACATTATTAGCTATGTGGAATTATGTTTTTTCTTACTTCTACCCCTCTCTCTAAGCAATTAGAAATCTAACACTTTGATTATGGTGATCAAACATAAACAAATCAGTATTGAGATCATAACTTCAAGTTCAAAATAATAAATCACATTATGCATGAATCCAATCACAATAATATGTCACACTAATCCCATGTCTTGGGGAAAAGGTTTTTAGCTAATAATAGGTGACACGGTATCACAGTAAATCAAAAAGATGCTAAACATTGATTTTGTGATACTATAAAAGGAGAAAGGGTTGAAGAAGGGATCTGGACAAGATGGAGAAGATTTGCCGTCATCTCCTCTTCCAAAACTCCTCTGTGGTCTACGAGTAGGGTTCCTTCACTTTTCTCCCTCCTTTTGCCATTTGTGTTGTACCCATGCAATAGATCTCAAAGATCCCCTTCTACCGGTGCCCTTTTCCAACCGTTATATATGTTTAGGTTAAGAGAATACCTAAATGTATTGAAACATAACAAACACTATTGTATTTAATACAATTAATCTTGGTCGTCGGTGCTCGTGTTGGTACCACTAACTTGGAAGTCGGTACCACCAACTTTATGCAATAAAAGTCCTTTTCCTTCTCATTCTGGAACAATAATATATTTATACTTTGATGCCATGTCGGTACCACCGAGTTGCATGTCGGTGGTATCGAATTTGCTCTAGTAAATAATAATTATCTACAATAAAATAAGTAATAATCCAATCAACTAATTATTGTAATAATTAAAATATATAAAATACATGTAAAAATATAAGAACTGATGCACATGTGATTTACATTATTTAGTGAAATATGTATTAAAATATATACAATTAAGAGAAATTGGAAACGAAATCAACCAAATTAGGAAATCAAAACAACGACAATTTATGTACACATCACACACCTAAGATTAAATATTGCTCATCCTCAAGCAACACTACTCTTGGATTTGTTTGAAAAATTCAACAAGAAGACAAGTACCTATGAATTACTTTTCCTAACTGCCATCCACCTATCGATCCCACTCCGGTTCTTGCCAACTACATAATAGGTAACTACTCTAGCGAGATCAATAATACTTATAAAATATGTCCACAAAATGATCAATGAAAAGCACTATCAATATGAGGTAGTTAATATCATGGCCAGTAGGACATGTGCTTGATTCACCATTTGATCTCCCTATCTACATTGCACTAATCCATCTAAATAAACTACTTGGAAGAAAATCCCCAAATAAACATGGATGAAGAGAGTAATTATGATGGTGGCCTACCTTGCAGGGCAATGGGTGGAAAAGATGGGTGTCTATGATAATAGGATTCATAGGAATTATCCAATTTATTTATGCAAAAATTAAAATATGATGAACCTATATTATAGATAAAATGTGATAGTATGCCTTCAAATGCCTTTTTTTCTTTTAGTGGAATGATGGATGCAATAGTTGTCTCATCCTAATGATGTGTAGAGGTGGAAAGATGTTTACAAATAATTGATAATTCCCTTATTTATTGCTTAGAGAGAATATGACATTGAACTTAAAAATCCTTTTCTCCTTTTCTCCTCCTTTTTTCTACTTTGTCATTAACTTTTTTTTCTTGCCCTTCTTTTAGCAAGATAAATAGTTCATGCTTGGGCTTTTCAATGTTTATTTATTTGGAGAAGGAGTAAGGATATACATATTTTGTTTTACACTCTTACATGAAAGAAGATCATAGAAGATAACAAACACATAACAACTTATGAAATATGCAATGCAAATGCAACTATATGCAATTTTTTTATGAAAACTATAAATTCTCACATGAGATGAAATGTGTAATTCTTTTCTTTTCTAATGCAAAAGAAGATAAACTAACTATATGCTTCCTATCATCCCATGTAATGCAATCAAGAGGAAAATAACTTGGCTTAAACTTGATTATCCTAAGGTGGTGAATGAAGATGAATGGAAGGTGAATGAGATCACATGACTAAGAGACAATGTCTTTCTTGACCATGATATGTCCATCTCCTATCAACTTGTGTAATAGGGTAACCTTGGAGTTTGTTTCTAAAATTCACATTAAAGATAATGTTACTATTTGGTTGGTTTGGACTCAAACATCATTGTCATAACACAAGCCATAGGGTTGACTTAGGTTTTTCATCCATTGAGTATGTCTTCAAGATGACAAATGCAATCAATTCCTCCAGTTATGTACTCTTAAATATAGCAAATTTAGCTTAAAGAACAAAGCATGAGAGCACATTCAAACTCTTTAGAATTTTTAGAATTTATGCCACATCATAAAAAAATGGATAATCCTAAATAAAAAATAAATAAATTTCATCCACAATTACACTAGATAGGAGTGGACCCTAAAACAAAATGGAAATTCTAATTTTTCTAGAAAACAAAAACATGTAGATATATGATAAAAAGAAAAGATGCAAGACATAAAGATAGAAGAATTGACTGGTTCCTCCCCCTAAGCTTGAATATGACATTGTCCCCAATGTCAAAAGCAAAGAAATACAAATGGAACTGATGTACCGATATGTGAGGTAAGATCTGGGGCCAAAAATGGATGTGTGGGATCCACATGAAAGTATGCTCTCCAATAAGAACTCGATCTCAGTGAAGTGTCTGATATCATCTATGAGCTCATGTCTGAGAAGTGTAGGTGAAAGTATGAAGAAACACCTCCTTAGACTCTCCTCCCAATAGTCTGCAAATTGATAAAGCAACCTATGTCAGTGCCATCGACTATGAAGTCAATGATACTGAGCTGAAGTAAATTTGTTTGCATAACTCATCAGTGAAGTGTCAGTGGTACCGACTGTTTGATCGGTGGCACCGATTCTATAAACTCATTTCTTGTAACAATAAGTGAATGAATTGGTTCCATTGACAACATCTCGGTGCTACCAACTCAGTGTGTTCCTGCACACTAAATACACATATCAAGGCACCCTTTATACTTACATCAAAACTAGATATCAACAATCTACCAACAAGAATGTAAAAAAAGAATTGACAGATTAACAAAACAAGCCTAATTGGCAGGTTGCCTTCCACAAGCACCCTATTTTAATATCCTCAGATGGACACATGTCAATCACCAATAATCAGGTGGTCATGGAGGAGGGTGAAGCTATCTCCGCCTCTTCCTCTAAACATATGATTCCTTACAAAAATGAGAAAAAAATAAATAATAGTTAGAAGATCAACATGTATTGTTGACATTCCATTTCAAAAGTAAATTATTATTGTAATGATCATGAAAATGAATCACAACCAAGACTTGACATGGGAGCACATGCAGAAATAGGTATCCCTGAGATGAAAGGTACAATGATGATTGCTCCTTAATTTCTATGACCATCCCTAATGGATCACTCCTATCTACACATAATGGAGGGGATATATGGAAGGTGAGTTTGTGTTCCTCCTTCTCTTCTAATAATTCCATCCCCAAAATTCATTAATATCCTCACAATTTTTTTCAAAATTATCAACAAAATATATATCCCATATAGGATCCTCCATAAGGAAATGAAGAGATGGATCTTTGTTAATAAATTATGTGATGGGTAATGGGAAATTCCTCCACCTTCTAACTCGCAGTGTCCTATTTCTCACTCTCTTCCTCTTTTCTAGGATCACCATTACATAAAGCACATTCGGGATCCTCATATCCCAAACACATGTGTCAAAATTGTCTTCCATGTTACTAACATCATTCTCCTCATCTTCCTCATCAGATCCCCAATACTATTCAAAATGAATCCTAGGAGTTGAGGGTGTGGGTGTGGTCTCAATGGAAGGATGTGGTAGATGTGATTGTAAAATTTCTATGTTCTACTCACTCTCTAATTTCTTACACTCAACCTCAACTTCTTCCATTTTCTCTACTCTATCCCAACCTCCACTAGAAATAGGAAATTGACGATTTAAAATAGATTGAACCACACTCCAAATTTGCTCATGATGAATTTTCATGAAGGTTTTCCCATGATGTGATGGAGATGGACTCACACATCTATAACCTACACGTGCACTTCCACACTCAGGACAAATAGAAGCCATGTGCTTCTTTTCTTAATTTTTTTTCAAAAGGAAAGAATAATAAAAATAAAGAATTATCTGATGAAATATGAACAATGCCTAACTAAACAGAGCAGTTTTATGTAATGAAAATCAAAAGAAAAATAAAATAATGATAATCATCATTATCATCATCGAAGACTCGGTCCCAACTATGTTGGGGTCAGCAACATGGATCCTTTATTTCCATTCAGCTCTATCATGGGTCATATTCTGATTTAGATGTAGAGAATTAAAATCTCTCTTTATAAGCTCATCCCATGTTAATTTAGTCCTTCCTCTTTTTCTATTTATTATGTTTAACTCAATAGCATTGCTTCGTATAGGTGCATTAGTCGATCTACGTTGCACATGTCCATACCATCCAAGTCGGCCCTCGCACAACTTGTTATCAATGTATGCCACCCCCACTTTATTCTTAATATAGTCATTTCTCAAGCGATTCTTGTCTTTCCACACATCCATCGCAACATATGCAATATTTTAAGAAAAATAAAATAATAAAAAGAAAAAAAATAAAAATTAAATTCCATGGCCTAGAATGGCCCGTCTAGTCACTCCTATTGTTGGTAATCTTGATTCCCTAACAACGGTATAAAAAAATTAGCAAGTGTAGAACGTGCATGTAAAACGCAAGTGCACGTGTCATATAATATAGGCTAAAGGAAGCCTGAGCTGTCAAGATCAAGGAATCATACACTTACAGACTACTATTAACTAAGAACCAATCAGCTAAGTCAAACAAAAGTGTTGATTTTGAGTGATTAAACTAAAGACAAGAATTGAGAAAATAAATTATGAGTGATTGTAAACAAGCTTTGAGGATTCCCCAGAACTTATGGTTTCACCAAGAAACACATTGCAATTAGATTTTCTTTATTTATAATAAATTGTTATTAAACCTGACTAGAGATATGTAGCTAACATTACCCGCTCTCACAGCATAATGAACTACCTAAATTAAGCCAAACCCCACTCTCATAGAAGCTTAGAGGTAAAATCTAGTTGAATAGTAACTCTCTCTAGATTATACTCTCATAGCGGTTAGCCCTCTCTCAAAGCATGTTGTTAGCTATGTGAAATTATATTTTTCTAACTTCTAACCCCTATCTCAAAGAAATTAGAAATCTAACACTTTGTCCCCATGTCCCTCCCGTGTGGCGACATGGGGGCGCAAAAAGGAAAGAGAGAAAAAAAAGAATTAGTAACGTCGATTAGTATATCTAATATTAGTAGAATTTGATTATGGTGATCAAGCATAAACAAATCAATATCATGATCATAACTTCATGTTCATAATAATAATCACATTATAAATTCATGAATCCAATCACAATAATATGTCAGGCTAATCCTGGGTCCCGGGGAAAAGGTTTTTAGCTGAAAATTGATGACATGGTATCACATCAAATCAAAAAGATGCTAGACATTGATTTCGGGGTATTGTGAAAAGGAGAAAGGGTTGAAGAAGGGATCCGAAGAATATGGAGATGATTTGTTGTCATTTTTACCACCAAAACGTCTCTGAGGTCCGCTGGGTAGGGTTCATTCACTTTTCACCCTCTTTTTGTTGTTTGTTTCGTCCCCATGTGATAGGTTTCAACAATCCCCTTCCAATGGTGCCCTTTCTAGCTGTTATATATGTTTAGGTTAAGAGAATGCCTAAATGTACTCAAATATAACAATAACAGTTAGATTTAATACAATTAATCTTGGTCGTCAATGCCCGTGTCGGTACTTCCAACTTGGAATTTGGTACCACCAAATTGCTACAATAAAAGTCTTTTTCCTTCTCATTCTGGAACAATAATATATTTATACTTCGATGCCATGTCGGTACCATCGAGTTGCATGTTGATGGTATCGACTTTGTTCCAGTAAATAAATATTTATCTACAATAAAATCAGCAATGACTTAAATCAAATAATTATTGTAATAATCAAAATATGTAAAATACATGCAAAAATATAAAAATTGATGCACACGTGATTTGCACTGATTTGGTGAAATATGTATTAAAATATACACAATTAAGAGTAACTGAAAATGAAATCAACCAAAATAGGAAATCAAAATAACGGCAATTTATGCACACATCAGTCATGAAGAGGAAGGAAAGAATAATCCAACACTCGTTGAAGATCTTTCGGTGATGAGGGAGAAGGGAAAGCTATTAGAGAAAGTACCTAAGGTAGGAATGGAGGATGAAGAATTGGTGGGAAAGACAATCTTGACATATATGTAGTATGGACCAAAGATCTTGAGGTATTCTAATGTGAGGGAGGAAAGAGTATGGAGGATGGCATGAAGATAGTGAAGAAGGCGATGAATCATGTATTGAAGAAAAAGGAAGTTTCCACTACATGGAAATAAGGGAAGTAGAGAGGAAAACAAGAAAAGAAGAAGAGGTCCTTTTTTATTTACAAGATGAGTAGAGAAACAAGGTGTTGGTATATATGCCCCTAGATTGAATCATTTGATGAATGTATGGGACATTTGTTGGTATGTATGCCCAGAGAGCCCGTCATATAATCATTGTAATGGGGAATCATATACTTGATTTGATAGTAATAAAGGTAATTTTGTATATTATGTTTTGTCTCAATCATGAGATGATGACACAGACATAGTAGATGTCTAAAGAATGGTGTTACTTGGTGACATATGTATTCATGTTGAGGACCTAAACATCGAGATCATATATATGATAAGAGTACATACATTCTTGTTACGTCCCTAGCCAGATATTACCGTGGAAGAAAAATAGACAACAATAATACATAACACTAGAGTGTGTGTTGGTTGATGACAAAACCTCATCAATCATTATATGTGATATCAGATCAAACACATAGGTACATGTTAGAGAATAGTGTATTGGGCAGGCTCACCTTGAGAGTGATACATGAAGATAGTGGAATGGAAATCAGAATCAGTTATCAAAGTGATAGTGGTGATTGTGATTCTTATACCTAAAGTCACTACACTCATCACATGCCATTCAATGTATTTTAACATCATTCAACATGACCTAGAATAAGGTTTGCCATAAAGGTGATGCTCAGATGCATTGCAACACATGGGGATTGGGTGTAAGTGATGTAGATGGGATTTGGTCCCTCCTTCAAGAGATTGATATCGAGACCACTTAATAAGTGAAATTGAGAAATGTATGGCCATACTCATGTGACTCAATATATGATATGTGAACTTACATGCATCTAATATAGTCTTCTCTAGTTCAAGGAACATGGATTGAACATTGAGAGATGATGATTCCATGTTTTGAGTTCAATCCAGATATCAGAGATAGAGGACCTATGCAATCATAGTAACATGGATCACATATTGTAGGTTGAAGCTGTTCTCCAACTTTTCAATTATTTGGATAGAAATGATGTGTTTCTAGATACCTCTCTTTGCTTGTTATGTCATAAGTTGGTTATGGACATTCACTGCCAACATAATTTGGGACCTATAGGGTCACTTGCATATGATGCAATTCTAATAGGAGTTTACTCATGAATATGGTTTAACTTGAGTACTAAAATGTTTAGGTATTCAATTTAAATAAAATTGGTTGTATATTGGTTGAATAGGAATTATGAACCGCCAGGTTTAGAAAAGAATCGCCCGATTCAGATTATGAACCACCACCCAGTTTAGAAAGGATCTGGCCATTTCATAGTGTGAAATGACCATCTCAGCGATCAATGTGACTGGATCAAGGATTGATGTTGACATCATGATGTGCATTGATAAAATGTTAAATGTCAATACAATTGCAAATAGGAAATAGACTGATTCAAGAGTTGAACCAATCGAATCACATATCAACTAACCAATTCAGATGTGAACTGACCGGTTCGGCTGTGAACTGACCGATTCAACGGTCACAACTTTTAGAAAATTTATGAAATTCTATCTCTTTAACTCTTGATCATATTAGAACTCTTGACCATGACCCTCCTATAGAGAGCATGAGCAAGTCCTACCCATAAAAGGGAGGGATAGCAAGGGAGAGACAACGCAGGAGAGTGAATCAACCCTAAGTGGTTGACGTTCGAAGGGACAACTCCTTATCATTGGCTCTGGTAGCACAACGTGGAGTTCTTGGTGGTCTGGGTGGACTAAGTAGAGACAAGGAGGCCTTTTCCACCCACTAGGAGGACACCATCAACCCTCATCCGTGGTTTTGCACCTGGAGGTCCTTACCGATGAATGCTCGATTGTTGCTTGAAGAAGAAGCATGTTGTTGCAAGGATACGTCGCTAGACTTTCTCTAGGACTAGGCTTATCTCTTGCAACCCTCATTCCCAGCTCATAGTTGTTGACACGATCTTCTATTCAAGGAGAATATGGTAATAAAATGTTTTTGTTTCTATTGTAATATGTGTATCCATATTTCCCTACAATGGTATCTAAGCCATGCCAATTTATGATATTTTTAAATTTAATCGATACGATAAGGTTTTCATTTTATCATTTATTTATTAAATGTGATGTGAATATTTAAAAAATTAATGTATGTATCTGATTAAGTACCACATATGACCCATATATATATATATATATATATATATATATATAGCCATCAAAAAAACTTTTAGGATGACACATGTTCATTGCACATATATAATATCACATTATATATATATATGGATGTTAGCATGATTATGGCCAATATATATATATATATATATATATATATATATATATATATATATAATGATATTATATATGTGCAATGAACATGCATCGTCCTAAAAGTTTTTTGATGGTGGATGTTAGCATAGTTATGGCCAATAACTCTAGATCTTTATGCTTGGTTGGATGGTTGTTATTCCTATTCTTTCCTTCTTGTGCTCCCTTTGAATGTCACTCGAGGTTTTCCTATTAGCATGTAATATGTTAAATATCACATTATATATATATATGATATTATATATGTGCACTGAACATGCATCGTCCTAAGAGTTTTTTTATGGTGGATGTTAGCATGACTATGGCCAATAACTCTAGATCTTTATGCTTGGTTGGATGGTTGTTTTTCCTATTATATGCCTCAGTTTGCATATCGAGCCTCACTCTCCTTTTTCATATGTACATGTATTAATTCTTTCCTTCCCGTTCTCCCTTTATATGTCACTTGATGTTTTCCTATTAGAATGTAATATGTTATTTATGATTAAGATATTTTCTTCTCTGTTATGGCAAAGAACACGTTTTGTACAAGACAAACTGACTGTTTCATTAGAAAACCCGATCGACTTGAGGACCGAGGAGGCTGGATGACATGAGGAGCTGAATGATCGGTTGGTATCCCAACCCATCGAATGAAGGTGTCTAGATGTTGCTTGGACCGGAGACCAAACGACCAATCCAGTAGACCAACCGACCGATCAGGAGACAAACCGATCAGTTCAAGAGTTGAATCGTTGGAACCGGATTGGTTCAAGCACAAATCTTCATCAACAACAGGTTGCTACATATGATGTTGATCTTAGGTGGTAGTAGTTCCTTGTAGCTCCCAAGCAATTACAATAGTATGTACATAACCATTGCTTCTGTTTTATAATTGAAAGTTTAATTTATTGATATAGTGTGTATATGATACATATAAGTATGTGGTGATTGAATATGTATATATATATTTATATAAATATAAATATCTAAGTTTAATTTAAGTCTTAAATGCTTTTCATAAGCAACACACATACAAATCTTGATCGACTATGTGAGGGCATGCTAAGCGTGGTGCGTTGTCCATCTCGTGGAAGTGTGATGGTAGTCATGTGGGCCTGCTAAGAAGGGTGCATTACTATTTTCTTAGATTTTGGGTCAGACTTAACTAGGCATCTTTAATGAGATTAAGTGCCTAGAAGCATGCAGATAAATATGGCAAAGAGTTGCACATACCACCTATCTAAGAATTGGATGAGATGCAATTGGCAAAAGTTGTCTACCTTAATAATTGGTTATGGATGCTGGTGTTGGCTGGGTAATAACTCAATTGTTTTGGGTCTGTCTCACTAGAAGGTTGTACATTGCAATCTTCCAACTTGATATGTGAGGGCTATCTATTTGAACAAAATAGTGGGAGCAATAATTAATTTAAAGTCTTGTTAATATCATCAAACTTATCAAATCAAGTCAAATCAAAAAGTATTTTGACAAACTTTGCAAATTTTCTTTTATAGAATCTAATGGCAAATAGAAACATGTTTGCTTTACGATCAGTCCTTGAGAAGGACAAGTTGAACGAGAACAACTTCCATGACTGGTTCAGGACGTTGAGAATCATTCCCACTCAAGAGCACCAGCCTACGTCCTAGAGACACCATAGCTAGATGAACCCGCTCCCAACTCATCTAAGGTTGACATGGATGTTTACTGGAAGCACTCTAAATATGTTGTAGATGTCAAGTTCCAGATGTTGTGCTCAGTGAACTATGAGTTATAGAGACAACTGTTGTTATGTATGCCCTGAGATCCAATCATGGGATGATTGGTGGGATACATTAAGATTGATTTAATAAGCATCAAAGGCAAGCTTCCAATTCTTTCTAGTTCAGTCATATGAGATAATGATAGAACATATTGAATGTCTAGAGAATGACAGTACTCAATGACCTATGCTTTTAGGTTGAGGACCTGAACGATGAGATCATATATATGCTAAGAGTTTATACATTCTTATTATGTCCATAATCAGATGTCATTGTGGAAGGTAGATAGACAACAATGACACACAAGCCTAGATTTTGGTGTTGGTTGATGACATAATCTCATTAGTCATGATATGGAGATATCAAACCAAACACATAGGTACTTGTTAGAGAACAAGTGTACCAGACAGACCCACCGTGAGTTTGACACATGGAACCATGACATGGTAGTCATAGTCAGTTCTCACAGTGATGGTGGTGAGTGTGATTCTTTGACCTGAAATCACTACACTCAACACATGTCGTTGGGTACACTTTGACATCATCAAACACAGTCCTGAAACATGGGTTGTTATAAAGGTGATGATTGGGTAGCTTTGACACATGGGGCTTCTGAGGGGTGAGTGATACATATGGGATTTGTCCCTCCTAAGGGAGTTTGATATCCATGGTCACTTGATGAGTAGGATTGAGATAGGTGTGCGCACACATGTGTGAATCAGTATGTGATATTTATTTCATACATATCTCCTCCAATCTACTCTAAGATCAAGAAAGTGAATGAACGTTGATAGGATGACTGTTCCATGCATTGAGTTCATTCAGGATATGAGAGACAAATGAATTATACATTCACTATAACACCATTCACGGATTGTAGGATTGAAAGTTGTTCTCCAACTTTCTATTTCACTTGGGTAGCACTGATGTGCAACTAGGCACCGCTATTTTCTTGTTAAGTCATAAGTGTTATGGACTTTCACTGCCAACGTGAAATGGGCCTATAGGGTCACACACATAGGATTTAACCTAGAAGAGGAGTTTATCCACAAATGATGTTTAGATTGATTGCTAAAGGAGTTTAGTAGTTCAATTAAATACTAAATAAATTGATAGCTCAATATCATAGTTTTCAAGGTGTTGGACCGATTGATTAGAGTATCAGATTGATTGAAACTACAATTGACTGATTCTGCGTAGTCTGCACTCCCAACCGATCGGATCATGTGATGAACCGATCGGCTCAAGTTGGTGAAACGATCGGCTCATGTGATGAACCGATCGGCTCAGGACGGGTTGAGATGACCGGTTCAAGGGTTGAACTGATCGACTCAACTGATCCAAACAAGCAAGTTGGGAAAGTCAGGTTGGCAAGAAATTTCTCTTCGCTTCACTTGTCCAATTTGATTGGAATAAGGATTGGTATTTGGATCAATTCGAAACAAAAGAGGAAAAGTCAATCAGGAACTGATCAGGACCACGAACCTATCAACTCATGCTTGAACCGATCGGCTCAGGTGTCCCAACTAATCAGTTCAGGTGTGAACCGATCGGCTCAGGTCCCCAACCGACTGTTTCATGCTTGAAATGATCGGTTCAGCTTACGCAGTTGGTTGTTTTGTGGAAAATCTTGAACCCTTCTACTCCTACTTTAGTCCCACATTTCCCGCGGTAGAGAACCCTGTCCCATGACCCTCCTATATATAGGGGTATTGGGGGATTCTCAAAGTACAACTCAGAACACCAGTTGCTCTGCAAAGTTGTCGTTCTCTCTGGTTGTGGTAACCGAGAGAGCTCGAGCAAGTTCTACCCAATAAGGGAGGCACAACAAGGGAAAGACAACTGCAAAAAAGTGACTGGTTGTAGGAGAGTGTGTCGGTGACTAGTATGCTGACAGGAGGGTGCGACTCCTTCTGATTCCTTGTGGTACAAGGAGATCGGAGTTCCAGGTGGTCCGTGTGGACTACTTCATAGGAGGGAGACATGTACCACTCAGAGGACATCTGTCAATCCTAACAGTCTTGGTGAGACCAAGAGCTACACAGACACCATCCAAGAACGGAGGTGAAGACTGCGCAAGCCGTGAGGTAATGTCGCCGAGCAAGCCTCGGGACAAGGTATGCCTTTACAAACCATCCTTCCTATTGTATAGACGTTGATGCGATTCCTTTATACTGGGTTTGGGGAGAAGAAAATTTGTGTTTCCTCTACCTTCTTTGTCTCCCCCAAAACCCAACAGTGGTATCAGAGCCACATCAACTGTTCTATACTTTAGGATTGTTGATATGATCAATTTTGGTTTGTTGCCTTTATTTATTGCATACGATGTGAATAAAATTGGATTTATGCATGTCCAATCCTAAATCCACAAATCCCAATAAACATATATGATATGTAATATAAACACACTTGATATGCGTTGCCCTTAAATGAGTTTTTTGGTGGATGTGGTTATGGTCAATAAACCCTATGTATGTGTGCTTGGTTGAATGTGGTTGCTTGCATCTTGGTCTGTGCACCGATTCCCTACCTCCTTATTCCTTATGTAACTCGAGGTAACTCAAGATTTCTTTCCTACCTTTGCTCCCCCCAAATGTAACTTGGGGTTTCCCATCATAAATGTAAATAGGATAGATCCTTTTATATTTCCTATTATGTCAAAGAACGGAGGACAATCTGATGACGACTGAGACGATCGGTTCAAGGCATGAACCGATCGGTTGGCGATCTAGACGATCGGCTCGAGAAGTGAGACAAGTGGGTGGAGACCTGAGGAGATGTATGATGACCAGGCAAACCGATTGGTTGGAGGAGCCAACCGATCGGCTAGTGGCACCCAGACAACCGGCCAGGGTAAGCAGGTCATTCATGTGATGAGTTGATCAACTCAGACGGCTATAGCACTTCATCATGGACAGGTTTCATGTGATGTAGACCTAGATGACCGTGATTTCTCTTGGCTCAAGGAATCACATTAGGATGGCCATAATCATTACTTTTATCATTTCACATGTTTCTGTGGGATATATCATGTATATGATATGTACTATGTATTGTGGTGATTGGATATGTATATGTACCTATAAAACCAAATCCAATCTAAATATTAAGTCTTATATGCCTTCCATTAGCGACACACATGAAAAACTTGATCGACCAAGTGTAGGTTATGCCAAAGTGTGGTGTGTCGTCTATCTCACGAAAGTGTGAAGGGTAAACATGTAGGTTCTGCCAAAGCAGGGTGCATGTTTACCGTGTCGGCTTTTGGATTAGACTTAACTGGTGATTCTTAGAGCGTCTAAGCCCAGAGGCACGGAATGTTCATGGCAAGGTGTTGCGCATGTTCATTCATCAAGAGTTACATATGATGCAATTGGCATGATGGCCTACCTAAATAGTCAAGATTTTGGGCGATCAGCCAAAGCTGACTCATGACTCGATGAAATACGGATCTTGACCCACTAGAAGGTTGTACGTTGCAATCTTCCAAATTGATGGTGAGGGATATCAATTTGAAAAAAAAATAGTGGGAGTGATAATTAATTAAAGTCCTAATTATATCGTAAACCTTTTTCAAATCAATCAAGTCAAAAAGGAGTTTTTGGACTAAATTGCATATATTTCCTTTTGTACAATAAATGGCTAATCAACAATAATCACTTTATTTGCGATTGGTCCTTGAGACCAACAAACTAATGAGAATAATTTCCACGACTGGTTAGGACGTTGAGAAATGTTCTCAAATCGAAGAGTGAAAGCTCTAAGTCCTAGTATACCAGGACCAGATGAACTCGATCCCACCACACCAATGGATGAAAGTATGCTTATGGAAGCATACCGAGGATGCCATTGATGTTGAGTGCTTGATTTTGTGCTCTATGAACTATGAGTTGCAGAGACAACATGAGACATATGATGTCTCCAAGACACTATCCTAGTATGTCATGATAGAAGAAGATCCAGTAGGTATTCACACACTCAATGTGATTGGGTATGACTAGACTGGGATTTCCCCTGAGCCAACAGTTGGCTACTGGTATGATACTGCAAATGTTGCGAGAATCATACAGTTCATGATGAACTACAACATGAACAACTTTGACAAGCATTGACAGAGTTGTTGGACATGTTGAGGATAGTAGAGGCAAAGATGAAGAAAGACAAAACCCTAATCTTTGATCGATGAGGGGTAAGTCTTAAAGGCAAGGACCAGGGCAAAGCAAAGCAGTATTCTGATGCTAACCATGAATCCAAGCCGTCTTTAGCCTCAAGGAACAAATGAAGAAGGACAAGCCTAAGTTTGTGATTTTGATCAACAGAAAAAAAAAGGCAAGTCCAAGGGTAAGGGCAAGGGCAAAGATAAGAAGAGTTTTGATGCTATCCAGTAGCCCAATTCGTCTTTAGCATCAAGGCACATGGGAGGGTGAATGAGGGAATTGCCCTCTATATCTGGAAAAACAAAAGAAGAAGAAGGAGGGGATGGTGATCTCCACCTAAGGTATCATGAAATGAACTACTTCTGAGGTATATGATACCAAGATGAAGATCTGACATATATGATATGTAAAATTTAGTTTATTTTCAGCCTTGAAGGCATGTAATAGAGTTATAAACTGCTATTTCATATTTTCCAATGGATAGAAACACCTTATTTTTGCATATTGTATGGCAATAATGGCAATTAATAAAGTTGATGTTTCCTTGTAGCAATGCCTTGTTTATCTTGTTGTACTTGGTATGCATAAGATAAAATGATACCTAAAAGTTACTGATAACTCAAACAATGAATTAGCATTATCATGAGAAATTCATCTCTAGTTTCCATATGATGGATAAATCTAGACTATTTTAATTAGAGAACTAGTAAGAGACATGAATCTCTTAGACATGATTAATCAATCTTCACTAGTGGTAGTGGGAGAATGATTATCCTATTAGGTATAATACATGTGATGTATTTACATACCTATTAGAGTTAATGCTAGTACTTCAAACAGTGATTAGAGAAACATCCATATGAATATCTTGAAGTATTCAAGAATATCATAGATGAAGTACGAATTTGGTAAAGTGTTAATTCTTGATGAGATCAATGAATGAAATACTTGAACCAAATGTTTGAGATCCGTATGAGTGATTATGATAATGTATCATAGTGATCTCATGATAAAGGCATGGTGATGTCTAGATCAAAAGGAGTCATACTCTAAGGAGTTAGAGGATGATTATCAAATAACTAATTTCTTCTTAAATAAAGAATACCCTACACTAATAAAGGATATTAAGAATCATAAAGGGTTGTGAGTTCTTATATCCTTGAAAGATACACCTCGATTATCTATGTGATGAGTTGGTCATGTGATGAGTCAACTATCTAGATGAATATGAGGAACCAGATTTTGAGTTATGGTTTATGACCATTACATCCTAAATGACTTCCATGTAAACCATAAGGTATGACCTTGATGGTAGCACCCATTGGGATGAAATCCATAAGTGTGAATGAGTCTTAAGCATTAAGACACATGGATAACATTTTGAGAAGGATGATGCTTATTGATTGCAACTTATAGACTAAGAGATTTGGCATATGGATAGTAAAATCACATTCCTATGAGGAATAAAGCAAGGATGTGTACGTGACACAACCTATAAGGTTTATGAATCCATTAATGCAAATAAAGTCTATAAGTTACAATGGACTAATCAATGTGATTAATTGAGTACAAGCAACTCAAAACTGCGATCTTTACTTTGATAATATAGTCAAAGGGTCTGACTGATATGACGAAGATAAAGAAGGGATCTATGATTTAGTGGGAGCATATTTGCATTTCACATGTCGATGAGGAATGAGATGTTCTAGAATTGAATCCTTTGTGGAAATTATATTTAAGGTAGAAAGAAATGTTTCCTATGTGATAGGAATAGAGATCTATAGAGATAGTTTTCAAAAATCTCTTGACCTAAAAAGATAAAGCATACATTGGCAATCTATACTGAAGGGTTCAGTGTGCACAGGTTCAGTGGGAGAAAACTTATCAATGTTACATGGACTTAGTATCCCAAGGCCAAGTGTCCAATTCTTATGAAGAATGGTAACACTAAGAATAGATATGGATCTATCATGTATGAAATCATCTCATTATCTTGCATGTATGGACATAGCAAGAATAAAATGCATTCATCATCTTGTATGTAGGACATGACAATATGATGTGCTCATCCTGATAACTCGTATGTTGGACATGACGAGTGAATGTCTGTCTAGTTCCAGTAAGGGTTACTGAAATACCATAAGAACTTTATAAGTACTTGAGAAGTACTAGTTCTATGGAAATAAGGAAGGATTCACTATAAAGAGTTACACTGATGCGAACTTCCGAAAAGGATAGAAAATTAATCACAAAATATATATGGGATATATAAAAGTAAACGTTTGTTGATAAATGGAAACGTTCCAATAAAGTCGCTTAAAAGGAAAAGATGAGTATCCATGTGTTAAAGAACATTAGTGGATGCTATATGGATCTAGAATTTGATAGAGATGAACTTGTAGTTATTCAGGTCATTGATGACAAGTTAGGAGCTCTTGGTCATGCAATGTGGCTAAAGGTTAGCAAAGGAATACTAGATCACATATTATGGCAACTCCATCTCATACGTGTGACGTACAGCGAAGAGATGAGAGACATGCACTTAATACCGACTCTGGTAAGGTGTTGCCATAACTCACTATGTTAGCACTAGAGCACAGTAACATGTGGGACATGTTTGAAGATCACTAAGAATATGATTCAAGCGTGATTGACTCACAATGCAAGTGAGAGTCTGTTGGTATGTATGCCCTGAGATCCAATCATGGGATGATTGGTGGGATACATTAAGATTGATTTGATAAGCATCAAAGGCAAGCTTCCAATTCTTTCTAGTTCAGTCATATGAGATAATGATAGAACAGATTGAATGTCTAGAGAATGATAGTACTCAATGACGTATGCTTTCAAGTTGAGGACCTGAATGATGAGATCATACGGATACTAAGAGTTTGTACATTCTTATTATGTCCCTAGTAGGATGTCATTGTGGAAGGTAGATAGACAACAATGACACACAAGACTAGATTGTGGTGTTGGTTTATGACAGAATCTCATTAGTCATGATATGGAGATATCAAACCAAACACATAGGTACTTGTTAAAGAACAAGTGTACCAGAAGACCCACCGTGAGTTTGACACATGGAACCATGACATGGTAGTCACAGTCAGTTCTCACAGTGATGGTGGTGAGTGTGATTCTTTGAACTGAAATCACTACACTCAACACATGTCGTTGGGTACACTTTGACATCATCAAACGCAGTCCTAAAACATGGGTTGTTATAAAGGTGATGATTGGGTGACTTTGACACATGGGGCTTTTGAGGGGTGAGTGGTAGATATGGGATTTGTCCCTCCTGAGGGAGTTTGATATCCATGGCCACTTGATGAGTAGGATTGAGATAGGTGTGCGCACGCATGTGTGAATCAGTATGTGATATTGATGTCATACATATCTCCTCCAATCTACTCTGAGATCAAGAAAGTGAATGAACGTTGACAGGATGATTGTTCCATGCCTTGAGTTCATTTGGGATATCAGATACAAAGGAATTATACATTCACTGTAACACCATTCATGGATTATAGGATTGAAAGTTGTTCTCCAACTTTTTATTTCACTTGGGTAGCACTGATGTGCGACTAGGCATCGGTCTTTGCTTGTGAAGTCATAAGTGTTATGGACTTTCACTGCCAACGTGAAATGGGCCTGCAGGGTCACACACATAGGATTTAACCTGGAAGAGGAGTTTATACACAAACGATGTTTAGATTGATTTCTAAAGGAGTTTACTAGTTCAATTAAACACTAAATCAATTGATAGCTCAATATCATAGTGTTCAAGGTGTTGGACCAATTGATTAGAATATCAGATTGATTGAAACTGCAATTGACTGATTCTGCGCAGTCTGCACTCCCAACCGATCAACTCATGTGATGAACCGATCGACTCAGGTTGGTGAACCGATCGTCTCATGTGATGAACTAATCAGATCAGGATAGGTTGAGACAACTAGTTCAAGGGTTGAACTGATCGACTCAACTGGTCCAAACGAGCAAGTTGGGAAAGTCAGGTTGGCAAGAAATTTCTCTTCGTTTCACTTGTCCAATTTGATTGGAACAAGGATTGATATTTGGATCAATTCGAAACAAAAGAGGAAAAGTCAATCAGGAACTGATCAGGACCACGAACCGATTGGCTCATGCTTGAACCGATTGGCTCAGGTGTCCCAACCGATCGCTTCAGGTGTGAACCGATTGGCTCTGGTCCCCAACCGACCGTTTCCTGCTTGAAACGATCGGCTGAGCTGATGTAGTTGGTTGTTTTGTGGAAAATCTCGAACCCTTCTACTCCTGCTTTAGTCCCACATTTCCCAGGGTAGAGAACCATGTCCCATGACCCTCCTATATATAGGGGTATTGGGGGCTTATCAAAGTACAACTCAGAACACCCGTTTCTCTGCAAAGTTGTCGTTCTCTCTGGTTATGGTAACCGAGAGAGCCCAAGAAAGTGCTACCCGATAAGGGAGGTACAACAAGGGAAAGACAACTGTAGAAAAGTGACTGGTTGTAGGAGAGTGTGTCGGTGACTAGTACGCTGATAGGAGGGTGCGACTCCTTCCGAATCCTTGTGGGACAAGGAGATCAGAGTTCCAAGTGGTCCGCGTAGACTACTTCAGAGGCGGGAGACTTCTGCCGCTCAGAGGACAGCTGTCAATCTCGACAGTCCCGGTGAGACCAGGAGCTGCACAGACACCGTCCAAGACCGGAGGTGAAGACCGCGCAAGCCATGAGGTAACGTCTTCGAGCAAGCCTCGGGACAAGGTACGCCTTTACAAACCATCATTCCTATTATATAGACGTTGACACGATTCCTTTATACTGGGTTTGGGGAGAAGAAAAGTTTTGTTTCCACTGCCTTCTCTGTCTCCCCTGAAACCCAACAACAACATGAGAACATGGTCATTATTGAGATGGTTACACATATGAAGAACACGTACCAAGATTAGGAGAGAGATGTGATGTCTCAAAGACGCTATTCAAGTGCAATATGGCTGAAGGAGATCCAGAAGGTCCCCAAACTCTCAAGTTGATTGAGTATATGGAGAACCTTGCTAGACTGAGATTTCCCTTGGGTTAAAAGTTGACCACAAATGCAATTCTATAGTCACTGCTAGAGTCATACAACTAGTTTGTCATGAACTACATCATGAATGATTTTTACAATCCGTTGTCAGAATTACTTTGCATGTTGAGGAAAACTGAAGTGTAAATGAAGGATAGACCCAAATATGTGATGATGATCAGCAGAGGGAAGACCAAAGTAAAAGGCAATGCTAAGAAAAGTTTAAAGCTAGCAAGAAGTCAAAGTCTTCAATATTGAAAGCTAAAGGAGGAGTGAGTAAGGAAGGGAAGTGCTACCACTGTCACCCGCCTGGACACTAGAAAATGAAATGTCCTCTTTATATAGAAGAATTCAGGAAGAAGAAGGAGACATAGATCTTCACTTCAGGTAGGCATGACAAAGGGTCGGGTTTTTGAGAACCCAACCTGGAAGAACCCGACCTAAACTATTTTTAGCTAAACCCAACCTGACCTGTATCCAAAACAAAACACTGACTTAAAAAATCCACAAGAACCCAACCTGGAAAAACCGGACCTGAAATATGGACAATAAAAAGCCCGTAAGTGTAGACATTTTTTTGTCCACAATGTTACTAGGGATCCTAAAGCGCTCATGGTATCACTATGAATATACAAGCCAAAATTATGTAGACATGTTCCTAATAGATTGACACAAAGGTCGCTCGCCCCCATTCTTCCGCACTCGAATGGTCTCGTTTGCAGTTGGCCGTCAGATGCTGGCCGCTGAAAGGCTACCTGCTCGCTACTTTTGACCACTTCGTCTATTTCCAGTCTCCGCTCAACGACTGCTCCATCTACTTCTGGTCCCCATTCAGCGGCTGCTCCACCTGTTTTTTTTTGTTTTCCCTTGTCACTTGATGCCGCCACTTGGTCCAGTTCTGTCACATCACACAGCGTGTCCCTCATAACGCACATGTTCCTGATCCTCCGCAAGCACCAACTTCATCGACCGTGATCCCCCACAATTTGGGATTCTAGGCATGTGCCCTAGCCTCCGCTACAAAATGAAGAGCCAACTGTTCGGCATGAACGCAAGGAAGAACAAGGGGTGATCTAGTCTCGGCCGGCTGCGGTTGGGATTCGAAATGGCTCCAGATCTCCAACGGATTCTTGGTGGCTCCTATGTGCTAACCATGTCCGATTTGGAATAAGGAGAGATTCCTCCAACGGTGTACCCCTCCACTTAACGACAATGTTACATGCCCATGCCACGACATACCACCAACACAGTTGACCGCTTGCAACTCAAGACAGGCAGCTTACATTGAGCATTCTGGGATTTCCATTGTTGTCTGGATGGTAGGGATGGAAGCAAAGGCTTCACTCGCATGATCTCTCATCTCAAGAGATTGCACCTTTCTAGCGACGAGCGTCGTAGAGAATTGCAGGATGCCATTTAGGACAATCACGATTTATTTTTTGCAGTAGAAGAGACCTTGAGGGCCCTTGATCAGTGGATGTGTGGAAGATGCATGAAGATACAAGCATTGAGTCGTGCGTGTCACCATGACGATGGTCTTGTTTGCGTTACAGATGATACTGGAGAGATCCAAGGGTGTATCGTCGGTATCTTAATGCCCCTTCCAACGGGTGTTGAGGTTCCTAATGACACAGATGAGGTGGTCATTGATGTTGGGCTTGTCAACCATTTTTTTAGAGAACCTATCACCACTGTGAAGAGCATTCCTCACAACTGTCGTCTTGCTTTTTCTCAAGCATTGAAGACAACTCTTCTCAAAGTGGTTGCCGAATCGGATTCCATTGCTTCTTGGGCGAGATTACTACTTCTTCCCCGTTGCACACTACAGGTTTTTTGGCCTAAGAACAGGCAGGATAGCAGATCTGGTAATAGAAAGTCTCTACAACATTGTCATATATTGAATGCACTCACTACTTGGGGTAGAGCAGACGACATCACCAAGTTAGTGGATGATATGACGAATCTTGCAGGACATGGAGGCATGGATCTCGGGAAGGATGACTCCATTGACTGGGATATTAAGGAGAATACCAACATCAAGCAATGCCTTCGTAAAGTTGCAGATGGGCACTTTACCACAGCTGTGAAAGTTTTATGCTCTTCAAGGGTGGCTCCTTATGATGATGATACTATGAAAGTTTTAGAGGCTAAACATCCCTACAAGAAGCCTCCTTCATTGCCAGATATTCTGATCTCAGAAGCTCATCTTGTAGTTGATGCCGATACCATTCTACGGTGTATCAAATCATTTCCTAAAGGGACTTCCTACGGTAGAGATGGTTTGAGGTCCCAACACATCTTAGATGCTCTATGTGGAGAGGGATTCGTTGTTGCCACTGATCTTCTACATGCTATCACCATGGTGGTGAATTTGTAGTTGGGGGGAGGTGTCCCCTAAGTTTGGCAGAGTTTGTTGCTTCAGCGCCTCTTACGCCATTACTCAAACCTGACAACGACATACTTCCTATTGCAGTGGGCACTATCTAGAGGCGTCTGGTATCCAAAGTTGCCATGATAGGAGTAGGCAAAGACATGGCTAGGTATCTTAATGACTTTCAGTTTGGAGTCGGTGTATTTGATGGAGCTGAAGCAATTTTACACAGTGTCAACAGGCTTTTGAGCGAGCGTCATGAAGATGGATCTCTCTCCATGCTTACAGTGGATTTCTCTAATGCTTTCATATGGTGGATAGATCTGTGTTTCTTAAAGAGGTGAGGAGGAGGTGTCCATCTATTTCTCTATGGGTGGAGTTTCTCTACGCTCAAGCTGCTAGATTATACATCGGAGATAAACATATATGGTCATCCATTGGTGTGAAACAAGGTGATCCATTGGGCCCACTTCTTTTTTCTCTTATTTTGCACCCACTTATTCATGATATTAGAGACAATAGCAAACTTCTTCTTCATGCCTGGTATCTTGATGATGGGACTATCATTGGGGACACATTGGAGGTGTCCAAAGTGCTTGACATCATACAGTGCAGGGGTCCAGAGCTGGGGCTTTTTCTGAATATCCAGAACACTGAGCTTTTTTGGCCTTCTAGCGAAGGTAGGAGGATTAAAAAGGGATTGTTCCCCATGGAAATTGGGAGACCCATGTTAGGAGTGAAACTACTTGGAGGGGCAGTTAGCAGGGACAAAGATTTTATTGAGGAGTTGGCTATGAGGAAGGCAACCAAGGCTGTCGACTTGATGCATCTACTTCCCCAGCTACATGATCCACAAAGTGAGCTTCTTTTTCTACGTTCTTGTATGGGTACATCCAAACTTATGTTCGGCTTAAGAACATATCAACCTGTTTACATGGAGCTGGCTGTAAAATTGTTTGACAAAGGACTACGTGGATCCATTGAGGATATTGTGGTTTGTGGAGGTCCTTTCTTTGGTGACCTCCAATGGCGAGTAGCATCCTTCCCCATTAGACTCGGTGGCTTGAGTCTATATTCATCAATGGAAGCTTCTTCATATGCTTTTGTGGCCTCCAGAGCCCAATCTTGGGTTCTCTAAGATCATATTTTGTGAGATTGTGTGGCATGGACTTTGATTTTAACTATGCTTTAGATTGTCTACATGTCACAATTCTATCTTTTGATATTAGCTATTTTTCTAACAAGGACACCATTCCCCCCTAAAGCCCAAAATACTTTGACGAGCTCCCTTTTTAGAAAAATTGTTAATGACATGGAAGTTGGTTTTGACATGAATGTTAGACATAAAGCAGTTTTTCGATGTTTATAAGCTGATCATGCTCAGGATTTTCTTCTTGCTATTCCTATTGACGGACTTGGAGTGCATATGTCACCAGTGGAGTATCGTACTATTCTCAGGTACTGTCTTATGATCCCTCTAATCCCAATTGATGAGGTATGTCCAGTTTTTCGTAAATCCTACTTAGACACCTTTGGGGAGCATGCAGTCCATTGTAGGGAACTTCCATGCTTTAAATATAGACATGATCTTGTCAGGGATGTTCTTTATGATATACTTAGACACGCTGGAGTTGCCTCTAAGAAAGAAGTGTCCGTTAATTTTTTGACTAATCCACAGGAGGGGAGATCGACGCTTAGACCAGCAGATGTTTTAATTTTTGGGTGAGCTGGTGGAAAACACGTGTGCGTGGATCTTACCGGAGTCTCTCCATTAGTGGGCCTGAAAAGTAGTGATTTTACTGCAGGAGATGCTGCCCGGAAAGCTTCTTCAGCTAAAGTGGCCAAATATGAGAAAACATGTATCGACAATCAACATATTTTTATTCCTTTCGCATTTGACACCTTTGAGTTCTTGGCACAAGATGCTGTAAAACTTCTTAAGAGGGTCCAAAAATTATGCTTAGTGATGTTATGACCTCTAGGTGTATGGATGTGGTTTTCCGGAGGATTGGATTTGTTATTCAAAAGGGACCGGCGACCCAACTTGTTGCACGTCTCCCTTTTATTTCTTTGTATAGCGAGTTTGATGCTGCGCTCTCCTTGATTCACTCTCTTCTCTCCTTTTTTCAAGGAATTTTACTCCTACAAATATTTTTTTTACTCTCCTATTAACTTTTATTATTTTTAATTCTGTATTTCTCTCTCTATCTCACGGAAACGGTTCCTTGATTCTCTCCTTTCAAACAAGCAACACAAATATCTTTTACCGTAGGACCGACCATTTCACGGACGAGTCTTCTACCCGTAGATTTCCAACAAATTTTATATCTCGAAAACCGTGACTTCGACTCTTCCGCAACCGGACATTATTGCTTGTTCCCTCGCGCCCTCCGACACATATAGTAACCTCTGCCGCCGGCCGTAATCATTCTTATGGAGCCATGAGAAAGGGAAAACCAAGGGGGGACAAGGAGAACACGGTGATTGAGTACTACTCGACTGTATTCCGGCACCTAATAATGAAGAGTTCCTGTCTTCAGCATCGGACTCCCTTGCAGCCGGGAACACTGATATTGCGCACAGATAGGCACTCTACGGCGAATCGGCGTGGCGGACGCCATCGTCGGATCACACAGAAACCCTCGCCGCCGCTGGTCCTAACAGCGGACATACTCCAGCGGCTTCCTTTTCAAAACAACTCCTTTGATTTCATCTACGCTGGTGCCAGCGGGTACGCGTTGGCGTTCTACTGGGACTCCATCGTAATCGGTTCCTTTAGGGCCATGAGGAACAGTGTGGTGGTGTTTTGCTCGGTGGGGAACAGTGGGCCTGGGGCGTATATGGCTACGAACATAGCCCCTCGGATTCTCATTATAGGGGCGTCAGTTATTGATAGGGAGTACCCTGCGGATGCTATTCTTGGGCGTCGGGGATGCTCGCTAGCCCCAGAGTACCTCAACTACCCGTTCTATGTCGTGGTGTTCAACGCAAGCACCAATACTGTCACCTACACCAGGAAACTAACAAACGTAGGTACTGAAGGTCCGGTCATTTGCTACGATGTACGTGCCCCGAATGCCATCTAGATCGACGTCGAGCCCACCAAGCTGGAGTTCACCGAGTTCAACCAGTCGCTCGAGTTCACCGTCAGGTTCACCTGCTAGGATGCTGCAGTTCGAGTTCCCTCACCGCAGGCGCGGCGGGGAGGAGTGGGGGAGTCATGAGGACTGGACGCCGACTTCTGATCCAGACTCGTGAGTGAGCATGTTTCCACCTATACAACTCGCCTCCAGTACAGTACTCACAAGTATCAATCCGCAAAACCCACAAACCCAAATAAAACCCAGATTTTGCACGTTGGATCGGGTCAGGCCGGGTACGTTTTTTTGCCATGCCTAGCTTCAGTACTCGAGAAGAAATTAGCTAAATTGTGTGGAGTAAGAATTGCTGCCGCTACAGTCAGAATCTGTCATTCAGCCTAATGGACATGTAATAAAATTAGTGAGTTGCTATTATGTATATGTCATTGATTAAACATCATGTTTCTTATATTGACAATAATATTGTGAATAAATTGATGTCTCATTTCAAAACATGAGATCTTGTTTGGTAATGCCCTATGTCTGATGGTATATACTCGATAGTTTTAAATATAAACATGTGCAACATATATGCTAAATGTCTCAATGACTCAAACGATGAGTACCTATAACATTGTCATTTAAAGCACATAGATGAGAAATACATTATTAAGAATCCATATTGATGGATGTCTAGACTCTTTTGGTTAATGAACCAATAGAGATATGCAAGTCTTGTTTATTGGGCAATATGACAAAAGCACCTTTTACTAGATGCAGTGGAGAGCGAGTACTCTACTAGGGCTCGTACATATTAAAGGATGTAGGCCTTTTAGAATAAATACTAGAGGTAGTTACAAATACTTCATTATATTTACTGATGATCTCAATAGATATGGTAGATTGTATATAATGAAATACAAGTCTGAATCTCTTGAAGTGTTCAAGGAGATCATGAATGAAGTACATAACTAGCTTGGTAAAAGTATTAAGATGCTTTGATATAAGATCAATCATGAAATATTTTAATCTAAGAGTTTGAGGACCTTCTGGGAGACCGTGATAGTGTATCACAATAAAATCCAACTGAAACATAATGATGTATCAAAAAGAAGGTATTGTTGGGAAATACGGGCACAAAAATTTATCTATTCGTATTCCCATAACAGAAAGATTGCATCAACTACTATGAAATAGGAAGGATGCTTTAAAGAGTTATACCTGGTCCTAGAGCAAGTCCAACGACAAAAACTCACTTCAATGCAACTACCTACTAGTTACTCTTGGACGGTTGTTGTGCAGCTCCTAGTCTTCACCATGAACAATGAACATGACAACTTCTGTAGTGAGTCATGTGGTCTCACCACAAATTGTAGGATGACTTTGCTCTCCGAGAAGCAGCCAAAGGACTCCTATCTCTAGAGTAGTCCACATGGACCAACTAGAACTCCTACCATTCAACTAGAACATACATGAAAGAGTTGTCCCTCTTGTTTGTGTACTAGTCAACAACTTACTCTCCCACAACAATGATCCTCAGTTGTTTTCTCTCATCACTATCCCTCCCCAATCAGGTATGACTTGCTTGGGATCTCTCAGTTACCACAACCAGATAGGACAAGAATTGTTAGAGCAACTGATTCTCAGTGGATGTTATTGTTGTTGTGCTCTGGGAAGCCCCCAGTACCCCTCTATTTATAGGTGGGGTTAGGGACAAAGTTCCCAGTCTGTTCATAATATGTGTGGGAGTAGAAGGGACAGGAAGATATTGAACTTTTACAACCTGCGAACCATGAGACGGTCATCTTGCACTGCCAAACGACCATTTGGTAGTTTCCCAATCACATACAAAATTAGCAATTTGATTCCCATTAATGTTAGACATTAATTTCTCGCACCAAAAATATTGTACAATCGAAACAAGTTCATGAAACTTCTAAAATGTTTGTTCGCTCCCAAATGAGCCGTCTCACACATCCAAAACACCCATCTCGCTCACCCAGACGACCGTCTGGTGACCTGAGTTGAGTCGATTGGTTCAATAGAATGAACCGATCGGTTCACACCTCAATTTGGGCATAACTTAGCCAATTCGATCTCTGATCAGTCTGACAACCCAAACGGCCATCTCGATACTTGAGATGGTCGTCTAGAAGTCCAATCAGCCAATCTTTTGTGTGAATTGAATACCTAAACACTTTAGTAATCAATCCAATCATCATTCAAGATTAAACTCATCTTCTAGATGAGTTCCTTTATGAGTGACTCTATAGGTAACATATCACATTGCAAGTGAATGTCCATAACAAACTTATGACATCACAAGAAAAGAGTGGTGCCTAGTCACATAGTGCTACCCAAGTAGATGGAAAGTTGGGTAACAACTTCAACCTACAATCTGTGTAAGGTGTTATAGTGATTGTATAATTCCTTTCTTTCTAATATCCAAGATGAAATCGAGGCTTGGAATTGTCATCCTCTCAACATTCAATCCATGTTCCTTGAACCAAGAGAAGACTTTCTGAGATAATCTGACTTCAACATCATATATTGATTCACATGTGCATTCACATGTGTTTCTCAGTCTCACTTATCAAGTAGTCAGGATATCAATCTCCAGTAGGAGGGAAAATCTGATATCTATCACTCATAGTCTAACCCCATGTGCCAAAGTCACCCAATCATCACTGTTATAACAACCCATGTTTTAGAATTTGCATTTGATGATGTCAAAGCATACCCAACGACATGTGATGACTACAGTGATTTTAGGTCTAATAATCACAATCACCACCTTCACTATGAGAGATGACTATGACCACCAATGATGGTTTCCATGTGTCACTCTCAAAGTGGGTTTGTCCAATACATTATTCCCTAACATTTATATGTGTGTTTGGTCTTATATTGCCATATCATGACTTATGAGATTCTATCATCAACCAACACACACTCTAGTCTTATGTGTTAATGGTTTCTATCTACCTTTCACAATAACAACCAACTAGGAACATAACATGAAACCATTCATATGATCTCATTCTTCAAAGTCACCTACTTGAAGACTTATGTCGTTGAGTATTGTCATTCCTTAGAAACTCATAATGTTTCCTCATTATCTCATAAATGAACAAAATGCAATGAATTGAAAGATTTCCTTTATGAGTATTAATCAAATCCTTTATGGTATATTCCATGTTAATTATCACATGATTGGCTCTATGGGCACACCTTACCAACATACTCCCACTTGCACTTAGAGGCAATCATCTATGAATCATATTTTTCATGATCTAAAGATGTACACCATGCTTCTGTTGTGTAAGTGCTAATTTAGTGGGTTAGCAACACTTTTCTTATAGTCGGTATATTGCATGTTTCCTTCCATCTTCGTTGTACGATTTCTCATATGAGATGGAACTATTGTAATATGGTATCTGATATTCCTTGCCTAACAAGTAGCTTCATTGTTGTCATAGTATCACTACTGAGTCATTAATGGTTGGAACATCTATAAATTCATTATATGAACATCTAGATCCATATAGTATCACTCTACGTTCACAACACTTATGTACTCGACTTCTATTGTAGAATAGAATTAATGGCTATTAGTTCGAAACCCTTCCAACTAATCAACATCATATTTTAATTTACGATCACTTTTGTCATTATGGAAGCTTGCATCGATGTAACCCTTTACATCCAACTCTTCCTTTTATTGCTATATTTAATTATTAACAATCTATCCTTAGATACTTCTCAAGTACTGATGGATATCTTTAATGATTTTATAATAACCCTTACTCAAATATCATCTTGTCATGTCTAGTACATACAAGATTGTATGTGATAAGTGCATTTATAGCATTCATGATAGATCCATTGCTATAACATATGACATCTTAATCATGTTATTTCCGTTCTTTACAAGAATTGGAACATACGGTTCATGAGAGACTAATCCAGATTCTCTCTCATTGAATCCTTTCTATGTGGAACTCCTTTAATACATTGCTATTGTATGTAATCAAACTTCCATTGTGAAACATTCAAGAACTATCTCATAGGTCTTGATCCTTATCTCATAAGATGTTTCATCTTATCCTTCTTTGTTGAAGGGGTTTTCCATGCCTAATCTCAAAATTCAAAATATGGAGATGTTATTCTTCATCATATGTGGAATATTCATATATGCTCCCACTATATCGTTTGTAATCACAGACTTATCTTTTATCTAGATTCAAGTCAAACTATTTGACTATCTTGTCAAAACAAAAGATCCCATTTCGAAGATGCTTGTTTCAATCCCAAATTGAACTTTGTAGTTTATAGACTTTTATTTGCATTCTTGAAGTTATAAAACCTTTTAGGTTGTGTCACATGCACATCCTTTGATGCATCCCTTTAAGGAATCCGATTTTATCTTCATATGCTAAATTGCATAGTCTATTTTAATAAGCATGACAATTGGTAAAGGAATTTATATCATGTTCAACAACTTGAACTAATTCGAAAAACTTATTCAACCAATTTTTCCTTTTATGTTATCCATGTAGGTATTTGCCACAAGACCCTATTGCACCCTTTAGGTATTACCCCTTTAGGTGGTGCTATTAAGGTCCTACCTTGTTAGCTTACCTAGACCCCATATTGGCAATGAGCCATTACTCAGATTATGGTGCTCAATAGCTTCTAGTTGACTAGTTGACTGATCTTGTTATGATCAACCCATCTGAATCATTAGATTCACAATTCTCCAATCTCAGATATGTTCTACTAGAATTATTTTATTCCTTGTTATATGACAAACTCAAAATTCCACAACAACTTGTGATTCTCTTAGTTCTTATTGCACCTCTTTGTTGACCTCAAACATTTTGAGTTCTACTTTTACTCCCACTAATTCTTTTGAAATTCAGTTATCCTATTAATAAAAAACTTTTGTTATTAGATTGGGACTAATAATAACATTCAACAATTATGGCTTGGGGATAAACCTTTTCAAGAAATTGCTTTCTTGATGTAGGTTTCAATCCTCTATACATATTGGGACATTCCCAATTTATATCATATATGATGTCTTATAAACCATTCAGATGGTACATTATTTAGTGATAGGTATATATTTATGAGGATAAGAAGATTGGATCAATTGATAATAATTCCTTCATTCTGACATGTTATCATGGTCATATGGATTTTACTTGTGATACATTATCACAGTTATTTTCTGATTCTCAAAGTATTGATGTAAATTATTTCAACATTTGGTCTCATCAAAGTTTCATATTACTTTCATCAAAGTCATGCTTCATTTATAATCTCCTTCAACATATCAAGAGATTTCCATTTTACTGAGTACATATCATTATATTACCAATAAATGAATATTAGGTATATGTAACTATCTACAACATTCATTCCATAAGATCTTCATGCATCACATGTATGGGATCTAATGGAAGGCTTATCCTCCCACTGCATCTAGTGAATGATGTTATGTCACTTTATGCATAAATAAGGCTTTAGATGTTTCCTTAGGTTCAATAACCAAGGGCATCTAGATTAACATCAATATGTATTTTAGATATGCATTTCTTATATATACATCCAAAGTGACTATTGCTAATGATAGTCTTGGGTTAGCAATTATAATCCTTTGGTATCAATTTTATAAAAATTCATCTCAAAGTCTTTTGTACAAAGATCATTAGATGTTTGGGTGTTTCCATGCAAGATCATATCTTTTAAAATAGAAACATTGATATCTCACTTTATTGATTTATCATCCTTGTCATACAAGATGATTTAAAGTAAATGTTTCTATTTGATGGCATAATAGAATAGAAGTTCTACTAACTCTATTACATGTCCATTGGGCTAAGATAAATTTAAGTGTAGAATAAAGCTTCCACAACTCCTTCTCCACCTTGTCCATCTTTGTCCTTCCATGAAGGCTTTTACTTCTTGTCAGATCATGCACATCATCAAATCAGATCTCTGTTTGGTATCACATACCAAATGAAGAAGTAACCAAATTTATCTTATAGCATTTATACCTGAAGCGGAGGCCTCAACGCCTTCCTTCTTCTTCTTTAATTCCTCTAACCAGAGTGGGCAATTTGTTTTCCAATGTCTAGGTTAGTGACCATGGTGACAATCACCTCTTATTTTCTTTACTCCACCCTTTGCTTTGAGATATGAAGACTTGGGTTTTTAGCTAGCTTTAGAACTCTTCTTAGTTTTTCCTTTTCCTTTAGAGTTCCCCTTTGTCTTGTTGATCATCATCGCAGACTTGGGCTTGTCTTTCTTCACTTATGTCTCATCTATTTTCAACATGCCCAACAACTCTGTCAATAGCTTGTCAAAGTCATTCATGTTGTAGTTCGTGACAAACTAACTATATGACTCTAGCAGAGACTGCAGAATCACATTAGTGGCCAACTCTTGACCCAAGGAGAATCTCGATCTAGCTAGGTTCTCCATATACCCAATTTTCTTGAGCACATGAGGACCTACTAGATCTCCTCCTGCCATGTTACATTTTAATAATGTCTTGGAGACATCATATCTCTCTTGTCTTTCTTGATCTTGGCATGTTCTTAAGATGTGTGACCATCTCAATCACATCTATGTTCTCATGCTTCCTCTGCAACCCATAGTTCATGGAACATAGCATCAGACACTTGACATCCACGGTGTCTTTAATATGCTTCTTATAAGCATCCCTGTCAGCCATGGGTGTATTTTGAGGTGGTTCCTCTAGTTCTGGCATCTCCAAGACATAGATCTTGCACTCTTGTATGAGAATGATTCTTATCATTCTGAACCAGTCACAGAAGTGGTTCCCAGTTAGTTTGTCCTTCTCAAGGACAAATCATAGAGAAAAGTGATTGTTGTTTGTTGCCATTTGATTCTATAAAAGAATTTACAATTTTTTCAAAATTTTATTTTTGATTTGATTTGATTAAATTTGATTGATAATAATTAGGTCTTTAATTCATTATCATTCCCATTATTTTGTTCAAATTGACAACCCTCAAGTATCAATTTGGAGTACTATAATGAATAATTTTCTAATGAGACAAGATCAATATTTCATCAAATCATGAGTCAGCTTTTGTCGATCACCCACAACTTGATCATTTAGGTAGGCAATCATGCCAATTACATCATATGCAACTCTTGAATATATGATATGCATAGTTGTTTGCCATAATCATCTACGTGCTTCTGAACTTAGGCTCTCTAAGTCACCAGTTAAGCCTGAACCAATAGCCAATACGATAATAATGCACCCCGCTTTAGCAGAACCTACATTACCACATCACACTTCCACGAGGTAGATGACGCACCATGCTTCAGCGTAACCTACACTTGGTCGAACAAGTTTTTCATGTGTATTTCTATTGAAAGGCATCTTAGACTTAATATGTTTGATTGAGGAATTTATATATATATATATATAGAGAGAGAGAGAGAGAGAGATTCAGGCTAGTGTACACTCGAGTGTACCAGAGGCATCGTACACCTCAGTCATTTTTAAAGATGTAATAACTTTTTGAAAAATCTAAACTGTTGATCCTTTTAAATATCTTAAGAACATACCATATAATAAATTTTAGCTCATTTGGACACTTATAGGTCATGCATCTAAAGGATGAAAAAATCAGGCATTTCAAATTAGTTTTGTGCGTCGATTTTGTTGCCCTTGGATTGTATGTGGCCTATTATTATTGTAACCATTAAGATCAATGGAATAGATTTTATAAAAACATGGTCTAGATAGGCAAACATCATTGGGGTGTACAACGTAATATGTACACTCGAGTGTATTCTAGCTTGACTATATATATATATATATATATATATATATATATATATATATATATATATATATATGTATATATATATATATCATATCATACAAATATATATATATATAGTATCCAATCACCACTTATATAGTACATATCAGATACATGTTATATCCTATAACTTAAACATGTAATATAGAATAAAAAGTGATGGTTATGGCCATGTCTACTTGTAATTACTTGCGGCCACAAGGAATTACTACCACGTAGGTCAATCATGACATATCATGTATGAACCTACTGTCAATGTAGATATGTGCTTGCCAATCTAGGTAGATCAGTTCAACCCTTGAATCGGTCGTCTCGCCTCTTAGTCGGTCAGTTGCTCATCACAGACAGTCATCTGGCCTCCAGTCCAACTGATGTTTGGACTTCTTTCAAACAATCGGTTGGGTCCAGCAGGAGGTCGTATGGATCCATTTTTCTAACCTCCATGGTCCTCCATATGTTATGCTCATCTCACAAACTGGTCATCTCATTCGATGATGATCATCTTCTTTATCGTTACAAGAAAGAAACTATCCTATTCCTATTAAGCTATTACAATGTAAAGAGAAACCTTGAGCTACATTTGACGGGAGCAAAGGTAGGAAATAATTAACTTTACATTGGTAAGAGGGAGGTATAGGATCGATATGCAGACCAAGATAAACAAGACTGAAACCAAACCATCAAACCACACACAGATTTTGGGTATTGCCCATAACCACACTACACATCTAACATCAAAACCGCTTGTAGGGTGTTAATGTAAATTATATATATATATATATATATATATATATATATATATATATATATATATGGACACACACACACAGACACACATACACACACAGATATATATATATATATATATATATATATATATTTATATATATATATATATTTATATATATATATTTATATATATACATATATATATATATTAGTTTAGGTTATGTGGTCTTTGATCAGATACACATTTGAGATAGTTTAAATATTCATATCGTATGCAATAAATAAACGATTAAACCAAAAATCTGATCATATTGATTATTCTTAATTATAGTAAATTGATGTGGCTCTGATACCACTATTGGGAAATATGGGCACAGAGTATAGAAGCGGAAACAAAAAATTTATCTATCTATATTCCCATAACAACAAGATCGTGTCAACTACTATGAAATAGGAAGCATGGTTTAACGAGTTAGACTTGGTCCTGGAGCAAGGTCAGCGAGAACAACTCACTTCAATGCAACTGTCTACTAGTTTCTCTTGGACGGTGGATGTTTAGCTCCTAGTCTTCACCACGTACAACAAACATGATAGCTTCTGCAATGACTCCTGTGGTCTTTTTCCATAGACTACAGACTGACTTTTCTCTCCTAGCAGCAGCCAAAGGACTCCTTCCTCTAGAGTAGTCTACACAGACCAACTAGAATTCCTATCGTTCAACTAGAACATATAGGAAGGATTTGTCCCTCCCGTTGGTATACTAGTCACTGACTTTTTCTCCCATAACAATGATCCTCAGTTGTTCTCTCCCATGCTATCCCTCCCTAGTCTGGTATGACTTGCTTGGGCACTCTCAGTTAACACAACCAGAGAGGACAACAATTGTCAGAGCAACTGATTCTCAGTTGATGTTGTTGTTGTACTAAGGGAAGCCCCAAGTACCCCTCTATTTATAGGCGGGGTTAGGGCTAGGGTTACCAGTCTATTCGGGATCTATGCAGGAGTGGAAGGGACTGTAATATCTTGAATTTTTGCAACCTGCAAATCAAGAGACAGTCGTCTCATGACCCAGACAATTGTGTGGTCATACAAGATAGTCATCTCATACTACCAAACAGTCATTTGGAAGTTTCCTAATCACATATGAAGTTGGAAATTCAATTCCCATTAATGTTAGACATTAATTTCTCACACCACAAGTATTGTGCAAAACAAGTTCGGGAAACTTCCAGAACATTCATTCGTTCCCAACTGAGCTGGCTCACACATGCGAGACGCCCACCTCGCTCACCTAGATGGACGTCTGGTAAGCCGAGTGGAGCTGATCGGTTCAATAGAATTAACCGGTTGGTTCACACATCAATTTGGGAAGAGCTTAACCAATTCGATCTCTGATCAACATGAAAACCTAAACGGCCATCTCAACACTTGAGATGTCTGTCTGGCTACCCAAGCGGTCGTCTCAACACTTGAGATGGTCATTTGGTAGTAAAGTAAGTCAATCTATAGTGTGAATTGAATACCTAAACACTTTAGTAATCAATCCAATCATCATTCAATATTAAACTCCTCTTTTAAATAAGTTCCTTCGTGTGTGACCCTATAGGTCTCATATCACATTGGCAATGAATGTCCATAACTAACTTATAAAATCACAAGCAAAGAGTGGTGCCTAATTAAAAATTAGTTCTACCCAAGTGAATAGAAAGTTGGAGAACAAATTTGACCTACAATATGCATAAGGTGTTGCAGAGATTGTATAATTCCTTTGTCTATGATATATGGGATGAAATCAAAGCATGGAATTGTCATCCTCTCAATGTTCAATCCATGTTCCTTGAACCAAGAGAAGACTGTATGAGATAATGTGACCTCAATATCATATATTGATTCACATGTTCATGCGCATGTGTTTCTCAATCTCACTTATCAAGTGGTTGGGATATCAATATCTAGTAGGAGGGACAAATCCCATATATATCACTCACAGTCTATCCCCTTGTGTCAAATTCACCCAATCATCAATGTTATAACAACCCATGTTTCAGGATTGGGTTGGATGATGTCAAAGCACACCCAACGACATGTGATGATTGTAATGATTTCAGGTCTAATAATCACAATCACCACCTTCACTATGAGATGACTATGACCACCAATGATGGTTTTCATGTGTCACTCTCAAGGTGGGTCTGTCTGATACAATGTTCCCTAACATGTATCTATGTGCTTGGTTTTATGTTGCCATTATGACTAATGAGATTGTATCGTCAACCAGCACACACTCTAGTCTTATGTGTTAGTGGTTTCTATCTACCTTCCACAGTTACAACTGACTAGGGACATAACAAGAATGTACACACTCTTAGCATTCGTATAATTTAATTCTTCCAAGTCACATACTTGAAGACATACGTCATTGAGTATTGTCATTCTTTAGACATTCATAATGTTTCCTCATTATCTTATAACTGAACGAAACAAAATGAATTGGAAGATTGCCTTTATGAGTAATAATGAAATCCTTTATGGTATATGTCATGTCAATTATCACATGATTGTCTCTATGGGAATACCTTACCAACATGTATCACACCATTTTAGTCATGGTCCAATTAACAATAAAACTAGCTAATCTTCCAATTTCTTTTTGGGCACATACTTTACACTAAAATAATGTACCGTCTAAAAGTGGTTTAAAAGACACCATGTGAGATATGGCATGGGAGGTGTCCTAAAATGTCTTTTATAAAGATTAGGATTGAAAGCTTGTGTAAGAAGATAGTTTCTTAAAAGGCTTTATCCACAAGTCACATATATGTTTTTTAATACTACTTTTATATTTCAATTCGACAACAAAAGTGCTTGTTACCAGGATGGCTGAATTGCTTAAGAGGAATTTAATTCCAAAGGAATTAGTGGAAGAAAAGTACTCAAAAAGTTCGAGACCAACAAGAAAACATTGAACCTAAAGAGATACAATAGTAACATGAAGAATCACAAATTGTTGTGGATTCTCAACCTCCTTATGTAATACAAAACTTGTAGATCGAGTAAAACACACCTTGAGCTTAAAAGATGGTGATATCTTATAATTTAGAAAGGTGGTGAGTTGGTCATAAGATGATGAGCCAAAAATCTATCTAGAAAATATTGAGGCACACAATTTGAGAAATGACTTGAGGCCATGGGAGAAAAGATGGACTCCATGTACACCAACAAGGTATGACTTTGGTGGATCCACCTGAAGAGGTTAAAACCATAGGGAGAAATTGGGTCTTCAAGAAGAAGACCAACATTGATGGTAATGTAAAAACATATAAAGGTAGATTGGTAGAAAATGTTTTCAAACAAGTTAAAGGTGTTGAACATGACGATATCCTTTTACCAGTTGCCATGGTTAAATCCATTAGGATAATGCTTGTCATTGCATCTTATTACAACTATGATATTTGTCATATGAATGTTAAAACTGAAAAACCACTAGAGGTGGGTGAATAGGGTTTTATGATATTTTAATAATAATTTAACCAAAGCAAGCAACCACAAAAATATTGGATAAGGGGACAAGGATTTAGAGTGGTTCCAACCTTAGCAAATACTAAGGCAGTCAATCCACTACCTGGTTGCTTACCCAACTGGGATTTTGAAAGTATTTAAATTTTATTACCTTGAAAGGATGTTACATAAAATTACAAATACTTTCACCAAACCCTTTGGACAGCCTTCACCTAGAAGTAGTCTCACCAACCTCAAAGCAGCATTCCTTGAAGTAACCTCAAGCTCCCCCTTAAAGTAGCCTTCCTCTTGAAGTAGCTTCCCGTTGAGACAGCCTTCTTGAAGTAGTCCAAAGTCCACCTTCTCCACTGAGAAGACCCTTCTCCACCTGAGAAGTCAAACCCTCTCCAATCCGCAGCCTCGAACCCTAGGAGTAGCAAGGAGAGTACAAACAATATAAATGAACAAGAAGGAAAAATAGAAATTACAATACCGTTGTAGCACAAGGCTTGATTTCCTATATCAAGCGTTTTGATCTCCTAACCAATGTATATGGAAGTGTATGTGTAGTGAGTAGGAGATTCTAGCCTATAGGACACGAAATTAGAGCAATGGAAATGGGTAGTAAATGTTGGAGTTGCTCAATTGCTCATAAGAATGGATTCTCAATTGCAAGTGTGAATGATCAAGTATTGCACAAGTGTGTATTGGGTATCCTAAGGCTTTTCCTATTTATAGGAATGGCCTATGAATGCTTAAGGATGTTCTAGACATGTTCTAGGGAGTTCTAAGTGCTTAACTAGTCGTTAGGTATCCATTAGTTGCTTTAGTAGTGGCTAGTTAATTAACTCTAAAAAGTGCAGACAGAACTCTTATCGGTCGACAAATTTTCGATCGAGAGTCCTTCTCGGTCGAGGATTTGTCGACCAAGGGACGTTCTGGAGCAAGTGTTAACAACATTCATTTCCAACTCCCAACTACCTTGTCTGCTATGTCTAACGGCTACCTGGGTCATTCTCGATCGAAGAGTTTGTCGACCGAGAGTGTCTCGGTCGAGAAGTTTGTCGACTGAGAATGACTCTATTTCAATGTTTTAAACTAAGTATTAAGTGTGTGTATGAGTGTGAAGTTGTGACACTATTATAGGGGATGACCTATCTAAGTGTTGTGATTGGCTAGGGAAGATCTAAACACTTGATTTACATGATATCTAAGTACTTGTACATTATATACTTGTACAAGTTCTTACATTTGATTACAATCATGAAATAACAGCAATGTGAGCATTTAGATCTTCCAAAGTTGTGTCATCCACCTAGTTCCTGCAACACTCAAGTAGCATGTTAGATCCACAAGAATGAAATGTTTGTCATCATCAAAACAAAGGGATTATAATAATGTCCAATTTAGCCAACAATCTCCCCCTTTTTGAAGATGACAAACATTTCCTACATATAAAATAAGGAAATATAAATCATATGAGTTTCATACCTGAAGTTTACCTTTTGTAACCATTCTTGTTGCAAGTGTGTGCTGGCTGAGAGATTATGAAACTCATTTTATTTTATTTTTTTATTTTATATTATTTTTCCCCCTTTGTTATTTCAAAAAGATAACCAAGATAAATATTAAGTATGACTTTTATTTCTCCCCCTTAATTTCGTAATTAGATGCTTCCCCTTAATAAGATATTCAGTTTTAAAAGCAAGGGATGCAAACCACTTATTGTCAAATTTAGCCACAATTTATTTCTCAATCATTTGCAAAGAATGTTAAGCCTTGAAATGATATGAGATTCTTTTAGATTCATGGCATATGTGTTTTGATTTCTCATCCATTTTACAAGGGATGTTAAGCCCTAAAAATGATATGAGAATCCTTTAAGCTTATAGTAGAGTACATGAATATATCTTTAACCAGATACACGAGATGTTAAGCCCAGATTTGTTTAGAAAATTCCATTATATTTATACATATTGTAGGCTCCAAAATTACTTTAAAGATACTAAGGTCATAACTAGCCTAAAATTTTCTTTATGATGTTTACAAAATTTTGTAAGCTCCTTCTTAATCTTATAGTCAAGATAGTTTTTGTGAGCTCCCCCTTAATCTTATAATCAAGATAGTTTAAGGATTTTAAGGTCACAATAAGTATTTGATCACAATAAGTTAACCTTTTATGTGATTTATGCACTAAAATCTTATTTTCAATATATTAAGATTAAGTGCAAGTAAATGATTTTCAAATAAGCATTTTGTCAAGCTTATTTTAGGTCGACCTTGACTTCGACCATAGCGCCCCTTGGTCAAACTTGATTTCAACCAAGAGGCAATTTCTACAGATTTCCAATTTGAACACTCATATGTGAAGTATAATTTATGTAGGTAACTTGATTAAATAAATATCAATTTGAATCACTTTGAGTGATACCTATTATGAAGACATTTTAAAAACTTAATATAGGCATCACAATGAAGTCTTTGTCCTTGATTTTCCTAGAATTATTGTTTTACATTCATTTTGAATGATGTCTCCTAAGCTTTTCTATGGGTGCATAAATTTCAATTTCCTTATTTTTAGATTAATCATAAGATTCTTTATAAGCATATATCCTTGAAAGCGATATTAATGTCTTAAAGATAAGATTTTTCTTTTGATTTCTTAGAACAAACAACTAGATAAAACATTTAATATTCTTGTTCTAAGAGACACTATTTGGCTTGTCATAGCATCATCATTCATTTATTACAAGCCATACACAATAATCATTATCTATTATGTCAAGATGCATTTATTCCATAGAGTTTTAGTGTTATGCAAAATGGCATTTTCAATGATAGCCTCATTTTTATTTGTAATGAGTTAAATTACAATGATCATTGCACAATGATAGAACAGTAGAAGCATATCCACAATACAATGATCAAGATAGAAGCATACAATGATTATGATCATTTAAACTAAATTTTAATACACATGGTTCCTATACAGATTGACCAAGGAATACTTAGGAAAAAACATGTGGATTATGATAAAACGGTAATTTCCTTGATTAAACCAACATGGTTCATAATTTTCAGTTTTAAGCCAAACCATGTAGAGAATAAACCAAAATAATCTCATTCAAGGTTCATAAATTTTCAACTTTAAGACAAACCATGAACATGCTTAATAAACTTTTTCAATCAATGAATAAAGTATGTTCAATATCAGTCTTCATATAGCACTTTTGCAATATGTTTAAGGATTTCATATTCATAATGTTATACCTTTATTAAAAAAAATCAATATGTTTAAAAAAAATGGTCTCCAAGATTTATTCTTGATTTGCATATTAAATCAATCATTAATAACAAATTGATAGCAGACTAGATTAATTGAAATAGATTCAGCAGAACTTGGTTCGGTCGAACTTTTTGTCGACCGAATTTATCTCGGTCGATGTTTTTCTCGACCGAGAATGCTGATGTTTGTACAGATTTTATCAGATTTGTTGCAAGCTTTAAAATAGTAACCGGCTCGGTCGACTAATTCTCGATCGATAGTGTTCTCGGTCGAACATTTTCTCGACCGAGAATGTTTCTGTATTGTTTTTCAGTAATTTGTTTTATAAGTAAAACATAGATCACTTCCAATTCAATTATGCAATTTAAAAATCAGTTTAGTTGAGATAAAACATATAAATATCGAAGTAACATTTACATCAAATCCCAACTAATCATATTCAAATCTTTAGGTTTTGAGAACCCAAATTAAGACAAATTTCTAAAGATGTGTCTCTGTAGATTTATATAAAATGTGTATTTTCAAGTTAGAGATTTGAATCAATTTGTTATCTTATTATGTTAAGTTGAGATAGACATGGAGATATACAACTTAGAGTCTTTGGTCATATCTCAACTTAATTTTATTCATTTAGTTTGGGGGTTTTGGAACCCATACTAACTCCACATCCTTTTTCTTGTAAGGACATGAGAAGGAATAATGTCCAAGACGTAAACAATAATGGCAACATATAGAATCAACCTCATGTCTCTTTCTATGATTTTGTTATAGGTTGTTCTTGGGTACATATGTATATTTTCCTCTAGGTACATACATAGATTGACTCTCTAGCACTTGTGTCTTTCTCCAACTAGGTTTTTGATAAGATTTTCCTTTAGGCTTATAACCTAGTCCTCTCCTTCCAATTTGATGATAAGAATCATTTAAGATTTTATCAAGGATATCATTGTTACACAAGCTACTAACTTCTTGTTGCAACTTAACAATCTCATCCATTCTCTTCTTGATATCTAACTTTTCTTGATCTAGATTAGATAATAAAGAATCTCTTTCTTTCACAATAATATCATAATCTAGATGTGTACACAAAACAGATTGTTTTTGAAGATCATTTACTTGAGTTTGCAAATTTATCTTTTCTAGGGATAGAAGATTGCAATTTGCTTCTACTAACTTTAGATTAATATCATGATCTTCAATAGCCTTTTTGAGATCTTCATTTTCAGATGTGACAGCAAGAAGTTTGGCATGTAACTCATCATTTACTTTATTTGATTTCTTTAATTTCTTCTTGCACTCAATATATTTTTCATGTGTTTCTTGAAGACTAGTAATTAAATCTTCTTTAGGTAAATAAAAAAGGCTTACCTCTTCTTCTTCTTATTCACTTATTGTAGCAATAAGGCATTCTTTATGCACATCTTCCTTCTTTGACCTCCATGGACAGCTAGGTGTTATGTGCATTGTTCCTAAGCATGAATTACAACTTGTTGAAGATTGGTTCATGCTTTTCCTTTGCTTGCAGTTGCAGACACAACCACCCTTCATTCTTCAAGACTCGATTAGAGCTCCTTGAAGCCTACTCTGATACCAATTGAAATACCACTAGAGGGGGGTGAATAGGGTTTTATGATATTTTAATAATAATTTAACCAAAGCAAGCAACCACAAAAAGATTGGACAAGGGGACAAGGATTTAGAGTGGTTCCAACCTTAGCAAATACTAAGGCAGTCAATCCACTACCCGGTTGCTTACCCAACTGGGGTTTTGAAATAATTTAAATTTTATTACCTCGCAAGGATGTTACATAAAATTACAAATACTTTTACCAAACCCTTTGGACAGTCTTCACCTAGAAGTAGTCTCACCAACCTCGAAGCAGCCTTCCTTGAAGTAACCTCAAGCTCCCCCTTGAAGTAGCCTTCCTCTTGAAGTAGATTCCCTTTGATACAGCCTTCTTGAAGTAGTCTAAAGTTCACCTTCTCCACCGAGAAGACCCTTCTCCACCTGATAAGTCAAACCCTCTCCAATCCGCAGCCTCCAACCCTAGGAGTAGCAAGGAGAGTACAAACAATATAAAGGAACAAGAAGGAAAAATAGAAATTACAATACCGTTGTAGCACAAGGCTTGATTTCCTATATCAAGCGTTTTGATCTCCTAACCAATGTATATGGAAGTGTATGTGTAGTGAGTAGGAGATGCTAGCCTATAGGACACGAAGTTAGAGCAATGGAAATGGGTAGAAAATGTTGGAGTTGCTCAATTGCTCATAAGAATGGATTCTCAATTGCAAGTGTGAATGCTCAAGTATTGCACAAGTGTGTATTGGGTGTCCTAAGGCTTGTCCTATTTATAGGAATGGCCTATGAATGCTTAAGGACATTGTAGACACTTTCTAGGGAGTTCTAAGTGCTTAACTAGCCGTTAGGTATACATTAGTTTCTTTAGCAACGACTAGTTAATTAACTCTGAAAAGTGCAGACATAACTCTTCTCGGTCGACAAATTGTCGATCAAGAGTCCTTCTCGGCTGAGGATTTGTCGAACGAGGGACGTTCTGGAGCAAGTGTTTACAACGTTCATTTCCAACTCCCAACTACCTTGTCTACTGTGTCTAACGACTACCTATTCCTGCAACACTCAAGTAGCACGTTAGATCCACAAGAATGAAATGTTTGTCATCATCAAAACAAAGGGATTATAATAATGTCCAATTTAGCCCAAAAAAACTACATTTCTTAATAGCAACAATTATGAGGATATGTGTGTGACACAACCTAAAAGTTTTATAAATCTAGTTATTGCAAATAAAGTCTATAAGATAAAAAGGTCAATCTATAGATTGAAGTAATCATCTTAGAGTTGGAACCTTTGATTTGACAAGATAGTCAAAGAGTTTGACTTCAATCAAAAGGAATAGGAAAGTTTTGATTACAAATTATTTAGTGGGAGCATATTTATATTCCATATAATGATGGGGAATAACATCCTTATACTACAAATGTTAAAACCTAGCAAGGAAAGTACCTTCTCTATAAAGAGTTTCGGAGAAGCATCCTATGTGATAGAAATTGAGATCTCTATAGATAGATCTAGAAAGCTTCTTGATCTAAGAAAGAGAACATTAATTAGAAAGATTCAGAAGGGGTTCGACATGAAGGACTCGATGAGAGAAAACATGTCCATGTTCTATGGGATTAGTCTCTCAAAGCCAAGTGTCCCAGTTCTTGTGAAGAATGAGAAAACACGAGTGAAATGCCATATGCATTCACAATTGGATCTATCATGTATGCAATGTAATGTACTCATCATGTTATCTCGTATGTATTAGACATGAGAAGTGGATATCTATTAGATCCCAGTGAAAGTATCTGGACTACAATAAAGACATCCTTAAGTACTTGAGAAGCACTAAAAGATCCGTTCATTAGTTATGGTAATGAGGAGGAGTTGGATATAAAGGATTACTGATGCAAGCTTCTAATACAACAAAGAAAATTAATGATCGCAATCTAAATTTCTATTTGGCCTTAAAATAAGAGCTGTAAGTTGGAAATGTTCTGAGTAAGAGATAGTTGTTTAATTCTATAATAGAATTTGAGTACCTTTCTATTTTGAGAATAGTATAGGATGAACTTATGGGAGGTTCCAACCATTGATGGCATAGTAGAAATACTATGACCACAATGGAGCTACTGGATAGGCAAGGAATATAAGATAGCATACTATGAAAATTCCATCTCATTTGAGAAGTCGTACAATGAGGAGATGTGAAAACTTGCAAAATATTGACTAGAAGTAAACATTACTAACCCTTAATAAAATCTCTTACGCAATAGAAACATGATGAACATGTTAAGATCACTTGGAATAGGATTCGTGGGTGATTGGTGACACAATTTTACCATGCGTATAACGCAAGTGCACGCATCAGAGTAATATAGGCCTTTGTAAGGCCCAAGTCGAACACAGGGACACTGAATTGTCGGTAGACTACTTACTAACTACTCGCGATCAGCTAGACCAATTAAAAGGTTTGAGAGTTGATTTAAAAAATAAAACAAAAATAAAAGAAAACAAAGCAATCGATTAAATGTTTAGTTTAATCAATTTAAATGGAAATCTTTAGGATTGCGGGTTCACTGCGGGTTCTCGTTGTATTTATTTCTACATAGTTAATCAAATTCTTCTCTCATTCTGGGTAGTGGCCTGTAGTCAGAATTGTTCACTGTCGTGATACAATTCACTACCTAAATCTAGGTCGGTTCCACGGTCGTAGTAACCTATACCCTAAACCAGGTGCATGATGACCAAACTTTCCACCATTAACCGTACATCACCTTGTTCAAGGGATTTATTAATTAATGTGAATTTTGTCTCTTTTCAGCCATTAATTCTTCTTTCAAAGTAATTAAAGGTATTAGATTATCATTAGGGTGATCAATCATAATGATATAATGGAGAAAACGAAATCATACCACATATTTAAGAGACAAAAATATGAATTACTATGATAAAAATGTCATACAACGATTACCCAGGCTACTCCCGGTCCTAAAGACAAAGGGGATTAGCCCCGTATGTTCATCTCAATGAAAGACATGATGGGAGAAAGGGAAAACATGGAGAAACATGAATGAAAGTGATGTAAATCCCTGAACGGAGGAGATTTGGGCATTCCTTGACGTAGAGTGTGTGATCTACAGCCTTCCGGCGGTGGAAAATGTCTTCTGCGGCTCTTAGAATGATCGGGGCATGATTTTGGGCTATGTTCTTCTCTTCTCCTCTCCTTGGGACTTGTGCAATGGCTAATGATGTGATTCCCTCCTTAGGGCCGCCGAAATTAGGTATATGGACCACTTTAGGTTGCCAAAAGATCACCACCATCCGATTAAGATCGATCTGAAACAAAACTAATCTGACGGTGTCGATACCATCGATGTGGGTCGATGATATTGACCCGTCATAATATCGGCAAGCTTTCTTTTTTCTCTAACGTTCTTCCTGATGCAGACTCGATACCATCGATGTGGGTCGATAGTATCGACACCTTTAGGAGTCGGTTTTGTCACTATTCTGACGTTGAAGCTGTGCAATGTCGATAGTATCGACTTTTGTGTCGATAGCATCGACCGATTGATTGCTGGCTCGATGTAGGTATCTCACTAGCATCGACTTCCCAGTCGATGGTATCGACTCTGCTTGGCTCCTTGCGGTTGTCTCCCTGTGACTGTGTCGATACTATCGACGGATGTCGATGGTATCGACAGCTGTGTATATGTGTTCTTCCTAAAATTGCAAGATAAATCCAAATCAGTTGTGCTAGAACATATCAATATGATCATTTATAATCAAAGAGATGAAATATGAGAGATTTGATACAAGATGAGATTATAGACTAAAGTGAATGAATCATGTGATACTAACCACAAAAGTGACTAATAAACACATAAAACACATGTAAAACTAGTCTATATGAGCGACTCAAAATCCTCGCATCAAAGTCCCCTAAGCTTAAACATTTCTCATCCTCGAGCAGCAAAACTACGGAATAAAATTGCGAGGGTCAACTAAAGAACATATTCTCACAACAGACCTTGTCATATGATCTCCTCCAGACATTCACATACCGGCCCTCACTTATCACTAAATGATAATTACCTTGTATGCGACAATGATCATCCATAAAAGATATTCACCCCAAGATTGATGAACACTATCAAATAAGGCAGTTAATATAATGAAATCTTTCAGTTCCGGCTTAGTGAATCTTTGTGATCTTCTATCTACGTTGCTCATTTCCTAACTACCATCTAAATGGAAGCAGATCTCCTTATATTAATGAATGAGGAGATAATCATGGGTGGCCTACCAATTAGAGCAACTGATGGATGGAATAGGTGGTTGTGGAAGAAATGGAAGCACATAACAGTCAATCATGCAACACAAAAATTAATACACTATCATGATGCAAAATGCAAGTGAATATGTCCTAATGCTACATTTTAGGTGGAATGATGCATGCACTATCATTCTATCCCAACGAGAGACAGAATATCTAAAAAACTACACATGTGCTTGTTCTTCTTATTCTGCATCTGAACAAATTCCTTTCTCCCTCTGATCTTCATATTTTTTTCAAGCCCTTATCTTGCTTAATAGGACAAGATGAAATTTTCAATAGTTTTTTTTTCTTGGGCTTATTCACTTACCTTTTTTTTCATAGTATAAAATTAGTCCTTTATTTGCAGAAGAAGCAAGCCACATCATTGTACAAGATGATTAAAGTTATGCAAAATGCAACTAAAATGCATGATTATAATGCAACATTTTTTTTCTTTTTTTCTTTTTTTTCAATGCAACAAATGTAAACACTAACTATAATGTAATCTTATCTCCATGTCATGCAATCAAGAGATGACAAACTGTATATTGCTCCCAATTCTTATGGCAGAGTGTAGATAAGATGAAGTGGATAGATCACAAGATTAATTGACAGAACCATTGGAAGATATTATATGTCCCTCCTTACTGACATGTGTAAAATCAAGGGGTTTTCTCTCTTATTTCAGATTACAGTCTCATTACCATTTGGTCAGTTTAGGCTCAACATCTAATTCCGTCCACTTTTCTTGAATCATAGGCATGCACAGTTGTGGTTTTATGTTTTAAAGTTGACAAACCCAATTATTTTCATAAGTCATATGCTCAAGTTCAAACAAAGCAAGCTTGCAAATTCATTAAAAAAATTCAAATTGGCCCATGACTCCCATGTGACAAACAAAGAGATGACACATTAAATTAGACATCCACGGATACACTAGATAGAATGTGGATCCTAAAAACTAAGAAAATTGCTAGAATAAAAGAAAAGGCAATAAATGATAAAAATTAAAAATAAAAGACAGAAAAAGATAGAAGATGTTCCATCTCCCCCCTTAATCTTGAATTCGACTATGGCCTCATATTCAAAAACAATCTTAACAAGTGGAATAGTGATACCATTCATTGTTCAGGTGGTGGGTACTACGGGGCGGTGGGATCCCATGATGGATATTGCCCCTGGAAATTTGGATCATATGGGGGAATCGGTGGAGGTTGAGGATATCCCCCAAAGTAATTCTGGCTCCAATAATGATCGTAGAACAGTTGGTGCTGCATCTCCATACTCTGCAATCGGTCATGAATATTTTCTTGGTTGGCGATGAGGAGGCGCTCGTTCTCATAGATGGCATGTTGATTTAAGAATAGTCGGTTCGTGGTATCCTGAATACCGATGAAAGAAACAGTGTACCGCTGCTGGGTCTGTTGGATCTCCTACAGCATTGAGTACATTCCCTGCATGGAGTAGACATCCTCTCCTTGTTGAGAGGGATGAGGTGGTGGAGGCTGCGAAGATGATGATGCACCTGGGTGGAAGCGGGGATTCTTATGCGGTGTCACTCATGAACGAAGAGGAGTGAAAGCCTCCTCTTCCTCCTCTTGCTCATCGTCGTTGTCATTGTCATTTTCATTACATTCGTCTTATTCGTAGGAGTCGTCAATGGGGATGATGGGCCACCGAAAGTGCTGAGCTCCCTGGATGTTGAAGATGAGATCTAGAAGCGCTCACTCCTGGTTGACATGGCAATGTGCATAGGCCACGCCATCACGGAGCGTAAGAAGATTGGAGCGGTGTAGATGATGCAGATTGACTTTATTCATGTTGGACAGTGGAGTGAGTTGGGAAAACTCCAAACCAAGATAGAGAGTGAGCGGCATGATAAGCCCCCCAAAGTGGATAGGAGCTCGTCTAGTACTCCTCTGCACGGCCAGCACACACGTCAAGAAAAATGTGCCCCAATTGCACTCTTCTCATTTCAACAGCTTAGAAAGGAAGAACAAATCCATCTCTTGAAATTTACTGAGAGAAAGATCGCCTCGAGCAAATAGAGTAGTACACAGCATGCGATGCAGAATTCGCACAAATGGATGCTCGAAATCAGCTACGGTTGTGTTATGATAGCTGACGGACTTGCCTGGAGGCACGGTCACCAGCTGGGCAAAGATTTCATCATAATCCGTCCGATTGTCCAGCCTCTTGTGTTGATTCATAGAATGATACCAGTTGTAGATTGAATTGAACTGTTGGAGGATAAGATTGTAGTTGTTGTTGTAGAGCCGGAAAGAAATGCGGCCCTTGATCCATTCTCGGTCATTGGTGATGAGGTCGTTAGGCACGACGCATATATCCAGTGTGCCATAAACTTTGCCACCAATTCTTTGTACGTCGGCCACTCGCCGAAAAAGGGGTGGCCTTTAGCATGGTACTAGACCTCATCAGACCTCCTGCTCGTATGCTTTGCTTGCCCCTGAAGGACATAGTTGAGGTTGGCCTTGAAGCCGAGGTCGCGGATCATGGTCCGATCGACATATCGGGTTGGCTCAATTTTCTGCTTGAGCAACTCCTCGTATGTCTTCCTTACGTTCGCTGAGGGATGAAAAATCCTCAGACGAGGAATGGAGTCTGGTGGTGGAGGAACAAAAGTCACAATCTCCATCGGGGATGCCCGTGAAGAAGAAGCTCATGCATATGCACCATCGTGAACAGACGAAGAATGGAGAGGAAGAAGTGGAGCTCAATGAAGGTTGGAGAAGAAGATCTCTGCTCGGTGAAGAGCTCGAAGAAGATATCTCGATCCTTGGATGCTCGCTGAAGGCCTTTGGTCGCTCAGCAATGCTCCAAGCACAAGTGGAAGGAAGAAACTCTGAAGGTGTGAAGAGAATTCAGAAACAACCCTTCCTTTTATAACTGATTCCGTCGCTGCTGCTGCTCCGTCGATACCATCAACAGAAGTGTCGATGGTATCGACACCTGGAGGTGTGATCCGCTCTTCGTGACTATCGACAGTTGTCGATTGCTGGATTTGGGGGCCCGGATCGGTGACGTGTCGATACTATCAACGCGGGTTGATGGTATCGAACCATCCCACGGATCGACTTCCGACTGGTGGGCTCCGTCGATCTGATCTCACGGATCGGTGACGTGTTGCATCGATACTATCGACTTGTGTGTCGATGGTATGGACTATGTGTGGTTCGAGTACCCTCGCGAGGCCCGGATGTCGCTTCTTTACTATTGCCATGTCGATACCATCAACAAGGCCGTCGATGGTATCGAGATCACTGAGACGAATTCTTCTGTAAATCTTCAGGGATCTCACGAGTATCGACTTGGTAGTCGATACTATCGACCCAGAGCTATATTTTTCTTCGAAGTCACTGATGGTATCGACTCAGAAAAATTTCTGTAGCTGCTTCCCTGTACCCACGTCGCTACCATCGACCATGTGGTCGATGGTATCGACTCTGTCTCAGTACTACACACTGAACAAACCATTAAGGTTTCATTTTTACACTAAAAATGAAATTAAACAAAACTAACTTGCAAATGTAGAAGAAAATGAAGAAACTAAAATTAAAACTACCGATGGTTGGGTTGCCTCCCAACAAGTGCCCTTGTTTATTGTCTTTGGATAGACATAATCAAGCTTATCATTCATTCTTAATCGCCATGAGTTTAACCTCATGCACTTTTCTCGTGTAGTCCTCACCAAAGTAAAGCTTCAACCTTTGAACATTAACTAGAAATGACATCTCTCCATCGCGCACCAAGATGGAACCATGTGGGCGTACCTCCTCCACAATAAAAGGTCCACTCCACCGGGATTTCAATTTCCCGGGATGCAGCTTCAACCTCGAGTTAAACAATAACACACAATCTCCCTTTTTGAAAACACATAGTTGAATGTGCCGATTGTGAATTTGTTTTGTTCTCTCTTGGTAAATCCTCGAATTCTCATAAGCGTTCATCCACAAATCATCTAGCTCATTGAGCTCTAGCATTCGCTTCTTCCCTGCCTCATCATAAGTCAAATTAAGCTTCCTTAGCGCCCAATGCGCCTTGTGTTCCAGCTCTACTGGTAAATGGCAGGCCCGCCCATAAACCAACCTAAAAGGCGTAGTGCCAATAGGTGTCTTAAATGTGGTCCTATACACCCATAATGCATCTGGTAGTAGTGTACTCCAGTTCTTTCTTGTCTAAGCCATTATGCGCTCCAAAATTTTCTTAATTTCTCTATTTGACACTTTGACCTGCCCTTGTGTCTGTGGGTGGTACGGGGTACCAACATTGTTCTTCACCCCGTACTTTCTCAACAATGTAGCAAATTTTTTATTCTTGAAGTGGGTGCCTCCATCTCTAATAATCATCCTTGGCATACCAAATCTGCAGAAAATGTGATCTTTTACAAACCTACACACTGCTCTTTGACAGGAATCACATCTTCTCACATAGTCGTAGGTGTCCCGAAAGAGTGTAGGCCAATAAAGACCACTCTCTAGCACCTTGGTCATTGTTCTTGAACTCGCATGATGACCACCGGTTGGCAGTGTATGACAATGACTAAGTACACTATCATATTCTATCTCTGATACACACCTGCGCAAAATGTCTTCCCTGCATTGCTTCAACAAGATGGGATCATCCCAGAAATAATATCTCAAAGAATGAAAATTTTTCTTTTTCTCTTGATAAGTCCAATCATATGGGATTATTTTACAAGCAAGATAATTAACAATATATGAAAACCATGGATCCTTGGATTTTAAAGAAAGGATTTGCTCATCGGGAAATGTCTCGGTAATGGGTATATTAATATCCTTCTCGTCTACCCGCTCTAGCCTAAAAAAGTGGTCCACAACCACATTCTCAATTCCTGCCTTATCCTTGATTTCAATGTCAAATTCTTGTAATAATAAGATCCACCTAATCAATCTAGGTTTGGCATCTTTCTTTTCCATCAAGTATTTTATGGCGGCATGGTCCGTCCACACCACAACTTTTGACCCTACTAGATACTGCCAAAATTTTTCGAATGCGAAAACCACGACGAGAAGTTCCTTTTCAGTTGTGGTGTAGTTAAGTTGTGCCTCGTTTAAGGTATTTGATGAATAGAAAATCACCGCGGGTTTGTTCTCAAAATGCTGCCCAAGAACAGCCCCTACTGCAAAATCTGAAGCATCACACATGAGCTCAAAAGGCTTAGTCCACTCCGGCATTTGAACAACCGGTGCAGAAATTAGCTTTTCCTTAAGTACATTAAAAGCATGCAAGAATTTTTCATTGAAATCAAACATCGCATCTTTCTCAAGCAATTCACACAATGGTTTAGCGATTTTCGAGAAATCTTTGATAAAGCGGCGATAAAATCCTACATGACCGAGAAAACTTCTTACCCCTTTAACCAAATTAGGTGGGGGTAATTTCGAAATAACCTCAATCTTGATTGGATCCACCTCCAGCCCCTTGCTAGACACCTTGTGTCCAAGCAAAATTCCTTCACTAACCATCATGTGACACTTTTCCCAGTTGAGAACTAAATGTGTGTCCTCACATCTTTGTAAAACTTTGTCCAAATTGTATCGGCACTCATCGAATGATGCACCATAGATAGAAAAATCATCCATGAAAACCTCTAGACAGTGCTCAACCATATCAGAAAAAATAGCGAGCATGCAGCGCTGAAAGGTTGCTGGTGCGTTGCACATGACAAAAGGCATACAGTGATATGTGAATGTTCTGTAAGGACAAGTGAAGGTAGACTTCTCTTGGTCCTTAGGATCAATGGAGATCTGATTGTAGCTGGAGTATCCGTACAAAAAATAAAAATGAGATCGACCAACTAGTCGCTCTAAAATTTGATCGATGAATGGAAGAGGAAAATGATCTTTTAACGTAGCGGAGTTCAAGTGACGGTAGTCAATGCACACATGCCACCTGGTTACCAATCAGGTTGTGACTGGTTCGTTTAATAGATTATGAGTGACGGTGATTCCCCCCATTTTAGGGACTACCTGTGTGGGGCTTACCCACCTCGAATCTGAGATAGCGTAAATGATGCCTGTAGAAAGGAGCTTGATCACCTCCTTCTTGACGACCTCCATCATGCTCGGGTTGAGTCGACATTGTGGTTGGATTACAGGTTTGGCTCCTTCCTCGAGTCAGATCTTGTGCTGGAAAAGTGTAGGGGATGTCCCCTTAATATCCGCAACTGACCACCCGAATGCACCACAGTGGTTCTTCAACACGATCATCAACTGCTCTTCTTCATTGGCACTCAGATATGACGAAATAATCACCGGTAGTCTTTCACCATCGGCTAAGAATGCATACTTCAAATGTGGAGGCAATGGCTTCAGTTCTAACTATGGTAGACTGATCAATCATGATTGAAGCGGTGGTGGGAGGGGTCCAAGATCTTCATAATGCTTGGCATAATAGCATTGAAGCACTTGAAGCATCTTGACACATTCTTATAATGACTTGCTTCTCATCCAGTCATGCATTATGTTAACAAGGCAAGCTTGAAGGGGCAGTTCTGGATATACATCAAGGACATAACTTGCTATTGCATCATCTTCAGTAGAAAGAGGAATTTCTTCCTCTTCATCATTTGGAAAACCCACAGCTCTACAAAGAGAAACAACTTTGGTTTGTTCCATAATATCTACAGCCAGTGTCCCCTTATCTACCTTGGTCATTACATGAGCCATATCTAGAAATGGCTTCCCTAGACAAAGAGAAATGTTCTGATCAAAATGTTTCACCATGCGACACTGCTCCTTTGCCTTGGATTGTGTTGTACTCGATGGTATAACCATTTCAAATCTGTCATCCACTATTCCCTATGTCAGACGGCGTCTTCCCATTTCGAGTATCATATCTGCAGTAGCTTGGAAGGGTCTTCTAAGGAGTAGCTTGTTCCCTTGGTCATCTTACATTTCCATTACCACAAAATCTCCTGGAAATACAAACTTGTCAACTTTAACCAGTACATCCTCGCAAATACCATACGGTTTTACCACAAAATTATCCTCTAACTGAATCGTCATGTTGTTATGTCTCGATTCTTTAAGTCCTAGCTTCTTGAAAGTAGAAAGAGGCATCAAATTAATACTTGCCCCGGAGTCACACAATGCTTCGCCAAATTTCACCTTGCCAATGTTGAATGAAATATTCAAGCAGCTCGGATCTTGTCTTTTTGGTGGCAATGTGCCCAAAATTAAGATACTCACTTGCTCTTTAAGAACCACCACCTCAGTATCAGGGATCTTCCTCTTCTTTGTAATTATATCTTTCAGAAACTTGCCATAAGAGGGTATCTGCTCTATTGCCTCTAACAACGGAATGTTGACAAAAAGTTTCCTAAAACTATCTAGGAACTTTTTGAACTGAGCGTCCACTTTCTTAACCTTCAAGCTGTTAGGATATGGGACTGGGACAATCTGTGCCCTCTGATGTGGTGACACATAGGGTGTCCTATTTTGGGTCTCTTCCTCAGCAATGGGTTCTGGTGTGGCATCCTCTACCGCATCCTCTATCGACTCTATGATTGCAACCTCCTATGTGGCCTCACCTGTGATTTCTGGCTGGGGTGTACTTGGTTCATCGGCCTTAGAGTTTAAAATCTTCTTTCCACTCCGCAACAAAATTGCCTTGGCTTGATGATTTCCTCCTGGAATGTTGGTATTTCCCAGAAAACCTTGTTGTGTTGGCTTTTTCAAGCTTGAAATCTCTGCCGCCATCTATGCTAAGGATGTCTCCAGAGTTCTCATCTGAGCCCCATGACTTTGTAAAGTTTGCCCGAACTGATTCATGAACTCTCCTTGTTGCTTAATCTATTGGCCAAACGTGCTCATGAGTTCTTGATTCTACTTGATTACTTGATTGAGCAACTCATTACTCTTATCCTCTGCCGACAGTTGTGGTTTGGCATCGGGGTCCTGCAAGAAATTGTTTGGGTCCTTCCATGAAATTTTTTTGTCTTTCCTCCAAGAATAATCATTGTTTTTGTACCCCTGTTGCTGGCGCATAAACTTCACTTGCGCCTCATCATCAGATTCCCCGTATTCCTTTGCTAGCAATTTCTTGGCTAATAAGTTCATCTTCTCATTTAGCTCCTTGATGGCCTTTGACTCACCTGCAACTCAGACCTGCTCTGGTGTCTCTCTGTCCCCCCAAGATTGCTTTCTAGCCATATTCTTCAGGATTTCCCAACACCTAGTGCCAGTGTTGTTCAAGAAGAAACCAGACCCTACGGAGTCTAGATTGCTCCTGTCATGCTCATTTAAAGCAAAGTAGAAGACCTTCACTTGTTTTTCTTTATCCATCCCATGATGTGGACACTTCCGCAACATTATCTAGAAGCTCTCCCATGTCTCAAAATATGTCTCGCCAGCCCTCTGACAGAAATTGTGGATCTTCCGTACTAGGTCATTGGTTTTCTCCGGTGGAAAGAATCTCTCGAAGAAAACCTCGATCATTTGATCCCAAGTCTCAACGGTCTCATCATCTAGGTTATGCAGCCATTCACGTGCATTACCTGCAAGAGAGCTGGGGAACAGCTTCAAATACAATGTCTCTTGCGGAAACCTATCTATCTTGATCATATCACAATTTTCCACGAAAGTGCTTATGTGTGCAACTGGGTCTTCATTCTTCAGCCCGTGAAATGCTTGAGATTTGACCAAGTTTATCAGTGTCGGATCAATCTTATAGGTTGGAATGTTAACTGCCTACTTTTTTATCGACCCCTTTGATGCTGATGAGGAAGAAGCCTTTATCTTCTCCCATGTTGTCTGTTCCTTAGCCATGACTTCTGGTTCAGAGTCTGAATCTATATCCTCAAGTTGATCTTGAATGTTGTTCTCCTCGTCGTATGATCCCAACGGTGGAACCTCTGGTGATGGCAGTGTGTAGTCTATGCTATGCGTCTTCACCATGCATTTGTACCTATAAGTTAATAAATTTGATTCAGCATAGTGCTAGACGATTACTAAATATGAAAGATAAACGATGAATTTAAAAAATAATAAAAAAAATAAAATGTGGCCTAGAGTGGTCACTTGCAGCACTCGTAGTGCCGACAGTTGTCGTGTCCCCGAAAACGGCGCTAAAAACTTGACATGATTTTACCGTGCGTATAACGCAAGTGCTCGCATCAGAGTAATATAGGCCTTTGTGAGGCCCGAGTCAAACACAAGGACACTGAATTGTCGGTAGACTACTTACTAACTACTCGCGATCAGCTAGACCAATTAAAAGGTTTGAGAGTTGATTAAAAAAATAAAAGAAAAATAAAAGAAAACAAAGTAATCGATTAAATGTTTAGTTTAATCAATTTAAATGGGAATCTTTAGGATTGTGGTTTCACCGCGTGTTCTCATTGTATTTATTTCTACATAGTTAATCAAATTTGACTCTCATTCCGGGTAGTGGCATGTAGTCAGAATTGTTCACTGTCGTGATACAATTCACTACCTAAATCTAGGTCGGTTCCACGGTCGTAGTAACCTATACCCTAAACCAGGTGCATGAAGACCAAACTTTGGGTTTCCAACATTAACCGTACATCACCTTGTTCAAGGGATTTATTAATTGATGTGAATTTTGTCTCTTTTCAACCATTAATTCTTCTTTCAAAGTAATTAAAGGCATTAGATTATCATTAGGGTGATCAATCATAATGATATAATGGATAAAACGAAATCATACCATAGATTTAAGAGACAAAAATATGAATTACTATGATAAAAATGTCATACAACGATTACCCGGGCTACTCCCAGTCCTAAAGACAAAGGGGATTAGCCTCGCATGTTCATCTCAATGAAAGACATGATGGGAGAAAGGTAAAACATGGAGAAACATGAATGAAAGTGATGTAAACCCCTGAACGGAGGAGATCAGGGCGTTCCTTGACGTAGAGTGTGGGATCTACAGCCTTCCAGTGGTGGAAAACGTCTTTTGCGTCTCTTAGAATGATCGGGGCGTGATTTTGGGCTCTGTTCTTCTCTTATCCTCTCCTTGGGACTTATGCAATGGCTAATGACGTGATTCCCTCCTTAGGGCTGCCGAAATTAAGTATATGGACCACTTTAGGTTGCCAAAAGATCACCACCGTCCGATTAAGATTGATCTGAAACAAAACTGATTTGACGGTGTCGATACCATCGACGCGGGTCGATGGTATCGACCCATCATAATACTTTCTTTTTTCTATGACGTTCTGCCTGATACAGACTCGATACCATCAACGTGGGTCAATGGTATCGACACCTTTAGGCATCGGTTTTGTCACTATTCCGATGTTGAAGCTGTGCAACGTTGATAGTATCAACTTTTGTGTCGATAGCATCGACCGATTGATTGTTGGCTCATTGTAGGTATCTCGCTACCATCGACTCCCAGTCGATGGTATCAACTCTGCTTGGCTCCTTGCGGCTGTCTCCCCGTGACTGTGTCGATACTATCGACGGATGTCGATGGTATCGGCAGCTGTGTATATGTGTTCTTCCTAAAATTGCAAGATAAATCCAAATCAGCTGTGCTAGAACATATCAATATGATCATTTATAATCAAAGAGATTAAATATGAGAGATTTGATACAAAATGAGATTATAGACTAAAGCGAATGAATCATGCGATACTAACCACAAAAGTGACTAATAAACACATAAAACAAATGTAAAACTAGTCTATATGAGCGACTCAAAACCATCGCATCAATTGTCTCTAAGTGTAAGTGGGAGCCTATTGGTATGTATGCCCAAAGAGACAATCATATGATGATTGTAATGGGTCATGATATACTTGATTGGAAAATGATAAAGGTAACTCTGTAGATTATGTTTCATCTCAATCATGAGATGATGACACATACATAGTAGATGTCAAAAGAATGATGTTGCTTAATAACATATGTCTATCTGAACAATGAGATCATATGTATGATAAGAGTACATACATTCTTATTATGTCCCTAGTCAGATATAACTATGGAAGCAAAATAGACAACAATAACTCATAAAACTAGAGTGTGTGTTGGTTGATGACAATCTCACCAGTCATGATATGTGATATCAAACCAAACACATAGGTATATGTTAGAGAATAATGTATCAGACAGACTTGTTGACTTGAGAGTTATACATTGCCCATATTTTGATAATGACTTAACCATTCCATTCATATGTATCTAATATGTTTGTCCAAGATTGATTTCAGGCTTTAGGTACATGAAAAGGATCAAATTACATAAACCCTAGCTTGTTCAAGTTCAACTCAAATGCAATGCAAGTGTGCATTTTGGGAAATCACTCCAAAAGGCCTTAGATGATTTTTGGAATAACTTGTATTGATGATATGAATTGTAACTATGATGAAAAAAATTAGGGACACTTAATTCCAAGGTGTAATCACTCAAATGTCAATTTAGAAAATTTGTCACAGGTTGTTTATAAGTCGAGTTGGAAACTCGACCGATCCAGTGATGGATTTTCTGAAGATGACCCATCGGTTGAGTTACACACTCACAGAACTCGACCGACTGACTCACTGAGAAAAACTAATTTTATCTCATCGGTCAAGTTTCCCAGAACAAACTCGATCGATAGTTTGAAAATTGGCTTTGTCATTTACTGGATCGGTCGAGTTACCTTTATTGAAACTCGACCAAATATATTGTATGAAAAATGTATAAAAAATGATTATAACCATTGGTGAGTTGTTTTGGGTGAGAATAGATCTGTTGCAACATGGAAAATGGCTATATTTCAACCTTAAGTGATCCCACACTCAAGGGAACATGTCTATCTATAAATAGGGCCCTTGGAATTCATTCCAAGTTTGCTCATTCATGCTATTCTAAATCCTTGTTATAGTTGAGTGTGTTGCAACTCCTTGAGCCCCTTTCTCTCTCTAGTTTACACTTCATTTTGTGCTGATGAGTGAGATAGGCCAGTTGTAAGAGAGCTATTTCCTTGTGCTTGTAAATCTCTCATTACATTCCATATTCCCTACCGCTTTCCTCCATGAAGCAAAGGTGAAGCAAGCTACTCCGAGTGAAGGTGATGTTGTTGCTGTTCTTCTTCAAATTTGAAAAAGAGGTGAAGATCTTATCCAGGTGAAGGAGAAGGCAAAGGCTGAAAATCTAAGAAGAGTGGGTAAACCCTTGAAGGCTAAAGACTTGAGTATGAGTAGGTAAGACCTTATAAGAAGGTGGAAGACTCTTGCAAAGTGGGTTAGTCCTTGGTAAGGTGGAAGACTCTTTGTGTTTGGATGGTTAAGTCCTTTGGTGGTCTTGTTTTGTAACTCTTATTGGTGAATATATAGAGAAAAGCACTTGCAAAGTCCTAGAGGTTGACCTCTCTAGGTAGTGGACTGACTCTCTCCTAGTTTGGAGAGTGGAACCACTCTAAACGACCTTGTTAAGTGCTTGCTTTCAATTCCTCTCTTCCTTGCTATGCTTGTTAGTTAGGACTTCAAATTGCACTTAAGATGTTGGTTTTGATTGATATAATTTGAAGGTATAATCTATCTTGTGAGAATTTTTGAAGCTCTATTCACCCCCCTCTAGATCCCTAGATCCAACAAGTGGTATTATAGCCAAGGATCTTCTCCAACAATCTCCTACAAGACGAGAAGATGGGTGACAACCTACTTGGTTCTCTCAACCTAGAGGGAGGCTTCTCCATGCATCCTCTGGTCTTTTCATAGCACCAACTTCCTCTATTGAAAGAGGTGCATGTAATTCCACATTTAATGCATGAATTTTGACATGTGGAAGGTGATGGTCACACCATACAAGGAGCTAATTGGAGATGTTGCAACATGGAGTGAAGCTGCACTCAAAGAAGCCCAACTCAATGCCAAAGCCATAAGCATACTCTATGCAGCCCTTACCCCAATGGAGTTCAACCATATCTCATCTTGGGACACTGCCTATGAGATTTGGGGAAAATTGTGCATCACTTATGAGGGCACAAAGCAAGTCAAGGAGGCCAAGATCTACATGTTGAACAGCCTTCTAGAGAACTTCAAGATGGGCAAGAAAGAAGGGATTGCGGAGATGTACTCAAGACTCAATGTCATCATCAATGGGCTGGCTACATTGGGTAACACTTTGAATAGATGATTAATCAACTCCAAGATCTTCAAGACTCTACCAAATAGATGGGATTCAAAGGTCACCTCCATTGAAGAAGTGAGGAGCCTTGGTGACATCCCAACTGAAGAGCTCATTGGCAACCTCCAAGCCCATGAGCCAAGGCTTGACAAGCAAGAATAAGAAGCCAAGCAAGAAGAGAAGGAATACAAGAAGATCAAAGAGAGTGCTTTCAAAGAACAAGTGGAGGCGGTCATCCTTCAACAAAAACTTGCTTTTCGGACTTCTCCTTCCTCCCCTAGTGAAGATGATGGCTCGAGTGAGAATGAGGCCAACTACATCAAGGGCAAACACTTTAAGAGAAAGGAGGCCTCCTCATCCTGTACTCCTAGGTGCTACAAATGTGGACAAAAGGGGAACTACAAGAGTGAATGTCCTAGGTCAAGAAAGTCACATCACATGGGAAGCTCAAAGAAGGAAGAGGAGTACAAGAAGGAGAGAAAGTATAAGAGGAAGGACAAGAAGGAGAATAGACACAAGAATGTAACTCATGCTGCTTGGGAAGTTTCATCCTCAAGTAGCTCAAGCTTCAAAGAAGATGGAGAGTTCCACCTTGCACTCATGGCCTATATTAGTGAAGAAATTGGTGAGGTAAGTGAGGTAAGCTTGCGTGAGTTATCTAAGGAAGCTATTATTGACATGCTTGTTTCTGCCCTTTCATCTTTTGCTAAATGTAAATATAAAAGAAAGTGGTTAGGAAAAATTATTGATGATTTGTATGATAATCTTGAAATTCTTGAGCTTAATGAGAAAACTCATCTTGAGAAAATTGATAACTTGCAAGGACAATATCTTGATCTTGAGCTCCAATACAATGGAGTTGAAGTAGAAAATGGTATCTATCTTAAGAACATTGAAACTCTTAAGGAAGATAAACAAAAATGCCTAAAGGAGCTTGAAACTCCTAAAACTGAAAATTCTAAATTTAAGCTTCTTGTTGGTGCTTGTATGATGAGAGAGATGTTTATCTTAAGGAAATTCAAGTGCTTAAATATGAAAATGCTAGGTTGCTTGGTCAAGTTAATGATTTATCTTCTAGACCTATCTTTCCTAGTAATGATGTTGCTTCTATTTCTCTTGAGAAAGATTCTTATTTAACTAAATCCCTCTATCTTGAGGCTGACTTTGTTCATGCTAGAGATGATATTGCTAGTTTGTGTTCAACTATCACATCTCTTAATGATTATAATCATAGACTAAGGGCCTCTCTATAGAAATTCCTCAAAGGGAAAAACTCCCTAAATGAGATCCTTGACCATTCTACCAAACAAAGTGGTACTAGTGGTTTGGGATTTGTAGGGAGGGCACCAAAAGGCAAGAGAAAAGCCGAAGGTAAGAAAAAGAGCAAGGAAAGCTCTTTATTTTTAGGAGAGTCTTCCGACACTAAGAACCCTATGGTTTGTTCTTATTGCAAATGTGATGATCATTACTCTACTTATTGTCCTTACAAGCCTAAGGAGACCAACCCAAAGATGAAATGGGTCCCCAAGCTAACTCTAGATCCCAAAGTTTGAGTTGGGAACTGACATTATCCTTTATTGTAGGTAAAAGGAAGATGGATTGTTGATAGTGACTAGCATATGACATGTGATATAAGCCATTTCAACAACTTCACCAAAAAGAAAGGAGGTCCAGTCACCTTTGGGGATAATAAGAAAGGTAAAGCAAAGGTGAGGGTGATGTAGGTGAATCCTTGTGTATCAAGAATGTTCTCTTTGTGGATGGCCTACATCACAATTTAATTAGTGTTAGTCAATTATGTGACAATGGTTACCTTGTGTGATTTTCTTCCTTTGAATGCTTGATTCTAGATTCCCTCACCTACCAAGTTATATATAAGGGGACTAGAAATGGTAATCTTTATGTAATTATTCTTGACTCTATTAATCTTATTATTGGTAGATGTTTAGTAGTCAACTGGAATTATATTTCTCTATGGCATCGTCAGCTTGGTCATGTAAATATGCATCAGTTGAAGAAGTTGAGAAAAAAAGACTTGGTCAAGGGACTTCCCAAATTGGATTTTGAAAAGGATGAGAAATGCCAACCTTATACCCAAGGAAAGAAAAACAAGTCCTCCCTCAAAACCAAAGGAGTCCTTAGTACCAAGAGAGCTCTTGAACTTCTTCACATTGATCTATTTGGACCAATGAAAACTCAATCGCTTCGTGGTTCCAAGTATTGCCTTGTTATTGTCAATGATTTCTCTAGATATACTTGGACATTCATTCTCATTTCCAAGAGTGATACACTTGATGTTTTCTCAAGATTTTGTAAATGAGTTGAGACTGAAGCCTCTTGCTGCATCGTTTCCATCTGTAGTGATCATGGGAGAGAATTTGAAAATGATCTTTTCTAACATTTTTTTCAAGAATTTGGTTATGCACATAACTTGTCTTCACCTCAAACACCTCAATAAAATGGGGTTTTAGAGAGGAAGAATAGGTCTTTATGGGATATGGCTAGGGCCATACTTCTAGAGTATGATACTCCAAAAAACATTTGGGCTGAAACTGTTAGTACCTCATATTTTGTGCAAAATTGGGTTTTTACACATCCTTCCTTGAAGAAAACCCCCTATGAGATATGGTGTGGTAGGAAGCCTTCTATTGATTATTTCCATGTTTTCATATGTCCTTATTTTATTTTGAATATGAAATATTCTCTTGACAAGTTTGATCCAAGATCTTACAAGGCTTTCTTTCTTGGCTATAGCACTACTAGAAAGGCTTATAGAGTATTTAATGTTTATCTTGCTAAGGTAGAAGAATCCATAAATATTATGTTTATTGATACTAACCCATCTATTCCCAAAGATATTGTTCCAAATGATGATGTTGCAGGTGTACTAATTCCTATCCTAAAAGATCTCAACATCACCCAAAAGGGAAAAGAGGTGGTCACTCAAGAAGAAAAGAAAGATGAAAAGAAGAAGGATCCAAACCCCCAATTTGCAAAGAATCATCCAAAAGAGCTGATTTTAGATGATCTGTTTGAAAGAGTAAAGACGCGGGTTGCATTCAACAAAGAACAAGCCAAAAATGCCTTCATCTCACAACTCGACCCTAAGAATGTTAAGGAAACTCTTGGGGATGATGAGTGGATCCTATCTATGCAAGAAGAGTTGGAGAAATTTGAAAAGAACAAAGTATGGACCGTAGTACCAAGACCAAGTTATAGAAATATCATTGACACCAAATGGGTCTACCTCAACAAGCTTGATGAAAGCGACAAAGTGGTAAGGAACAAAGTAAGGTTAGTGGCTCAAGGCTACAATCAACAGGAAGGTATATATTTTGATGAGACATATGCACCTATAGCTGGACTTGAGTCCATTCATATGTTACTTGCCTTTGCTGGTTATAAAAACTTTCTTCTTTATCAAATGGATGTTAAAAGTGTGTTTTTGAATGGTACAATTGAGGAAGAAGTGTATGTTGCACAAGCCTCGGGTTGTGAACATGATAGTTTACCTAACAATGTTTATTTGTTGCAAAAAGCTCTCTATGGACTCAAACAAGCACCTATAGATATGTATGAGAAATTAAAGAACTTTTTGTTAGATCATGGGTATATCATGGGAAAAGTGGATTCTACCTTATTTCTAAAGCACACTTCTAACAATTTTCTTATCATAGAAATATATGTTGATGATAAAAATTTTGGTGGAACTACCCTTAATCTTTACAAAGAGTTTAGTGATCTTATGCATAGTGAATTAGAGATGAGTATGATGGGTGAGCTCACGTTCTTCCTCAACTTCCAAATAAAGCAAACAAAAGACGGGAACTTTTTTTTTTGGATAAGGTAAAATATTACTAGAACAACAACAAAAACGTATAGGGGTAAACCACCCCGTATACTATACACAGTCACTTAAGACCACACCTCAAAATGACCTCAGGATTAACCTTCAACAGGCAACCCGAGTTCGCTTTACAATGCCAAGCTAGCCTATCAACAAAAACATCAAAAACTTGGTACTTATCCCTCCCTATTTTTCCATGAGTTCTATTGTTCCTCTCCTGCCATATATGGAACATGAGACTAGTCCAAACCAAGCCGGAAAGCCTCATGAGTTGTCTGTCCCCTCTGGATCTACTAAGAATCCATAACAAACTGTTATTCATGTCTGTGGGTGGGGCACCATCCCACATAAGTTTGAGAGAGGATCGGGTCCACATATACTTGGTGAAATCACACTCAAAGAAGAGATGTCGCTGCATTTCGTCGACCTGGTGGCACAAAGGGCAATCGCTCATACTACCATTGAACCACCTGCTAGTTCTATCGCTGGTGGGTAGTCGCCCCAAGATCACCTTGTAAGCACAAAAACTGCATTTGGGACAGTGGGAACTTCATCAGCCAAAGCAAGTACACAAGTGAGTTGCTCAAGCCCTTTGGGATGGAGAACACCAAGACGATGGACACACCCATGTCAAACACCGCCAAACTTGACAAACATGAAGAAGGTGAGAAGGTAGATGAGAAGCTCTATAGAGGTATGGTTGGAAGTTTGCTTTACTTAACTATCTCTAGAACTGATATAATGTTTAGTGTTGGCTTGTACGCTCACTTTCAATCAAACCCTAAGAAATCACATCATATATTTGTTAAGAGGATTTTATGTACTTAGCCAAAACCCAAATTTTGGACTATGGTATCCCAAGTCAAGGGAATTTACTCTTACTGCTTATAGTGATGTGGATTATGCAGGGTGCTTGATTGATAGAAAGTGTACAAGTTGCACTTGTTTCCTCCTAGGACCATGATTGGTGTCTTGGTTTTCCATGAAATAGATCATAGTGGCATTATCAACCACCGATGCTAAATACATTACAGTCGGGAGTTGTTGTGCCTAGGTCCTATGGATGAAGCAAATGCTCCAAGACTATAATATTCATTTTGATGCATCTCCTATCTGTTGTGATAATACTAGTGCAACTAACTTGTCATATAATCCTATCTTGCATAGTAGAGATAATAATATAGAGGTTTCCCATCATTTTCTCTGTGATCACATTGCCAAGAAGGATATCTATATCACGCACGTGGACACATAAAATTAGTTGGCAGACATTTTCACTAAACCTCTAGCTTGAGAGCAATTTAACTTTATTACATATAAACTTCTCATAACTACTTTGAATGAATATGATATGCCTTCTAGATAGTTTTCATCTATCCTATATGTTTTGCCTATATTTTAATCACCATTGCTTTCTAATATGCTAATAATCAATTTTTCATGTTCATTTTGCCTTATTTTTCTCTTATTTTTTGGTATTTTTTGCAAACACTTATTTTACCACAAAATAGTACCCAATGATGAGTGATATGTGCCTAAGTATGTTCAAAATATGTAATGGACTTGAAAAATAAATTTAATTAACACTCTAATGGCTATAAATTAGGATTTCTAAATGTAGGTCAGGTTGATCATCGGTCAAGTTGGCAACTCGACCAATCAGAGGCCGAGAGCTTTTTTAAAAAGAGCTTATTGGTCGAGTTTCTGAGTCACATAACTCAACCGATGGTCGGGCTAGATAAAACTTAGGATAGGTTCGGCCAACTATTCTCCCTCTCAATCAGAGAAAAGTTGACTGATTCAACCTCCAGCTCCCCTTAGCTCTCAACCCTAACCTCGACCTTCCTCTCCCCAGCCCTAGTTCGACCTAGATTGACTTCCCTTGACCTTCCCCCTTGCTAACCTAGGTCTGTGGATGAGTTTTGGTGGTTATTATTTAGCTTTTGCTCTCTACTTCCTCTCCTTTTTTTCACGATGGCATCCAATAAGAGGAAGAGGGTCACCCCAGCTAATGCACCTTCATCTTCGTCCAACTCCCACTTGATTCCATTTGATGATATCTTCTTCATTTCAATTGAGGCTATAAATAGGTATAAGGAACTCCTTCCTATGAACCTTTCCCTTTTTGTGCCCTATTTGAGCCTATACCATGAAGACAAGAGGTCATAGATTAAGTAGCAAAGTTGCTTTATGATCACCATCTCTCTTCCTTGGGTGTTGAACATGTGTGCTATAACAATTCCATCACAAGCACCAAAGTGGTTCACAAATTCTATGCAAATTTGCATTGGAATTATGACACCCTCGTACCCCCACCTAATACTCAAGTAGTCCTCACATTTAGGATAGTCGGGAAGAAATTTCATGTCTCTGAGTATACCCTAAACATCTTCTTTTTGAGTACTGAAATGACTGACACCTGGTGTAAGGACTATCTAGAGTATTTTGACCTAGTTGAGCCTGAGGCCTTTTACAAGAAATATGCTCTTACTCTCCCTAATATTCATAAGTTCTTGAAAAAGCCTCAATTCTCATATAGGAAGAAGTGCACCCTTCCCTCCTCTACCTATGACCTCAAGAGACGCATCCTTTCCCTAGTCATTAACTACAATATTCACCCAAAGAAGAATCAAACTGGGATTGCAAAAAACACTACAGTAATCATGTATTCTCTCTTGAAGAACATTGGAGTCAAGTGGTTGAGATATGTTCTTCATCATATGACATTCTTTGACTCAAGAAAAACACATGTGGCACCCACTCATCCTACCCAGCCCTGATCTGTGGTCTATTTCAACTTGCCACTGACAAATCTCTTTTCCATGACCTTCACTACAAACCTGCCCAAAAAGGAGTTTGCATTAGTGAGACCACTCTTCAAAAGTTTGTGCCTATCCTATCCTCTACCATCCCTGGTGCCTCTACCTCACCTCTACCTGAGCACGTCCACCACCTCAGCCTACCCGACCTACATGTGCCTCGTTCCATGTATCTAATGAAACTCTTATGGGCTACATGATACATCAATAGGCATACAACCTTTAGGTTCAAGAGCACCTGCATCAGGACCTATGTTCCATCATGTCCAACATGAACAAGTCGTGTGCACACCCCTACCCTGCCTACCAGCCCTACCCAAGAGGTAACTATGCATCCTTTGCATATGATAACTTTTACCCTACCCCTCCACCTGCACCTTCTGGTGCTACACCTACTGCTGTTGGTGGATCTGCCCCTGGTGTGATGCCTCTGACAGTTGGCCCCTTGGCCAATCTGCTTGCTAGCCTTAGTAGTTCTGCTCCTTCCTTCCCATAGGACAATGAGCTCCATGCTCTTGGTATGTCTTGGGATGAGCAGAATGCACATTGGCCCGGTCAAGGTTTTGGTTCTCTTGCTTATGAGGAGATGCCTGACCAGGATGAGGAGGAGGCTGCTGCTGACGAGGAGGTTGATGATAATGATGGTGAGGCTTCTTTTGATGGCTCTGATGGCTTTTCCGGTGCCTCTGGTGATGAAGGTGATGTTGTTCTCTCTACTGCACCTTCAGACAGAGATGATCACTATGAGCCAGATGCTTCTGATGGTGATGATGATGATGTTGTGGACATAGATAGCTTAGATGTTTAGTTTTTTGTGTTTTTAGTCTAGTTGTTGATCATATATATCTTTCTAGGCTATTTTGTATTACAAAATCTGGGCACATGTTCTGAGTTGTAATATTTTATCATCTAGATTTCATCATTTTGGCTTTTAGTTGTTTTCTGGGAACTTATTTTCTCAGTTGTAATCATAATCATTTGTACGCTTACTCTTTGATTTACTATATGACATGAGTTGGTGCCATGTTTTCCATATTTTTATTATGACTTAGATTATGTGTTTCTCTTGTCTCTGTTTTGGTATATGCTTTGAGATTCCATGTTGTGCATGTATGCTTGGTTGTGCTTGGAGAAGACCTATTTCTGTTCTCTTCTACCCCCTTCCTTTTTGATAATGTCAAAAGGGGGAGATCAGTTCACTATTTTGAAGCTCAACCATATTGTTTTTATTGCCTATGTGATCATTTTCTTGTTCATTATATGCTCTATCATGTGACGTCCTAAAGGACCATATAGTATATATGACATGTTGCTTTGTGTAGATAGACTAACTATGCATGTTAGAGTAAGCATAGATTGAGGGGGAGCAATTCACATTGTTCAAATCCTAAATCCCCTTGCAATTCACAAGGCAAAGGTATAACTTCAAATATCCTTTTCAATATGATTGAGGAATGGTTTGTCATTGTCGAAAAGGGGGAGAATGTTGACTTGAGATTTATACATTGCCCATATTTTGATAATGACTTAACCATTCCATTCCTATGTATCTAATATGTTTGTTCAAGTTGATTTCAGGCTTTAGGTACATGAAAAGGATCAAATTACACAAGCCCTAGCTTGTTCAAGTTCAAGTCTAATGCAATGCAAGTGTGCGTTTTGGGAAATCACTCCAATGACATTCGATGATTTTTTTAATCACTTGTATTGATGATATGACTTGTAAATAAGATGAGAAAAAATCAAGGACACTTAATTCCAAGGTTTAATCACTCAAATGTCAATTTAGAAAATTTGTCATACACTGTTTATCGGTCGAGTTGGAAACTCGACCGATCCAATGATGGATTTTCTTAAGATTACCCATCGGTCGAGTTGCACACTCACAGAACGTGACTGACCAACTCACTGAGAAAAACTAATTTTAGCTCATCGTAAACTCGACCGAATGTACTATACAAAAAAAGTAGAAAAATTGATTATAACTGTTGGTGAGTTGTTTTGGGCGAGAATAGATATGTTGCAACATGGAAAATAGATATATTTTGACCTTAAGGGGGTGTTTGGATGAAGTAGTTGAAGATGGGATTGTATTTGATACTGGTATTCTAAATGTGGTATTAATAAAGCTTCTGTTTGGACGCTCCGTGGTGGTAGTTAGTTATTACCTACATTTATGTTTCAGTATTTGTCCATTCAAATGTGCGGCCTTCTAAATCTCTTTGATAATGATGTGATTTGAGAAACCACACAACACACCCTCCCAGGGAACCCTCCTCCGCCCTCTGGCATCTCGTAAAAATACCAAATTTACTCTTCTCCGATTCCTACATTTCTCCTCGATGGGTTGACCCCTTGTTCGATCTTCCTGTACTTTGCCTTTTTCTTTGTTCCATGACACCTCCATCTTCTGCTGGACATTTTCCTCCACCCCTATCGCCATCTCCTTCACTGCCCCTGTCACCATCTCTTTCACTATCCATGGTGTGGAGGTCACAGTGTCGGTACTCCATAACTATGGTGGTGTCTGGTTGAATACAAGTAGTAATATCGATGATCTATATGGAGGGACAAGGACGACTAATAACAAAGACCCGTCTTCTCAACCACTTTTGTACTTTGCTTTGTTTCATTTTCCCCTTGTCAAGCCATGGATATTGGTCCATTCATGGTAGGTAGAACGGAAGCGGCCAAGACGACGTATGGAAATTGAAAGAAATATATTTGCTACAGATGTGTGTTGTGCTTCTTACGTGAATGCCCTATGAGCAGAAGACACTCCAGTAATGGAACAGATCTGTTATCACCCATGGTCATGGCATGAGACATCATTGTGAAGTTTAGCCATAAGTACAGAACTAAAGAGGAAGAAAACTTGATAAATGCTAGGTGCTAATCCAAACGGCATCTATCAAACTAACAATACTTTTAAGTACTTGGATTCCAAGTGTTGTTATTTAAACTTCATCTGCAATGTTAAAAGATGTACCCAAACGGCCCCTAAGTGATCCCGTAGGAACACCCCCAGCTATAAATAGGACCCCTTGGAGTTCATTCCAAGTTTGCTGATTCATGCTATTCGAAGTCCTTGTTATAGTTGAGTGTGTTGCAACTCCTTGAGCCCCTTTATCTCTCTAATTTACACTTCATTTTGTGATTATGAGTGAGATAGGCTAGTTGTAAGAGAGCTACTTCCATGTTCTTATAAATCTCTCATTCCATTTCATCTTCCCCACCCCTTTCCTCCATGAAGCAAAGGTGAAGCAAGCTACTCCAAGTGAAGGTGGAGCTATTGTTGTTCTTCTTCAAGATTGAAGAAGAGGTGAATATCTTCTCCAGGTGAAGGAGAAGGCAAAGGCTAAAGATCCAAGAAGAGTGGGTAAACTCTATAGGCTGAAGACTTGAGCATGAGTAGGTAAGACCTTGGAAGAAGGTGGAAGACTCTTGCAAAGTGGGTAAGTCCATGGTAAGGTGGAATACTGTTTGTGTTTGGATGGGTAAGTCCTTTGGTGGTCTTGTCTTGTAACTCTTATTGGTGAATATATAGAGAAAATCACTTGCAAAGTCCTAGAGGTTGACCACTCTAGGTAGTGGATTGACTCTCTCCTAGTTTGGAGAGTAGAACCACTCTAAACAACCTTGGCAAGTGCTTGCTTTCAATTCCTCTCATCCTTTCTATTCTTGATAGTTAGGACTTCAAATTTCACTTACGCTATTGATTTTTATTGATATAATTTGAAGGTGTAATCTATCTTGTGAGAATTTTTTAAGCTCTATTCAACCCCCTCTAGAGCCCTAGATCCAACAAGACCCACCTTGAGAGTGATACATGGAGACTATGGAATAGAAGTCAGAATCAACTCTCAAAGTGATAGTGGTGATTGTGGTTCTTAGAGCTGAAGTCACTACACTCATCACATGTTGTTTCAATGTATTTTGACATCATCCAATGTGTCCTTGAATAAGGGTTTCCATAAAGTTGATGCTCATATGCATTGTAACACATGGGGATTGAGTGTGAGTGATGTATATGGGATTTGTCCCTCCTCTAAGAGATTAGTATCCATTCCACTTTATAAGAGAGATTGAGAAATGTATGGACCTACTCATGTGACTCGATATATGATATGTGAACTCACATGCATCTCATACAGTTTGCTCTAGTTCAAGGAACATGGATTAAATGTTGATAGGATGTTGATTCCATGCCTCAAGTTCAATCCGGATAGCAGAGGCAAAGGAAATATATGATCATAGTACCACTGATCATGGATTATAGGTTGAAGTTGTTCTCAACCTTTCCCGTTACTGGGGTTGCAGGATGTGCTCTAGATATCACTCCTTGCTTGCATGTCATAATTTGGTTATGTACATAATTTGGGACCTATAGGGTTACAGACATAGGATACACTTGGAATGGGAGTTTACTCATGAATATGATTTAACTTGAATATTAAAGTGTTTAGGTATTCAATTTAAACAAAAATGATTGCACATTGGCTGGACAGGAATTCTAAACTTTCATGTTTAGAAATGAACCACCCGGTTCAGATCGTAAACCGCCCGATTCATAAATGAACCAACCATTTCAATGTGTAAAGTGACCATTTCATATGTGAAATGATCATTTGAACGATCAGTATGACTGGATCAAGGATTGATGCAGACATAATTGGTGTGCATTAATAAAATGTTAAATGCCAATATAATTACAAATAGAAAAAGTAATGAAATGATTGGTTCAAGGGTTGAACTGATCAACTCACATGTGAATTGATCAGTTCAGCTGTGAACCAACCAGTTCAATGGTTGCGGCTTCCACAAAATTCATTAAATTCCATCTCTTGACTACCGCTCAGGCTAGAACTCCTAAACCTGACCCTCCTATAAATAGAGGTGTAGTTAAGGCTTTCTAAAGACACAACAATTCACTTTGATGTGAGTTGTCCTCTCTAGTTGTGGTAACTAGAGAGCCTAAGAAAGTCCTACCCATAAAAGGGAGAGATAGAAAGGGAGAGACAACACGAGAGAGTAAATCAACCCTAATAGGTTAATGTTCGAAGTTTGTTGGCTCTGGTGGCACAACATGGAGTTCCCGGTGGTCCATGTGGACAACATAGAGGTGAGGAGGCCTTTTCTACCCGCTAGGAGATGCCATCAACCATCGTCCATGGTGTTTCCCCAAAGGTCATTATTGACAACTGCTCAAGTGTTTCTTAAAGAAGAAGCACATTGTTGCAAGGATAAGTCCTTGGACTTTCTCTAAGACGAGGTATATATCTTGCAACCTTCATTCCAGTTCATAGTTCTTGATGCGATCTATTGTTAAAGGGAATATGATAGTAATATTTTTTGTTTCTTCTATCATATATCTATCCATATTTCCCTACAACATCATGTACTTATTTTGATAATATTAATAAAGCTAATTCCATCTATTATGTTTGTCTCAGTTATGAGATAATGAAACAAGTGTAATAGATGTCTAAAGAATGATGTTACTCGATGGCATTTGTATTTAGGTTAAGCACCTGGAGAATTAGAAGATATGTATGATAAGAGTACGTACATTCTTGTTATGTCCTTGGTCATAGATGATTGTGGAAGTAAAATAGACAAAAATAATACATACGACTAGAATGTGTGTTGAGTAATGAAAGAGACTCATTAGTCATGATATTGGATATCAAGTCAACCACATAGGTTCATGTTAGAGAACAATGTACCGGACAGACTCATTGTGAGAGTGATACATGGAACCATGAAATGGTAGTGAGAATCAACTCTCAAAGTGATAGTGGTAATTGTGAATGTTAGACCTGAAGTCACTACACTCATCAGATGTCATTAAATGAACTTTGATACCATATAGAGTGATCTTGAATAAGAATTGCCATATAGGTGGTGGTTGGGTACATATTGATGCATGGGTTTTGACTGTGAGTGATGTAGATGGGATTTGTCCCTCCTATGAGAGTTTGATATCCTGAGCCCTTGATAAGCAAGACTAAGAAATGCATGGCCAAGCTCATGTGAGTCAATATATGATACAGGAACTCACTCTATCTCAATAGTTTGCTCTAGTTAAAGAAACATAGATTGAGTGTTAAGAGGATGAAAATTCCATGCCTCAAATTCAATCAGAATATCAAAGACAAAGGAACTATACTATCATGTTAACATTGATCATAGATTGTAAGTTGAAGTTGTTCTCTAAGCATCCAATTAATTGGATAGCAATTTTGTGTTGTTAGATACTTCTCATTACTTGTGTAGTTATAATAGTTATGAACTTCCAAAGGGATGTTCCTAGCATCCAATGGACTGAGACAAGGGGACCCCCTGTCTCCCCTTCTTTTCTCTCTTATCATGGAGAATATTTCTTGTCTAACCAAAGATGCGGAGGAGGCAGGTTTTGTGTGCGCTTTCAAAGTACAGGGTACTAAGGTCTTGAACCATATGATCTTTGTCAATGATGTCCTTTTCTTCATATCGGGGCATGCTAAATACCTTTGGGGGCTTAGAATAGTCCTTCAAAGCTTTGGGAAAATCACTAAACTCTACATCAACCACATCAAATCCCATGTCTTCCTCTCTAAATCCTATGACAGCAGGAGAGGTAGGCTCAGAGTGGCCATTAGGGTGTCAGAAGGGAGCTTCCCCACTAGATACTTGGGTGTGCCGATATCTGGTGGGGTGGGAAAAGGAGCTAATTATAAGAGATGTGTTGACAGCCTCTGGAAGGTGGTGGATAGTTGGTCTAGCATTCGTGTGTCACTTGTTGGTAGGGTGGTCCTTATCAACTATGTCCTCATTAGCAAGGTCAGATACTGGTGTAGGATGGCTGAGATGCTGAATTTCATTATGGACAAGTTTAGAGATGTCATCGCCGGTTTCTTATGGAGCAGCAATGCTCATGCGATCTCATGGGAGATGGTGGCTCAGCCATATTTTTATGGTGGTCTGAATATTACTGATGTTGTGTGTATGGCTTGGGCTGCTTCAGCCAGTAGAGTTCATGATTTGCTAACTAAACCTGAGTCCCTATGGGCTGTGTGGATTGCCAGCAGATACACCAACTTGGAGGCGATCAATGAAGGGTGACAGTCTTCTAAGTGCTGGAAAAGGATGAAGGCGACATGGCTGGTTATCAAAGATGAGTACACCATCAATATGGGATAGTGGAGGCTGATCGACAATCGGAAACCTTGGATTCGACCCTGCCTCAATCCCCTGGTGGTTTGGGACTCTTTTCTTTGGCATAAGATGAGATGTCCCAAATGGAGTTTTTGCTCCTACAGAGCCATCATGAAAAGGTTGCCTACCAAGGATAGGTTAGCCAGATGGGGTTTGAATTGTGATCTGGTTTGTTTGCTTTGCTCCGAGGAGAATGAAACACATGGGCATCTGTTTTTTGGTTGTAGGTATTCCAAGTACCTATGGTGTAGAATGGATCTGAAATGTGGTTGGGGTGGTTCACCACCTGATAGTTTGGATGATATCATTCCTTGGATGTTTGAGAAAACTAGAAGCAACATCAAAGATAGATCCTTGGTGGGCATGATCTTTCACGAACATCATCTACCTTGTTTGGGCAAAAAGAAATAGCAGGTTACATGGTAAGAAGGCCTGCGATAACATTTTGGGTTTTGAGATGGTTGTAAATAGGTTGAGCTGGCATGTTAGAGCCATGCCGGACCTCTTGCTAGGGGTCAGTACACTTATAGCTCAGATATGGGATCTTGCCTAGATCTTGTACGGTATATGGGATTTTGTGACTTCCCTTATATGGTTTTTGGTGTTTAATAATATTTTACCTTATCCAAAAAAAATAGTTATGAACTTCACTTCCAATATAATTTGGGAGCTATACGATAACACACATAGGATGTACTTGGAAGAGGATCTTACTCATGGATAAGATTTAACTTGGTTGCTAAAAGTGTTTAGCTAATTAAAGTAAAAAACATTGGATACCCCAGTTAAGCGATGAGTGTACTATTGATTGAAAGATGTGCCAATTGATTGATTGTAGCGTCTAGTTGTAATGTCCCTGGATATTGTGTTCCCAAAACTTGGTGGGGATGAGAGGACAAAATCTAGAAACATTAACCAATTGTATCAAAGTGTTATATGGAAGTGGCATATGCATACATTATTTTTAGTTGAATGTAATGACCCAGAATTTTAGGGTTTTAGTACCCAATTTAGTACTTCAAGACAAAGCTAGAATAAAATATATATTCATGGATCATGATGTGTTATACAGTCAAATTAAACAAGTGGGACCTATGTAGATATTTGGAGGATAATTGATGTGTACCTTAAGCCCAATATCTTTATATATGTACCACTTTGGAGTATTTATGACTTTGTGTAAATATTAGAGTATGTAGGAATCAAGGTGGTTCAATAATAAATATTGGAATGCATAATGATCAAGATAATGGTATTGAAACTGTTTCATCAAGGTTTGGAAATTAATTGATTTATGTCTAAGTTTTACACACTTTTTATGAGATTAATCAAGGAATTAAGTTTGAGGACCAATTGTTGCAAATTATATCTCAAACTTGGTAATATATGGTCTTGGGTTATGAGGGACCTCAGGTTCAACATTAAGTAAATAAGAGGTTTCTACTAGAAGATATAAGAGTTTGAAGTTATGGATTTTGATTTAATGTCCTGCCAAACTTTAGTCATCTGGTTATTTAAGAAATATCAAAGCATGTGACATTGGTCTGTCAGGCATCCTTTTGGACTTTGGGAGATCTGCAATTTCCCTTCATTATATGTCACGTTTGTTGGATCAATCATTGGATTTTATCTGACGATGATGACATCATCTCCTAGCTCCCATATAGGAGGAATAGAAGAGGATACTGACTCTGTTACAACCTCAATTTTGCATATGTTTTCATAATTGAAATGTATTGATTTTATGAATTTGGACTTAATTGAAAAGGTTGCATGCTTTGCTTCAAAGAAGGGATTTCTTTGCTAATATCCCTTTTGATAGGAATTCCATGATTCCTATTATTAGATTAATCCATTAATGGATGTAAAAGAGAAGAAAGGAAGAAAAATCCAAATAATGGAGAAAGATACAAGATAATGCATATTAATCAAAGTATTTATGAGAAATACATGCAAATCTCAAGAAAGTGGCATTAATGGCCACAACTAAGTAAATTTCATTTATATGTGATTTCTAATGAAGGAAGTAGGAAAAGAGGAAAGGAAATAAAAGATAAAGAGAAAATCTTTGAAAAGAGATATCTTAATAAAGAAATAAGAAAGATAATGAGAAATGAAGAATGTAGATGCATCTAGAAGGATAATAAGTATCCTTAAAAAGGAATTTGAAAATATTAGGATTTCTTGGGATCCAAGGAGTCCCAATAGAGAAGAATAAAGAGAAAATGCAAAATAAGAGGATAATGTGATACATAATTAATGAATATTGTGGTATTATTAAAAAGAGGTATTTTCTACTATAAGAAAGTATAATTTTGTACCAATGGATTAAAAGTCAAGCATATAGAGAATAAGAGAGATGATTTTAGAATTCCTAAATATTTAACGTTTATGGTTTAATAAGAAAATATTTTAAGAGAGAGAAGATTCCTTCTTAATGAAGGAACTTGGTTCCCTATTGGGAAAGGGACTTGTTATCTTGTGGATAGACATCCTAGGCTTCATTACCCTCCCCTATATAAGGGTAGACCCCATGGCCGAGCCCAAGGAAATCCCACGCATCCCTCTCTCTCTTCTCCTTCTTCCTTACGTACAAACCCTAATCAAGAAGAGTAAAGCTTTTCCTAGAGCAGCAAGTGGTTGTGGAGGAGTTGCAATGGAGGTTGGCCGCTCCCACGACATCATGGGGTGTTTGGTGATCGTCCCCTCATCCTAGTTGTACGCGACAGCAGTAGCACGACTACATATGGAGGCTGTGAGTTGTAGGTCTTCCCAGCCCAGTCCCCTCCGCCTTAGCAGCAGCTTCGAGCCCCTGCAGGTGCGGCAGAGGGCGACGGAAAGGAAGGAACCCTCGTCGGTGCCTTTGGGTCTTGGGAAGGGAAGGAAGAGACCCCACGAGCCGCTGCAGTCGGCGGCAGCTAGGGCTCGTGAGGAGGAAGATGACTGGGTAGGTTTTTGACGGTTTTGCCCCTCCGCTCTATGAAGAACCAACGACTTAAGAGAGGGCTATATGGTAATTTGGTTATGTTTTGGGCTAGCTACGTGATGCATGGAAAAGGATGACGTGGCAGCCTTCCATTGGTCCAAGTAAGTATTTCTTACAAAAATCATATCTAAATATTGGTAGATCGGAATGGTACATAAAATATATGTATTTTTCTCAGAAAAATGTGAGGAATCCATTAAAAATAGATTTAGAAGCTAATTCCTCTTGCAATTTGAAAAGTAGTGGAAGTTATCAACTTTAATGCATTAATGATTACTAATTTAAGATGATTAATGTATTGAGGAGGGTTATATGGATGATTAAAGTTGATATTAACCTGTTGATTATCAAAAGACACAAAAGGATAATCTTTATGTGTAATTTGATTAATTTAGGGTTCCATGTACATAAATAAGCTTTAATGGACCTTGAAACCCTAATGTTAGTAATTATGTTTCTTAATGGCTTTAATTGTTCAAATTCATGTATAAAGTAGAGAATTGATGGTTCTAAGATATTTTGAGTATAAAAGTTCCTAATTGTGATAAATACCCTTAATTTGGTAATTAGGGTTTTCTAGTAGATAAATGTGGAATTAGTGATAAATAAAGTTCATATATGAATTAAACTATAATGAAATATGAGTTGTTAATTTGAAAGAAACTGAATGTGATAATTGAGTTTAATGATCATGAAATAACTTAAAAGGATAAAGATAGTAGTTTTAGTGTAAAAGAGTATTAAACGTGATAAAGGTATCATGGAGGCTAAAATCCTAACAACACCCTAAAGTTACCTAGAAAGCCTAAGGGGGAATCCAAGTCTATCGTGAGAATGTTTTGGATAAACTATAACACTTGGATGTTATGCATTAATTTCAAGATATTGTTGATTGCTTGTTTGATTGTTCTTTATGATTATTTCTTGGACATCAAGTTGTTCTGGATCAGGTATGTGGTTAATTATGGTTAATCACATTAGTTTCTCGAAGGTTTTTCAGATGATTGATCGCATTGAATGCAACCTATCAGTTTGGATGTTCATACTTGCAAATCATAAAGTCACTATGATTATCACAATTATGATATAAGTGTGTATTCTCACACCTACATGCCACCCTGATGGATGATGCAATGAGGTCAAGCCCAAGAGGGAAGTCCCATGGGCACCATGAGTAGTGACCCCATGCACCAAGCTCAGGATAGAGAAGGTGGCCTTTATTGCATGACTAACGGGCACCATGAGAGGTGACCCCAAGCACCAAGCTCAGGATAGAGAAGGTGGCCTTAAGTCAATGGCTAAAGAGAAACCCTAAATAGGGTATTCCAGGGTTAGGGCAAAAGTGATGGAGTTTGACACATTGAAAACGTAAATTGAATTGTTAATTACCTTGATTGTGATAAATATGTTGTTAGCCTTATGTGTGATATTTTGTTTGTCCCGACATATCGGCATATTCATTTATGCTGACCGACGTTTTGTTTGTCGGCATTTTAGGTACAAATTGAAAAGGACAAACAGTAAAGTGGCATATTGTGAAATTAAGAAAATAAAGTGCAAGGAGGATTAGTTAGAATAGAGTCCATATGTGGATAGAAGTTAGAAATCCAAGTTTTTGAAAAAGGTATGCAAAGTTTTATTTTATTCCAGCTTTCAGTATAGTCATGGTAGAATTTAATAATTATTACTTATTATTTGTGGAACCTTTGATCCGGGAAATTGGGATAATGACTCTGACCACTTGGTATCCCTTAATTGGGGGTTACCGGGAGGCGGGGTCGTTACAGACTCCAACCTCTCAAGCTAAATGATAGCTTCCAGCTAGGAGCACTCCCTTCAAATTCTGTTATGAGGATTTAGATCACACCATGGTTGTGACCTGAGAGACACCCAAAAGGAGTGGTTTCGTGGCCATACACGTTAGTTTTGTCACTTTCTAGTTCTTCCCTCTCCACTACTACTTGCAGGTGGGTAGGTTATGAGGGAGGATGGAAATGGGAGCATGAGATGTAGGGGAATGGTGGAAAACCTCTGTCATGACTCCACAATCTTAAGAGAAGGTCAAGTTCTTAGTTTATGTGCATCCTCCCCAACAACCAAACCCCACCCAACCTAAGGTGAATGTATAGATTAGTGAGAACACCTAAGGATAATGTGTTTATTCTAGATGAAGGTGGTGAGTTTGCCATTCTCATCTGAAGCTTCAGGGAGCTTTTCTTTGGTGTTCGACGAAAAATGACCATTTATCCCCTTTCTCCTATCATGTGAAGGTGATGGGGGATGGCGAGCAGAGCGTCCTACAGACCCAGGGTCATAACCATCTTAAAGGGTGGCCAACGATATCTTCACAACCCTCATGGAGGTCATGTATTGGCATACACACATCTCTATAGCCGGAATCTAGCTCAAATTTCTCATCAGAGGGCATTGTTGTGTGGAGGCTCGCTATATCTCTATAAGCCAGAGGTACATGAGGAGGATTAGAGTTGGGTGAGGGATGGATCGGGTCTAGGAAAACCCTAGAAACCATGACCCCACCAGGAGACTCAGCATGACAGGAAGCCATGCACTAGGGAGTAGTGTGGCATTTTTCTGAGCCTGTGTAATATCAATCTGACGACCCCTGATATCTGTAGAGGTAAATCTTTCACTTTTTCCAAAAATTAGACTTGAACTTAACAAAATAGTTAAAAATAGATCTAGTATCCAATAAGTTATCACAAAATATCAGTAGACTAGAAAAACACATACCAAATTCCAAAACCCCTATATCAGAGTTTTGAGACATTGATTTTGATGTTATTTAATTTAGATGAGAATGCGTCATTTAAATGATATTATTAGAAAATGGTTGAGATAAAATATAAGAAAAATATGCCTGAAGCCTAACATTATTTTAAAGGTAAATATGGACTCAAATCTGGATATTATTTCTCAATATTAGATCTTTCCTAATTAATGACTAATTATATGCTTTTAGCCTCATTCTAATTCTAGAAAATATTATAAGCACCAAAAAAATATGAAAATTGAACCAAACCTTAATTATGAAACCCCAATCATTAGAAAAATATTTAATAGCAAGTTAAGTCAGTTTGAACCTAGACTTGGATAAATCCTAATATATGACTTAAATTACCAATAATAATGACGATCTTAAATTAATGATTATTAATTGCTATAATCAAGTGATGACCAGAGTAGTAGAAGAACTTAGATGTATAAGGAATCTCTAAACCTATGTACATGGGTTTTATTAAGTATGAGAATAATATTCATGAATGCATAATGATATGATGTACTTTGGATGCTTGTATTTGCATATAAATTCTTGGATGCATATTAATAGTATATGTATTGCCAAACATAAAAGAACATAAAAGATGAAGGTGGGTTGTAGATACTTAAGTGAGATAGTATCCCCTCTCTCTTCTAAATACTAATGTCAAGCGCATCCCCATAGCCCAAGGGGCGGGTATCCCCATAGCCCTAGGGACAGGGAGGGCCCAACAGGTATGTAAGACAAAATGCTGACACACTTAGTAGTACAACTACATATAAAGACATGTATAAAAGAATGGTTTACCTAATTTTTTCCCCCCAAATAATGTTTTATTTTACTTTCTTTCTTCAATTCTTTCATTATGCAAGTTACTATATAAGTATTTCACCCACATACACAACTTTTGTTAATTCGTCTATGTCATGTATTTTCTAGGTTCAGAGCTAGCATGAGAGAAAGGACAAGAAGTGGGCAGTGTTCTGGTTGTACCTATTGTGTAGATACTAGTTGACATACAAGTTCACAGACTGTAGAATCTTTATTCGATGTGGAATTGTAAATTGTGTTGTAATAACTCAGGTTGTAAATATACATGTTGAATGTTGAGAAGTTTTATGGTGTATGCTTTTATAGTTGTATGTTCATGTATGCGCATGTTGATTCCACAATGCACTTTAATATAATTGGCTAACGTTTTTAGATTTTGTCCTCTCGGCTCCATTGGGTTTTAGGAAGTTGAAATCTGGGGACGTTACACTAGTCAACCGACTAGACTTTACTGATCGTGGACGATGGAACGGAATCAACAAGTCAACTGATTGGAGTGTCTAGCCAATCTACTGAATTGAGTTTTCAACAAATTGTCAAAATACCAAGTCAACCAATTGGAATGTCTAGCCGACTAATTGAATGTGAAATGACCAATTTTATTCGGTCAAACAATTAATGATATCTATAATGATGTGAATTAGTTATCACATTAAAAGAAAATGTATTTTTTTGTTGACTACAAGGCAATCCATCGATTGGATAGTCTAGTCAATTGCCTAATGTGTCAATCAACCAATTGGTTGTTCGCAGTATTGGTCAAGCCAAGAGATATGTCCTTTTGTATCCCTTGGGTTTTGGAAACCCTATCCCATCCACTCCTATATAAGGAGAGGGTGGCCAAGGCTCAAGATATATAGTAGACATAAAGTCCAAAGAGGAATTCTAGATATTGTCTCAAGATTCCTCATCTCATAGTTCTAGTAATGTATGAGAGAGTCTAGAACTCTTATTGAAAAGGGAGATATAGCAAGGTGAAAGGAAGCCAAAGCTAGAATGTTGATAAATAGAAGGTGTTACAACCCTAACTTTCGGGTTCATTGGTGAGAAATGTAATTTCTCATATTAAAGATATTTGAACAAATAAGGATATAATCTGTTTTGAATAAATGAATTTCATTTACAATAGCCTTGATTATTGTTTTGTGGGTTTATTGGCTATTGGGCCCAAAGAAAGGACAAAAGAAACTCTATTATTGCGTAAATAAGAAAATAGAGAAAAGGAAATAAAGGATATATAGAGAAATCCTTGAAAAGAAATCATTTAATAAAGATAGGGAGTTCACTTAGTGTTGTTTCATGGACTCCCATAATAATCAAATGAGATAACTCTTTATAATAAGAATAAAAGGATCGGATACCAATAATGGAAAGAAGATGTTTTTTTTGGTGAAAGGAAAGGTATTAATTGAATTCCTGGATTGCTACAAACTTTGTTATATCTAAATAAGGAAGATGATGGGTATTTCCCTTCAAACCCATTCGTGCAAGGAAACTTAGAAGAATACTTCGTACTGTATTTTGCCTCTAAAAAATCCAATCCTTTCCATGTGGTTTTGGAAAGATAGATCCACCGGTTTCTTTGTGATCTAAACCCTAGGGGTGTGATGCCTATAAAAGACTAGTCATGCAAGGCTTCTGGGAAACAACTTTTCTCTCGCCTATAATAGTAGATAGAAGGAAAGCATGCGACCACTATGTCAAGGTGGGTCGTGATGAGCATCGCGGGTCTTCCGTAAGGAAGAAATAAGAGCCGCTCTTCTCAAGCTATGGTGGATTCAAAGGAGTCGGTGGGAAGGTCGTTAGGGCATCTTGATGTTGGGAGATCGGGATGGATGGGATGACAGGCGGTGTTGGGATGGCAGCGCCCTGCAGCTGGGCTAGAGGAGGCATGTTGTCGTGTGTGGGCACGCTGGCGGGAGGTGTCCGCAGTGGAGCCCCGTCACGAGGAAGGAGAGGACGGACTCAGAGGAATGAGTTCGGGATATGGTGTTGAGACGTTGACGTCGTGCTACGGAGAGCTAGATCTCATGGGTGACGAAGAATCCATGAACAGTAGGACTAGGCTAAAGGCCGGTCTTATGCGGGCTGCTTTTCGGAGAGGGATTTGTGGTGGTGCCCTGTAAGTAGTTGGGGCTAGAACGTGATGGCGGAGACCTGGTGGAGATCCGGCGGAGACCTGGCAGAGATCCAGCGGATGAACGACCGAGTGAGCAGCTTGGGTGGCAACCTCGCCTATGGTGGTGCCGAGGATGGGGGTGGCACACCATCGACCCTCCCTTAGGCAGTCCGGACTGGACCGAGGAAGAGGACAGGCTAGGACGATGAGGCGAAGGCGCGACAAGGAGGACATAGTGTGCGATCCCGGCGCGACTCTGGCGGCCAGCGTTTTGCAGAATACCCGTGGGAGAGAACCCACATCCAAAAGACTAAAGTGCCCCTTCATCCACGCTGAAGACCCAAGGGTGGCATGGTCATTTCCTTCTAATTCTCGTTGGATCTGGTAAGTCAATTATATGGCACTTATGCTGACGTGGCAAGGTTCTATTGGTCGAGTTTCATTAACATTGTAAAATTTGTAATTACTTAACCATAGCTCAGATTTAGACAAGCTTTATATGAAAATTTATCAACGAAATGAGGGGAATCCAAATAAAATACTTTTAGAGTCTAATTATGCTTGTAGTTCTGAAAGTATGGCAACATATGTTAAAGTGAAGACTAAAGATATGAAAAACCTTAATTTTGATGTTAATAAGATTGAGTGGGGTGCTATGGGTCATTTAAGATGATATTGCCCTATTGATGATAAAAAGGATGTTTTGAATCTGAAAAGGATGATCCATGTGTTTAATTGGTTAATTTAGAGTTTCATATGTTTAATATGAATTAATGGGCTTAGAAACCCTTATCTAAGTGTTAGTGGGCTTTAATGGGATACAATTGGAAATCCTATGTATAAAAGTGATGTTAGGTTAATCCCAAGCTTAATAGGTGATAAAAAAGGGCTTTAATATGTTTAATTTGAATAATTAGGGTTTGGCACCTAGAACTGCTGTTTTAGAGTTTTATGGATATAAATAAGGAAAGTCGTAAAAATAATTAAAAGAAACCTAATGAAACCTTTATTCGAATTAGAAACCCTAGAAGGTGAATCCAAGTCAATTAAATAGATATATTCTTGGTAAAGTGTGGTAAATAGATTATGTATTCTTTTCAAGAATTCTGATATTGTTGAACTGCTTCTCGGATTACTTGCTTGCTTGGAATTGTTATTAGCTTATTAAATCTGCAAATCAGGTATGTGGTTAATTATGAATAACCGCCTTAGTTTCCCGAGGATTTTCCAGATGGTTAACCGCATTGAATGAAAATTATCAGTTTGGATGTTCATACTTGCAAACTATAAAGTCACTATGATTATCACATTAATAATAGAAGTATGTATTCTCGCACCTACATGCCACCCTGATGGACGATGCCAAAGGTCAGGCCCAGATGGGTAGACCAATGGACACCTTGAGTGGTGACCCCAGGCACCAAGCTCGAGAATGAGAAGGTGGCCTATGATATTGGATGGCTAGAGGGCACCATGAGTGGTGACCCTAGGCACCAAGCTCGGGATTGAGAAGGTGGCCTTAAGTCATTAGCAAAGGAAACCCTAAGGTGTGTATGCCAGGGTTAGGGCAAAAGCGGTGGAGAATGTCATACTAGAAAATATAAATTGGCTGATTAATTAACTTGATTGTGATAATTATATTTTTATCCATATGTGCAAACTTTTAGTTGTCCCCACATACCATTATATTTCGATACACTGACAGACGTTTTGTTTGTCGGTGTTTTAGGTACAACCCTGAAATGAACAAAGGGTAAAGTGACACATTGTGAAAATAAAACATAAAGTGCAAGGAGGATTAGATAGAGTAGATTCAAGCTCTGGATAGATAGATTTCCAAAGTTTTCAAAGGTAAGTAAAGTTTTTATTTTATACCAAATTCCAGTTAGTTAGTAGAATTTCATAATTATTATTGATTATTTGTTGAACCTTTGATCCTGTTAATTGAATAACGGCTCTGACCTTCGGGTCTCCCTTAATTGGGGGTTACCTGGAGACGGAGTCGTTACAATTGGTATCAGAGCATAGGTTCCTCATCTAATCATTAATAATTATTAAATTTTACAAAATTCCATAGAACCATGGGAGTTATTAGAGGAGTGTCCAAAAGATTGAGGTGTCTAGAAAAGGATCACTTCCAGGGGCTGGCAATATTTTCCTCCGCACCGCTAGTCAGAATACGAAGACTCCAGGATTGTGTGACTGCCTGGCCGATGTCTTAGGATATGACTCAAAATATGATACCTTTAGGACTCTCTCACCTTGTTCATCCCTTCTCAACTCAAATTCTATTAAGGACCTTAAGGATTAGGGTTTTCTCTCTTCTCCTCACCCTCTTGAGGTATGGGAAAGGTTAATGAGGTCTAAGGAATCCTCCACCAAATTAATGAAAAGCATGTAAATAAGATGTCATGGACATAAGCTTAATAGAGTAAGCGTAAATTAAAGAATAGATTCATGCTTAGGTCGTATGACACGAGTTGTCTTTGCCCTCAGGAGAGACCTGAGGATAGACCTCCTTGGCAGGAGGATGAGTGGAGAGAGTTGGTCTTGGAGGTAGAGACATCCATTAAAAGTAGACACCTAGCACATCCTCTGAGGATGATGTTATCCCTAACCCTAAGTGAAGGTTAGAGAGAGAGATGACATGATGAGTTAGATGTCAAGTGTTTGGTTGGACATACCTTGGATGCCATACGAGCCATGAGAGGTTAGATGACCTAGTACCTTTGACGACCCAACCCTGGAAAGGGTCGGGCATGTTAGAGTGAAGGATAGATCCTTCATTGATGAGGTTAGTGAAGGACCTATAGAAATCCTATGGCTTATGCAAGTAGGGGATAGAATGCACCCAGAGTATGTCAGTGGTACGGTAGTAGGTTGAAATCCTAGCCAGAAGGGCATGATGGATGGCTTATGAGATAAGCATAAAGAGATATGGATAATCTTGAGCCAAACATGAGTTGAGCATAGGCTTCACCCACATAGGGGTATGCTTGTGAGCATGAGCCTTCATGGAGAGAGGACCTCTAGTAGTATGGCTAGATGTGGAGTTAGCTCTAGAGAGAGAAAGCAAGAACCCAACAAGGAGGTTGGAAGCCTAAAACCCCAAGATATGAGGAACAGTGGGGAGTTGAGGATGATGCGACCTAAGTGGAGGATAGTGGTTGCCTTATGTGTGACCCCTGGAGGTTGATGATATCTTGGTTATCTTTAGAGGAAACAAACCCTGGAGAGAGGATGATGCTTCTGGTACCTATGGTATAAGTAATTACCTACTGGATGAGATAAAGAGTGCCTTAGACCCTGAGGAGGTTTAAGTAACCTGTTGTGAGGTTTTATACCTAGTTGAATGTCCTTGAGGAGGACTCGACTCTGATGTGTTGCTCATACAAAAGGATCATGGGAGTACATGACATACCTTAGACATTCTTGATTTGGGGTGAAGAGATTGAGCATGCAGTTGGACACCCAAAAGTAGACCTAGGCTTCCTAGGCCTAAGAGGGGAAGCAGTGTACCCAATGCTCATGATGAGATTTGAGTCTCTATAGTTTCGAGCATGGTACTCCTCATGTGTAAAGGTAAAAGAAACCCCTTAAGTTAAGGGTAGGGTTGATGAACCCCTCACAACTAAGTTGACCTAATGTTGAGGAAAGAGAACAAGTATGACCTAGCATGGTTTAATAGGTGGTCTATTGGTGCCTTAGTAGCTGTTGGGTTAAGCATGCTCATATGGATGTAAACCCTAAGGATGTTTGTGACCTTGTTGTCAAGAGTTGTAGTTTCCTTCCATCCTGGAAGAGGGACCCTTTGGTAGGGAGTTTACCAGTTTCATGGGTTTTGAGGAAACCTAATGAGGTCCCATAGGATCTTGAGAGACTAAGTGAAAAGTACATGGCCTGAGAAAGAACCTGTAGACCCATAGATAACCATCTCTATGTGCATGTGGATGTGTTACCATGGAGGTAACCAGTATGGGGCCTGACCAAGGTAGGCAGGTCACCATGACCCCTGTGTAAGGATGAAAGACAGCCCAAGAATGTAGAGAGAGATGATTGGGTAAGGTTCTAAGTTGGACATGTACTATAATGGAATCCTAAGTCTATCCTAGGGTCAGGTAATATGAGACCGATGGAAGAAGGAGTTTCCTAATTCCCTAGTTGCACATGACCATAGGGTCAGGAGGTAACAGCTATCATTGTCTGAGGGCCATGGGTCATGAGATCGATCACCTTCATAAACTCATGGTACCCAAAGGGCAGATGAGTAGGGCACTCTCTAGATGCATGAGGGAAGAGGGATGACCCCAAAAGTGTCGGCACCCTATAGACCTAGAGGAGATAACAAAGGATTGTGTGTGGATCCAAGTAGGTTCGAGACCAGTTTTCCATGGAGGAAATTTTGATATCATGATGTTTGTGATGTAAAGACATGAGTTGCACGTTTCAACTTAGATTTGAAGGTGTACTGGCAAGGTGGGATGTACCATCTCTACTCTTGGAATGGGAGGAACTCTGTATTTGGACGGCCGCCAAATGCTTATTTCTTCTTGTTATGGGAGTGAGAGATAGGACAGTACGCATGCCACACACCAAGGGTAAATATGATGTGAGTTGGAACGTTGCTATAAGAAATGAGGACAGAGATGATAACATACCTTGGTGGAGTGAATGATACATGGATGGTTTACAAACACTAAGAGGAATAGTGTAGTCATCTTATGAGGATGTGTTATCAAGAGCTATGTGGAATTTGCAAGTTAACCAAGGTTGAGTTTGATCACCATGAGGATGAGCTCAGAGTTTCTTGATGAAGACAAACTTAGAGGTTGAGATGAGATGATAAGTATAATGCATGGAGGTGTATGTCTTCGACATTACCTAACACCTAAGGATAAGGAGTGGTAATGAATGCTCTGGTTGAGATATAGCTGCCTAGTTTAGCTAGAAGCTAGAAGAAGTTGAGGTTGTTAGGCTAACCTTAAGTTGAGAAAAAGAGATAAGTTTGGCTAACACTCAGATATAACGAGATCTGTTGAACAAGATTAGTGGTTGTTTGGATAGCCAGTCTAGTCTTTGATGCAATGAAAGGATGGTTGTAGAACCTCAGATGTTCTTCTTTGGAAAGAAAAGTGGTGAAACCCTGATGAGAGTGGCTTAGGGTTTCTGGGGTATCAAGCTTGAGGAATCATGACATACAGGAGATCATGGTTTTAAGATCACCAAACATTGTGATACTACAAAGATAGTAAGTAATAGTAGCACTTCAGTTGCTTGATGTGGAGTTGCATGTGACAGGTGGCCATGCAAGCCAGGGGTGAAGGACGAACACCAGTAACCCAGTGTATCGATATAGAGGATAAAAGAGTCCCTGAGAGGGAATGGGAGTTCATCACTATGGATGTTGTGGTAAGTCTCCCTTTGACCCAGAAGGTCAAGATGCAATATGGGTTATGGTAGATCGCCTTACCTAGATAACATGAGAAAGAAAGGAATATTGTCAAGAGATAGATTTTTTTGAACTACATAAGAGAGAGAGAGAGAGAGAGATGGTTCAACTACACCATGATACAAGTTCCAAAGTTCTTGAGTATGACCTAAAGGTTCACTTCTATAAGGTGGGAGTAGGTACATGAAGAACTCAGTGTCAGTACCGCCTATCACCCCTAACTAATAGACAGTATGATCCAGACTAGAGGGTCTGATGAGAGAATGTGTGCTCATTCAGGGTGATACATAGAGATAGTTCTTGTCCTTTGCAAGATGTGATGATAACCACCATAGCCTTTATCAGAATGAAAGAAGTGCTAGAAGGAGGTTGTTTCGGTCACCACTTCATTAATATGATGTTGGTGAAGGAGGCCTTGTAAAGGTCAGAAAAGAACCACAGTGTGCGCAGATGAAGTCGCTTTGATCGTGCAATGGCTGAGAGAGAGAGCCCAGTGGTGACATGAGTCGCGAGCTGATGCAAAGCAGACTGACATGTAGTTCATTGTGGGAGAATATGCGATGTGAATATCCGACCCCTCTAAGCTACAACTGAGAAAGCTGAGTCCCCGATATATGGGTCCATTTGAGATGGATTGGTGGAGATGGTTGTGTTTATCCTTGCCCCTCAGGATAACATGATGAATAATGTGTTCCATGAGTCCGATCTAGAGCACTATGTGAGGTACCCAAGCCATGAGTTGAGCCTTGAACCTATTCAGCTTTTGAGAGGCTGAAATGTCCTGAGTCACCTATGAGGGCATGATATACCAAGGTAAGAAAGAACTCAGATGGAAGAATATGAGATGATGAAGGTTCTTGGGAAGCACCATGGAAAGGGTGAAGCCACATGGTGGACCTGATGGACGTATGAAAGGCTTATCCTGAACTGTGTGTTTGCTTGATGGAATTTTGAGGACAAAATTCTTATAAGAGGGGAAGGATGTTACAACCCTAACTTTTGGGTTCATTGGTGAGAAATGTAATTTCTCATATTAAAGATATTTGAATAAATAAGGATATAATCCGTTTTGAATAAATGAATTTCATTTACAATAGCCTTGATTATTGTTTTGTGGGCTTTATTGGCTATTGGGCCCAAAGAAAGGACAAAAGAAACTCTATTATTGCATAAATAAGAAAATAGAGAAAAGGAAATAAAGGATATATAGAGAAATCCTTGAAAAGAAATCTTTTAATAAAGATAGGGAGTTCACTTAGTGGTGTTTCATGGACTCCCATAATAATCAAATGAGATAACTCTTTATGATAAGAATAAAAGGATTGGATACCAATAATGGAAAGAAGATGTTTTTTTTGGTGCAAGGAAAGGTATTAATTGAATTATTGGATTGCTACAAACTTTGTTATATCTAAATAAGGAAGACGGTGGGTATTTCCCTTCAAACCCATCCGTGCAAGGAAAGTTAGAAGAATACTTCATACTGCATTTTGCCTCTACAAAATCCAATCCTTTCCATGTGGTTTTGGAAAGATAGATCCACCGGTTTCTTTGTGATCTAAACCCTAGGGGTGTGATGCCTATAAAAGACTAGTCATGCAAGGCTTCTGGGAAACAACTTTTCTCTCGCCTATAACAGTAGATAGAAGGAAAGCATGCGACCACTATGCCAAGGTGGGTCGTGATGAGCATCGCAGGTCTTCCGTAAGGAAGAAATCAGAGCCGCTCTTCTCAAGCTATGGTGGATTCAAAGGAGTCGGTGGGAAGGTCGTTAGGGCATCTTACTGCTGGGAGATCGGGATGGATGGGACGACAGGCGGTGCTGGGATGGCGGCGCCCTACAGCTGGGCTAGCAGAGGCATGTTTCCGCGTGTGGGTGCGCTGGCGGGAGGCATCCGCAGTGGAGCCCTGTCACGAGGAAGGAGAGGACAGACTCGGAGGAATGAGCTCGGGATATGGTGTTGAGATGCTGACGTCGTGCTACGGAGAGCTAGATCTCATGGGCGATGAAGAATCCATGAACAGCAGAACTAGGCCGAAGGCCGATCTTATGCGGGCTGCTTTTCGGAGAGGGATCTGCGGTGGTGCCCTGTAAATAGTTGGGGCTAGAATGTGATGGCGGAGACCTGGTGGAGATCTGGAAGAGACCTGGCAGATGAAAGACCGAGTGAGCAGCTTGGGCGGCAACCTCGCCTATGGTGGTGTCGAGGATGGGGGTGGCACACCATCGGCCCTCCCTTAGGCAGTCCGGACTGGGCTGAGGAAGAGGACAGGCTAGGACGATGAGGTGAAGGTGCGACAAGGAGGACATAGTGTGCGATCCCGACGCGATTCCGGCGGCCAACGTTTTGCAGAATACCCGTGGGAGAGAACCCACATCCAAAAGACTAAAGTGCCCCTTCATGCACGCTGAAGACCCAAGGGTGGCATGGTCATTTCCTTCTAATTCTTGTTAGATCTGGTAAGTCAATTATATGGCACTTATGATGACGTGGCGAGGTTCTATTGGTCGAGTTTCATTAACATTGTAAGTCATTATCAAAGGAAACCCTAAGGTGGGTATGCCAGGGTTAGGGCAAAAGTGGTGGAGAATGTCATACTGGAAAATATAAATTGGCTGATTAATTAACTTGATTGTGATAATTATATTGTTATCCATATGTGCAAACTTTTTGTTGTCCCCACATACCAATATATTTCGATATACTGACTGACGTTTTGTTTTTCGGCATTTTAGGTACAACCCTGAAATGAACAAAGGGTAAAGTGACACATTGTGAAAATAAAACATAAAGTGCAAGGAGGATTAGATAGAGTATATTCAAGCTCTGGATAGATAGATTTCCAAAGTTTTCAAAGGTAAGTAAAGTTTTTATTTTATACCAAATTCCAGTTAGTTAGTAGAATTTCATAACTATTATTGATTATTTTTTGAACCTTTGATCCTGTTAATTGAATAACGACTCTGACCTTCGGGTCTCCCTTAATTGGGGGTTACCTGGAGACGGGGTCATTACAGAAGGACAACTCCTTCTTGTTGGTTGTGGAAGTAAAACATGAGTTTTTGATGGTCCATATGGACTACATAGAGGCGTCTGAGCTTTTGTTCCCATGCTAGGAGAATGTCATCAAGCGTCGTCCATGTGTACTACACCATGAGGAAGTCAATGATTGACGTTCATGTGCTACTTGAGAATGAAGCACATCTCTCTATAAGAATAGTCGCTAGACTTGCTCCACAACAAGGTATGTATTGCACCCTTTTCCCTAGATACAATGTTGTTGATGTGATCTTCTAGTTAGGAAATATGGACATAAATTTTTGTTACCGCTGCCTATTGTGCTCCCATATTTTCCTACATTTGTATCAGAGCCACATCAATTTAAGGTGTATCTGGATGAAAATTGATATGATTGTATCTAGTTTTATCATTTTTTTTGTTGCATAAGATGTTAGCATTTAGATGATTAATGTGCATATCTGGTCAAATACCACATACACTAGGGAATGTCTTGTAGATCCAATATATATATACATATATGTACAATATGATATATATGCAATGGATATATGTTGCCCTTAAATGGTTTTGATGGTGGATGTATGTGTGGTTATGGCCAATCCCATTGGATATATGTGTGGTTGGATGGTTTATTTCCTATCTTACAAATTTGAGTTTGCATACATAGCCTTCTTATTTATTCTCCAAATGTAGTTAATGCTTAACCCCAGTGCTCCCCTTGAATGTATCTTGTGTTATTCTTTTTACACAATGTAATATGTGGATATGATTAGCATTAGGTTCCATTTTTGGCAAGAAGAAGGCATTCTGACTAGACTAGTCAACCGAATGGAGGACAATAGGAGCCAACCAATTGACTAGATGCCCAACAGACTGACTGGTAGCATCCAACCAATTGCTTGATCCAGGAGCCAATTGACCAACCACCATAGATCAATTGACCAATAGGAGGATGAACCAATCGAATGGATGATCCAATTGATCAAACGACATGTTCCCATAACAAGAAGTTCTAATATAGGTAGATACATATGATGTATGACCTTAGGTGGACAACAATTCTTTGTGGCTCCAAATAATTTCCTTAGTAAGGCCATAACCATCACTCATATATTTATTAGTACATGCTTTGTTTGTGGATATATTATGTATATGATACATATTATAAGTATGTGGTGATTGATATGTATATATTTATTTATAAATAAAATCACTCAATAAATAGTAAGTCTTAGATGTCTTCCATAAGCAACACATATGAAAATATTGATCAACTAAGCATGGGCACTCAATAGCATGGTGTGTCATCTATCTCGTAGAAGTATGATAATAGTAATGTGGGTCTATCATAGCAGGGTGTGTTTCTATCATGTTGGCTTTTAGGTTAGTCTTAACTAGGTGACTTTAATAGGATTAAGTGTCTACAAGAATACAAATGGACTGTGACAAGATTTGTGCATACAATCTATTAAGAATTGCATTAGATGCAATTGGAAAATGTTTCCTACCATAGTAATTGGTTGTGGACACCGATGTTGGTTGGGTAATAATTCAGTTATCTTATATTTTGGTTCACTAGAGGATTGTAAATTGCAATCTTTTGAATTGAGAGTGAGGGTTACCAACTTGAACAAAATAGTGGGAGTGATAGTTAATTAGAAGACTAATTAATATTATCGATATTTTCAAATCAAATCATTTTTTTTACAAATGCAAATTTTCTACCGTGGAAACAAATGGAAAACACTAAAAAATCATCATTGTGATGATCGGTCCTCAGGAAGGACAAACTGAAGGGGACCAACTTCCATAACTGGTTTAGGATTTTGAGAAGAGTTCTCACTCATGAGCACACGATCTATGTCTTGGAGACACCAGTGCCAGAGGAACCTGATCCCAACATGCCTAGGTTTGAGGTGGATGCTTATTGGAAGCATACCAATGATACCACAGACATAAAGAGCCTTGTGTTTTACTTTATGAACTATAAGTTGCATAAGAAACATGAAAATATGGACATTCTCAACATGGTAACACATCTTAAGTACATGTACTAGAATCTTGCAAAGCTGGAAAGGTACAATGTCCCCAAGGCGCTCTTTGAGTGTAAGATCACAGAGGGAGATCGAATAGAGCCATGTGTGCTAAATATGAATTTGCACATGGACCATCTAGAGAGACTGGGATTTCCTTTGAGCCAAGAGTTGGCCACGGATATGATTCTATAATTGTTCCTTGAATCAAATAGCTAGTTTATCAAAAGCTAAAACTTGAACAACTAGGATAAATCATTGCTTAAATTTCTTGGCAGGTTGATAAATTCCAAAGAATGAATGATGATGGACAAAGCAAAGCTAAGAAAAGTTTTGAGGCTAAGATGAAGCCCAAGTCTTCTACACTTAACATAAAGAGAATAGTAAGTGCAAAAGCAATATGTCGTTTTCACTTAAAGGAACTTAGGAAGATGAAGCAAGAGATATAGATCTCTACTCTAGGTATATATGTGCTAATGAGATAAGAAATTACTACTTCACCATATTAGGTATTGGATACCAGATGAAGATCTCACATATTCTATATATGTACAAGATATGAGAAGAAGTAATTCTTTAATGAAAGGTTGAGGTGGAACTAATGGAACAAGAGTTGTTGACTCTGTCATTAAAATCTATCATTTATCTCATCCTAATGGACTTGTAATAGAATTAGTGAGTTGGTATTACATATGGATCATTAAATAAAAACATCATTTCTATGTCTTGTTGGAGAAGAGTGAATTTCATATGATGAATTATGGACGTTTTACTTTAGATATAGGATTTTTAATTGAAGTGCCCAAATGTGTCATTATTTATATTGATTATTTCTAGAGACAAGTGTATATAATGTAAATACCAAAAGGCTAAAATTTGATAACTCAAATGAAAGATACCTAGGCATTTTCGTCTATGGAACATAAATGAGAAATCTAGATTCCATAAAGATGGTTATCTTGGCTCTTATGATTTTGAATCAAAAGACACATGCAAGTCTTGCTTATTGGGAAGATGACAAAAGCTCCTTTCATTGGGAGAAATGAGAGAGCAAGTGATATATTGGGACTCTCATATATTGACGTATGTGGACCCTTTAGAACAAATTCTAGAGGTTGTTACCATTATTAAAGCACTTTGATATGATCGATGTGGAGGATACTTGAACCAAAAGGTTTGAGGACCTTCTGTGAGACCATGTTATTGTACCAAAATGGACTCTAGAAATAAGGTATAACACCCTATTGGACATGGTATGATTAACAATGAGTCTAGCCGATCTTTTGGCTTCCTTCTAGGGAATATACTTTAGAAACCATAGCATTTACACTTAACCACATACCATCTAAATCAATTCAAAATACACCATATGATACATGTCATGGAAAGTGTCCTACGAAGATTTAGAGATGAGAATATTATGAGAGAAAAACTTGAAAAGTTTAGACCTAAATCAGTTAAATGTTATTTTTTTGGATATCCCAAAGGAAATTACCTTCATCTGACAAAAAAGTGTTTGATTCCAGGACTACTGTGAATTTTATTTCAAAGGAAACAATGCAAGAGAAGAAGAACTCTAAGATGTTCAAGACCAACAAGGAAACCTTGAACCTATAGAGGTACATAAGGAACAAGGAGACTCAAAAAGTATTGCAGATCTCAAGTTTCTCATGTAACACACGAACCTTATAGATATAGTAAGACTCGCCTTGAGCCTGAAAGAATTGGGTATCTTATGACTCTAGAAGGAAATGATTTGGTCATTGGTGATGAGCCAACAACCTACCTAGATGATATTGAGGGACTAGAGTCTAAGAAATATCTTGAGGCCATGATATCTAAGATGGATCCATGTACACCAATAAGGTGTGGACCTTAGTGAATCTACGTGAAGGGGTACAACACATAGGGTGCAAGTTGGTCTTGAAGATTGACATGGATGACACCCATCAAGATCATGCTTGCCATTGTAGTTTAGCTACAAATGCCAATCTTTGGAATGAAGAAAGCAACTTGGAGATGGGATCTTCAATTTGATAATGCAGTCAATGAGTTTGGCCTCAGTAAAAATGATAAATATTAAATCAGATATATTTAAAAATTTCAAGGATTGTGTAAATAAAGTACAAAAGAAATTTGCTAAGAATTTTAATGAACTATGATCTGATCGTGGTGGAGAATATTATACCAAGATTTTGAGTCCTTTTGAGATAATGTGGCATTGTATCATAGTTGGCCTCACCTAGAAAACCAAAACATAATGATGTTTCATAGAAAAGGAATCAAACTTATTTAGACATGGCATCATCAATGATGAGTTTAGATAATCTTCTTATATCCTTTAGGGGACATGATCATGAAAATGCCATGTTTACACTTAACTGAGTACCTTCCAGATCCATTGAAAAAAACAACATATAATATATGGATTGAGAAATATCCCAACATATTTTTCATGAAAGTTTGGGAATGTGAAGCCTGTATCAAGAAATAGTTCTATGTAAATGTGACAAAGTGAGATTTTTCATAAGTATGATGAAATTACTATTTTTCCATCATTATACCTACTAATAGTCCCAAATTATTTTTTTGTCATCATAACCATTATTGAGACTCAAATACAAAATATGGTGATCAATGTAGTTTTTATACACATTGTCACACCTCAAATTAGATTCAATCATCACTTTGCCCAAAGAATCAAATTGATCCATAAAACTTTACCATTTGGTTCTCAAACGTTTTCTAGGTATTCTCCACATTTTTTTGAAGCTTTGGTCCAAATTTTAGGTCATTTGGACATTCATACGATTTACTATTATTTTTGAAAGTTATGTGCTCAAAAACCCCTTTTATTGACCATTTTTCTGATCTTTTCCTAGTAAGCAATCCGCTGGCTAAGGCAAGGGATGAACCTCAGCCTTTAGATCAGAGAGCCATATATTGCGGCCTGATCCAGTGGTTAGGAGGTCATCTCCTACCTCCCACAATCAGCGGGGAGGAGACTAAGGGGATCGACACACCCTTTTGGCTCGTTTTTGACCAGTTTCAAAAATCAAATGAACTGGAACGTTTCCCCCGCCATTCCGAACTCAAATGGCCTTCCCCCCCTTGTTTCGACCTGTTTTGAGAGCAATTGAGAGCTTTCTCTCATGACCGCCACCATGGATGTTGTGGCCATAGGAAAACCCTAAACCTAGCCTTCTCTAGCTATAAAAACCCCACTACATAATTTAGCATGCTCCCACGATCGTAGCTGGAGCCTCTAATTTCTCCCTCGTCCTCTCTTCCCCATTCATTCCTTTCACACTGCCCCTGCTCCTCTGTGGCACCGCTGCCTGGCCCATTTTGGTCATTCGTTGCCGTTGCCTCCTCTCACCAAAATCTAACCTCCATCCAATTCGCGAGGGCATGGTGAGCTTGAACGGCAACTTCACTGCCTCCATCTGCTCCTCCCGCTCTAGTTCTCCTCCATGTCGGCATGCCTCTTTTCCACAGAACCGCCACCCCCATGGAGATTGCGACTCGCCTGAGATGACGACCACAAGCCGCAAGATCCCGATCTGAGGGCCTGGCTCGCGAAGAGTCACATCCCTTCGATCACGATCCAATGACCTGAACTTGGAAATCAAGACATGCTCACCTGTTAAGGAATCATTCCATCACGGAAGTCCAGATCTAGATAAATGGTCTATATTTTTTTTCTTGACCGTCCTTTTCAGGCAAATATTCTCCTCTCTGCTCGAATATTCATTTAAATGTCTAGATCTTGTATTAATTGTAGAAAATGCATCCGAACTCCAAAAATGATAAACAAATAGTCAATCTTGATCATAAAAATCTAGTGAACCTTTTAAAAATACTTGTGGAGCCCAATTAATTATGTATCTTATTGATATCCCTATAGTTTACATCTTGCTTATTTAGTTTATCAAATGGCTCAATATTGGTGTTTAATCCTTGGAAAGCCTAATATCTGACTAATGATTACCTTGAAATACAAATCTAGATCTCATCTAATTGACTCTTGAAAATGAATCATTAGTGATCTTAATCTTTTTGCTTGATTTAATCTTGATTATAATGAATATGAGTAATCTTGATATTGATCTTAATATTGCTAAAACACGTGATATAGTTTTGATCCAGCAATATGATCTTGAATTCCAGTTATATTAAGTATCATGATGATGATCTAGAAATTAATGATGACTTGGATAATGACGATAAACTAGGGTTAACACGTATGATCCTAGAAAACCTAGGTAAGTCATTCACACTCAAAATATTTGAAACTTGAATAATGTTAGACATATTGATATAGTATGAATAATAAGTGGATGACCTAACCCTAAGGTTGACATAGGAAAATGTAACCCTAATCTCAAATAATGGGGCCCCATTGGATCTCCTTCAGCCATATTGCTTGAACAACACCTTTGAGACATCATATCTCTCTTGTCTTACCCGATCTTGGTACATATTCTTAAGATGTGTAACCATCTTAAGAACTACCATTGTGACAACCTGATGCCACATGAGAGAAACTACTCAAAACAAAGCGCAAAATTAACAACTAAAAACCATATTACCACAAAATAGGGTAAATTAAAACCAATCACATATTGTCATCTCAAGCCGAAACATATCATATCCAAAGCCACAAACTTGTGCCACCTGTATCATATAACATGTCAAAAGATATTAAGTATCACTGTTCACTAGCTAACTTGCCACAACCTATTACATATGATAATCTATTCATGTGTACATGCCATATATGTACAACCATGGCGTACTACCAAAAACTCGTATTGATGTATAACATCTACAAAACACCCCCAAAGACCTGAGAGTACAAGGACGACAGATAGGACTCTATTACAAAAACCACTAGCAGCATATCCAACCTTCAAACAACTACTGCTCTTATTGATGTTGAGGCTCAACTGCACAATCTCTACCACGTTGTGCATGACCACCTAAAATATGTGGAAACCCACGGGGTGAGACACATATGACTCTATTACAAAAACCACTAGTAGAATATCCAACCTTCAAACAACTACTACTCTTATAGTTTCTAAGGCTCAACCGCACGATCTCTACCACGTTGTGCATGACCACCAAAAAAATGTGGAAACCCATGGGGTGAGACCAACATCCCAGTGAGAGATATATCTCTCAGCCAAAAACTATTGTTAGCACAACAAGGATAACATAGCAGATAAGCATTATGAATAGATTTGGCTAAAAGATATAAGTAAACTATTAACACAGATTAGATAGTTTGAGCAACTACAAACTGAGCAGTAGATCATCTTATACTTTTAGGAGGAATGTGAAGAACATGTATTTTTTCTATCAACTAAACAAAATTAGAAACAAGGCAAAGGGTCATCCAATATGAATCGTATTTTACCCTAAGCAATTTCACAACATGTCCATATTATGTCTTTTATGCCCTAAGAATTTGAGTCATACCACCCAAATCCAACGAACCATTATGAGGTTGAAATCAGTGCCATACAAGATTAATGGAAGATCTAGACTCCATGATCTCCCCAACAACTCCCGATTAGTGTGAGAAACAACACAAAAACATAAAAGTCAACTTCCAACAATGACATATAGTCAAGTTGATAACACCTAGACTGCCTAGGTACATGGAATGACACTAGAGAATAAGTCATGCATGATCATTCAAAAAGAGGCAATCTTGTAGTTATATTGTTTCCTATCACATAACACATAATCTTGAGGCATGACTACAGTCATCCTCCATAAAAATGGTGGATGCAAGGAGATACCTCGACTTGTGCCCCCACATATTCAACAATATGCACTCTGAGTTTCCCAAAGGAATTACTCGTTTCACCATTTCAACAAAATACAAACACTATATATATATATATATATATATATATATATATATATATATATATATATATATGGATCTATGGCATAGAGAAACTACATGATTAGGGCTTCACTTGACTAGTTATGCCAATTGGGTGAATTAAGGCTGCGTCATACAAGTGAACATACAAACCCTAATTTATTCTAGCAAGAATAACTACAAAACAACTCCAGAAGATATAAAACATGTAATGTATAAACTTGTCACATCACCACATGATATCACTGCCATATAAGGCCTTCAACATAATCACATCACTAAGGGGATAACAATCCCTCATCACATCTCACTATAGGGTATCACCTCAAACTAGGCATAAAGCCTCTATAACAGTCACAAGACCTAATTACATCATCATATCTCATCATGCCTCACATCAAACCTGTGTGAGATAAAGATATCACAAAATTCACATGCTATGAAGTGCATTCAACCTGCAACATTATAGTTTTACAAGTAGGAGAGAGAAAACATCACCTCATATTAATCACTTCAAACAAGATAAGCTTTATATCTTGCATAAATGATTAGGATTAGGGTTTTGCATGTATCATGTAGCATTATACAGTATGGAACAACATTCCCACATTCTTGTAAAACATTAGGGATAAGAATCCCTTTGTTATATGATGACCAAACTAGGCATATCATCATTAGCGACCGTAACACCCATCACGGATAGAAACCACACCACATGTCGACCACATGATTCATCAAAGGATAGCGACCACATGGCTCACAATAGTGTCAACCATGTGACCCATCAAAACGTGTCAACCGCTAAAGATCCACTAAGTATAGTGACTGTTAGGGTAACATCAAGGATGATGAGAGTCCAAATCACATCTCCATAACGACCATCAAACCATGCAACATAGCGACCAACCAAACAAAGACATCTCCGTCATAATAACCAAAACAAGAATCATGAGTGGCGACCATCTCAAGAGAACAAAAGATAGCGACCATAAACAATATCAAGATCATGACCGCAACCAATATTCAAGCATAAGAACCGTCACCACAAACCATGATAATGGCCATCACAACTATCATGATAACAACCATCACCAAAGGCATCATAGATAGTGACCAAGATAGCTAGGGTTAGGATTATAGAGACCAAACCAAAAACCTAGTTCTCCATCAACAAGAGCATAACGACCACAAAGGAACCAAGAACATATGGACCAAAAACAAAGCTCAACGTTAGGGAACTCAAGAATCTCCGAGGTGATAACACCAAGGGAGGATAAGCATCAAAACCCTAGAAACGATCATCACCAAAATCAATAAGGAACCATGCTAAGAGAGATGAAAACATCATCCCAAAACCTCCATCGAACACATAATAGATGAACCATCAACACGGTGATCAAAATAACAAACAAGATGCATGTGAAAACCAACAACTCCACCTTCACTAGGGTTTTGGGTGCAAGAAGTAGGTTTAGGATAAGGAGCAATCTACACAAGAATAATACATAATATCAAACCCTAAATCATGGTAGAATCATCTAGTAATGTATGATCATGCTTTAGAGATTAAAATAGCATCATGAAAGCAAGATATAGGTGCAGCAATAGTAGAGGAGAGAGTTATATAACATGCCTTGAACAAGATCAACTCCAAAGCCATGAGCTCTGAGAGAAAGAATGAAAACACCAAGCTTGGATCCACACCCATGAATAGACAAAGTCACCTCAAGATAAGAAGAACACACCAAGGTCAAAGGAAGCTCAAAAGAGAAAGGGTAGAAACCCTAGGCTGAAAAGAAAGAAGAAAGAGGGAAAGCTTCATCTCACTTAGATACTACCATGGCCAAACCATAGTCTCAACCTCTATGTTGAGAAGTTCCTCAAGATAAACACCATGGAAGAACCATTATATATGGACAAGAGAAGAATAAAGGGGTAGGGTTTCAAGAAAAATGAGATCAAGGGTATGAAACCACTTACCAAGAAGGAAGATCACCAAGAACCACCAAAAATTAGATGACCAAGCTCTAGATAACCACATGCAGGATGAGGACAACCACCTTCTCCAAGATCAGTTGCTCCTCAAGAACGACCAAGCTCAAGGCCGAACACAAGGAAGAAGAGAGAAAGAAGAGAGTTAAAGGAATACTTGCATGTGAAAGAGAGGGTTTATATACTCAAGGGTAGGAGGGAGGTAAAGATCATGAGGTGTCAAGATATAAGAGCCCCAAAAGGACACATGTCCAACAAAGACACAACTATGCATGCACTCATGCATTAAGGATCATTAAAACCTATGTTGTATAGAGACCACTAAGGTCCTTTACACATTTAGGTCAAAACAACATCCAAAGAACAACACAATAGCAAATGCTATTGTGTCTCCAAAGGATAATGGTCATTATAAAACATAGCACAAGGCTGAACATCACCTAGGTTGACATAAGTCAATCAAGATCAAAACATAACAATCTCTAACACCAAAAACATAACAGTTACAACCAACATATGAAACATTTCGGGTGTTAACACAGACCAACAACATGGTCGCTACCATCAACCAACTCAAGCATCCATGCAAAGCATGCAGACCCTAAAACCACATGTGATGTCATATCTTCAACCAAAACTCAACAAGGTGCCCCTATGCATCATACTCTATATCATGATGCCCAATCTCAAGAGGCACAACCAACATGTGAGAAATTGCAAGATAAACCCTCAACATGGGTAAATTGCAACTTGGTCAAAAACAAGCATACTTACAGTATAACTAGCTCAAACACTGTCCAATCTGGACCAAACTGAAAACATAAATATGGCATATGTTATTAAGGAACATCACAAGATTAGATTAAGGTTTAAGCATCTTATTAAGCAAAGAAAGCAAGATCAGGCCATAAGCTAGGGGTCTTACAACCATGTTCTCATGTTGTCTTTGAAAATGATAGTTAATTGAGCATAGCATCAGGCTCTTGACACCAATAACATTTTTAGAGCTTTGTGCAAGCATCCTTCTCAGCCTTAGGAACAGTGGGAGTAGGTTCATCTTGCTCTGGTATCTCTAGGGTATATATCTTATGCTCTTGTGTGAGAATGATTCTCAATGTCCTGAACTAGTCATGGAAGTTATTCCCATTCAACTTGTCCTTCTCAAGGACCGATAACAAAGTAAATGTGTCGATGTTTTCCATTTGTTTCTAAAAAATAAATTTTTATTTATCAAAACCCTTTTGGTTTGATTTGATTAAAAGAAATTTTGAAGATATTAATTAGGCCTTTAATTATTTATCGCTCCCACTATTCTATTCCAATTCATAGCCAATCATGATCAATTTGAAAGATTGTAGTGTACAACCTTCTAGTGAGCCAAGATCCCAACATCAACGTCCATAGACAATTATTAAGGTAGGAAACATTTGACAATCACGTCTCATGCAATTCTTGGATAGATGATATGTGTAACTCCTTGTCATATTACATATGTGTTCTTCTAGGCACTTTATCTCATTAACATCACCTAGTTCAGCCTAACCCAAAAGCCAACACGGTAGTAATGCACCCTACTTGGCAATTCCACATAGCTACCATCACATTTCCATGAGATAGACGGTGCACCATGTGTGGTTTTTCCATGCTTAGCCGATCAAGATTAGAATATGTGTTGCTTATGGAAAGCATCTAAGAATTAATATCTAATTGAGGGATTTTATTTATATATAGATACATATACATATCCAATCACCACATACTTAAAACATGTATCTTATACATACTATATCCACAAACAAAAAATGCAATCATAAAAATATGAGTGATGGTTATGGCCACACTAATGTAATTTTGTGGAGCAACAAAGAATTTCTATACACCTAAGGTCAAACATCGCATGTTTGTAAACTGCATAAAATTTTGTGCTAAAAACAAGTTGTTCGGTCGGTTGGACTCTTCTAGTAGGTCTATTTGTCTGCCTATCAGTCATTTTTTTTTTCTTTTGATTAGTTGAATGGCTCATTGCTCAAGCCGCTATCTAGACTCCTCTAGTCAATTGATTGTGCCACAGTCAATCGATGTGCTCCTTTGATCTGTAGAATCTTTGTTCTTGTAGTCGATCAACTTGACTTCGAGTTAATCAATTCACCTGATGTAGAGTGTCTTCTCTTTTGCTGATATAAAAATTAAAACTGTCCTATTAAAGTATTACATTATACAAGTGAAACCTCGAGTTACATATGAGGGGAGCATAGGGAGGACAACATTAACTTACATGGAGAAAGAGAGAGTCTAAGTATCCAAACCAAATTTAGAAGAGAGAATAATAAACCATTCAACCACACACATATTTAGGGGCTATTGGTCATAACGATGTTTACATCTACCATCAAAACTGATTTTAGGGAAATATGTATAAATTACATATATATCATATCATATATATAGATTTATGGGACATTTCCTAGTGTATGTGGTATTTAATCAGATATGCACATTAATCATTTAAATATTCACATAACATGTAATAAATAATTGATAAAACCATAAATCGATCATATCAAATAAATCCCAAAACATAGTAAATTGATGTGGCTTTGATACCAATGTAGGGAAATATGGCACCAGAGATGGAAATGGAAACAAAAATGTTGTTGTCATATTCCTGATAACCAATGGATCATGTCCATAACTAAGAATGAGAGGGATGGTTGAAAGGGATATACCTGGTCCTGGAGCAAGTCCAATGAGAATCCTTATTGTGTTGTGATTCTTTCTCAAACAGCACCTAGAGTGTTGTGGGAAGTGGCCTCCTTGTGTAGCACCACAGATGGTGGTTGACGGCGTCCTCCTAGAATGGTGGCAATGGCCTCCACACCTATAGGAATCGATGTGGACCATCAGAAACTCCTATTGTTATACTAGAACTAACAGGAAAGAGTTGACCCTCATGTTGTCAACATGCTAGCATTGACTTTACCCCCTTTTCATATCTCTCCCTTTTAAGGGTAAGATGACTTTGTCTCTCATGTTACCAATATGTTGAGATGAGTAAACTTATCATGAGAGCCTTGGCCACCCGCCTTATATAGGATTTTATGGGCTAGGGTTTCCACAAACATGGGGACACGAGGAGACACGTTTCATGAATTTTTGAGTGATGAGAATCATGATTATCGATTGGACTCCTAGTCAGTTGAAAGGCACCCAGTCAGTTGACTAGAACATCCATTTGGTCGATCAGAATTATTTCCTATTAACAAATATATTGGCTTTCAATGTGATGACCAACGCACAACATGATATCAAAATTGATCCTTGATCAAGTTTTACTGATTGTCTAGTCAGTGATGTGACACTCTAGTTAGTCAAATTGCATTCCCAGTCAGTCGACTCACATTTTCATTCAGCCGACTGTCAACCAGTGTTATTTAAGCTGATTACCTAAACACTTTAGCAACCAAGTTAAACCTTATTCATGAGTAAACTCCTATTCTAGGTGCATCCTATGTGTGTGACCCTATAGGTCCCAAATTACATTTGATAGTCAATATCCATAACTAAAATATGACATCACAAATAATAAGTGGTATCTAGGAACACATCATTGCTATCCATATTATTGGTAAGTTAAAGAACAACTTCAACCTATAGTCTATTTACAATTATTGTATAGTTCCTTTGTCTCTGATATCAATATTGAACTCGGGGCATGGAATCGTTGACCTCTTAATATTCAATCCATGTTCCTTGAACTAGAGCAGAGTGTATGAGTTGCATGTGATCTCACATATCATATATTGATTCACATGAGTATCGACGTATGTTTCTTAGTTTTTGTTACCAAGTGCCTAGGATTTCAACTCCAACAAGAGGGACAATTCCCATATACATCACTTACATTCATTCCCCATGTGTCACAACATACCCAGACATCAGTTGTATAGTAGCCCTTATTCAAGGTTACGTTGGATTGTGTCAAAGTACATCGAACAACATGTGATGACTATAATAAATTCAAGTCTAAGAACCATAATCACCACTATTACTATGAGAATTGATTTTAACTACCATTAAATTGTTTCCATATATCGTTCTTAAGGTGGGTTTGTCAGATACATTGTTCAAGAACAAGTACATATGTGTTTGTCTTGATATCATGTATCATGACAAACAAGATTATGTCATCAATAAACACACATTGTAGTCTTATGTATTATTCTTGTCTATATTGTTTCCACAAATATATTTGACTAGGGATGTAATAAGAATGTATATACTCCTATCGTACATATGATCTCATTGTTTAGGTCGTCAACCTGAAGACATATGTCATGGAGTAATATCACTCTTTTAGACATCTATCATGTTATACCATCATCTCTTAATTGAACAAACATACAGACGAAAGATGGCCTTATTTTTAATCAAATCTATTACATGGTGCCTCATTACAATTACTATATGATTGGCGCTCTAGGCATACATACCAATAGATCTACTATCAAGAGTGTGCCTAAATCAAGAAATTACAAATACTTTTTTAATCTAGTGTGTACTAGAGGTGTATCATCTACCAATGTGGTCAATTATTGGCCTTGAGACTCATATTTTTATGATATTTATGGTTCATTATAGGACCATTAACCCTTCTTCTTCATCGACCCGCCATATTTTCTTGAAATTTTTCCAACAAGTACAAGATGATTGTCTTAAACCCCCCTCGTATATCTTCTTCAGTCTTAAACAAAAAGAGTAATTTAGATATTTTTCTAAACCTTTCTTCTACACTTCAAATGGACATTAAAAATATCCTTGGACCTCTTGTTTTGTATTGCAAAGAAGACAAAGTATCACACTTATCCATATATCATCCACAAAAAAATTGATCTATCTTTGAACCTTGATGCCTCTTTTCTTTTGTCTTAGCATAATATGATTTTATTGAGCCCTTATTCACCAGTGTTGAAAAGCATGTTTTCATGCAAACATATTCTATACCGAGAAGGCATAATTTGTATGTATACATCGTGCATGATGCAAACTTCATCTACAAATAAGAGACGTGGTCATAGTTTACTCTATCTCTATTCTATTCTATTACTAGAGCACTTCATCCTATGAGATTGAAATCGCCACTTAGAAGCACAATGGTTAATATATATTCAGTTTCTCTTAAGGAGTATAAACTATAAACTTATACCATACAAAGATATCTGGATGATGTTTTTCAACCAACTTCTAGATTAACTAGTAATACTAGGGTTATGGAAACCCTAATCTAACTTTGTATTTTTCTAATTTTTTTAATATTTTCATAGTTAATGTTTGATTATTGCTTGAAATTCAAGTTATCTTAAGTAAAAATATGTTTCTTGTATATATTTATATTATTCTTAAAAGACAGCAAAAATCATATATCAAAAATTTGCACATGTTCAAAAAGTTTTCAGACTTAAAAAAAAAATTTATAGTGCCAGTCGATGTAAGGATTGCATTGATCACTCAGAAATATATGAGGGATTGTTGTCAGGATGCTTTGAGTTGAAGAACCCATCAAGTAGATTCGATCGATGTCAAACCAAATCGATTTTACTGCTTCCATCAATATCATGCCACATCGAACAGACCACTTCATCCAGGGTTACACCACTTTGAACATTGTATATTTTACTTGTTACATCAATTGAAGCTAGACCCTACCATTTTAGGGTACTTTGACCAGTGCTTTGGATGATGCTTCGACCATCACATTGATACCTCTTGTAGGTTTATTCCTCATGTAGGTCAATGCCATCTATACATTCAATCATGAAAAGTTATAAACCTTTAAATCTACTAAATGTAAATGGTTAGAAATCAAAACTTGGTTTCCTTTTATCATTACTTGGATGTACCAAACCCTAAAATCTAGCTTCAATGATAGAAAAGGTGATTTGGGGCAAAAAAATGGGAAGTAGAAGCCTATAATGGTAAAATGTAGATAAAATTAATTGAGATAAATCATTTTAGTCATTTTATAGGGAAATATGGCGACAGAATAGGCAGTAGAAACAAAAAATTTATTGCCATATTCCCCATAAACCAGTCGATCGAGTCAACAACTATATAATAGAAAGGATGGTTTTGAGGATATACCTTATCCTGGAGCAAGTCCAGTGACATCTCCTCATCATTGTATTTGTGCATCACTCCTAGTTTCACTGGGACTCATCTACAGTAGCTCATAGTCACCACCATAGACAGTAGACTCAAAGGACACCTACAACAACACCTTAGTCTCTACCATGGACTACGGCTTGATGTTATCCTCATGGCGATGGGAAAAATCCACCTTGCCTCAATGTAATTCCACATGGACCACCTCAAACTAATGTCATCCTACTAGAATGGACAGGAAAAAGTTGTCCCTCCCGTTGGTGTACTAGTCACCAACTTGCTCTCCCACAATTGTTCTCCCTTGCTATCCCTCCCTTTATCGGGTATACTTTTTTGGGTTCTCTCTATCATCACAACCAGAGAAGACAAACAATTGATAGAGATCATTGATGTATTTGAGAAGCCCCAAATACCCATCCATTTATAGGAGGGGTTAGGGTTTGGTTCCCAGTCTATATGGGAGTGGAAGGGACCATAATTTCCATGAGTTAATTGCTATGCGATAGGTGAATCAGTCGGTTGGCACAGTGTGCTAGTCATTTCACATGTTTCCCAATCACTTCACATGTTTCCCAATCACAATTTTAAATGACAACTTGTTTCCAACTAATGTCCAACATTAATTCCTTGTGCCAATCAAATTGAACAAATGAAACGATCAACTATTCTCATGAATTGAGAAAATCACCAGAAGATTCAGTTGGCATGACCAACCGGTCGTCTCACCAATCTTGAGTCGATCGGTTGACCCAGTGAGATGATTGGTTGATGTCTTGACTCATGCAAAATTCAACCAATTCAATTTCCAATCAACCTGACACCCTAACTAGTCAGTCCAACACGTGTACTTGATGGTTCTAAGTCCAATTTGTTAATTTGTTATTTAATTAACTACCTAAACATCTTTAGTAATCAGCTTAAACATAATCCATGGATAAACTCCTCTTCTAGGTGAGTTCCTATGTGTGTGACCCTATAGGTCATGTATCACATTGGCAGTGAATGTCCATAATTGATTTATGACATCACAAGTAAAGAGTTGTGCCTAGTCCGAAATCAGTTCTACCCAAGTGAATGGAAAGTTGGAGAACAACTTCAACCTGTAAATTGTCTATAGTGTTACAATGTTTGTATAGTTCCTTTGTCATTGATATCTAGATTGAACTCGAGGCATGTAGTAGTCATCCTCTTCAACATTCAATCTTTTTCTCGAACCAAAGTAGACTGTCTAGGATATATGTAAGATCAATATCACATATTTTTTTACTCAAGGTCAATTAGGTCAATGTTGACTCACGTCTAAATTGACTAAACCCGTGTTTTGATGATGACTAACCATTCCACATATTGGTGTCTAATGTATCTACTTGAGTGATTTCATATTAGGTATAGACACACTCCAAATGCCCTAACTTGTGCATATCAAATTGGAGAAAGGACAAGTCAAAGTCAATACAAGTGCACATTTTTGTAATATGATGTATATCCATTAGAATCATGTTGTAAATCACTTGTAATGATTGTATGACTTGTAATTAAGCTTAGAAAAATATCAGGAACACTTAGATTGAATATTAGAGCACTTTAGATGCAACTTTGAAAATTGATTATAGGCACTTTGTCGGTCGAGTTTCCCAGCCTGAAAACTTGACTGATCACCCTTGATCAATTTTCTGAAGATTGCATCGGTTGAGTTATGTTTACACAGAACTTGACTGATGGAGTAACTGACCAAATTGATTTTCATTGGTCGGTCGAGTTTCCTCAGGACAAACTCGACCGATGGTATGAATATCGGCTTTGTCTTTTACTCGATCGGTCGAGTTACCTTTATAGAAACTCGACCGATTGCATTGTACGGAAAAGTGCAGAAAAGTGCTTCTAGCCGTTGTGGAGTTGCAACAAGTGAAAATAGATTCGTTGCAAGCCACAAAACGGCTAGTTTTCATTCTCAAGTGTTCCCAAAGGCTAAGAGGCATCCCCAGCTATAAATAGGACCCCTTGGGCTTCATTCCAAGGTTGAGCATTCATTGCAAACTCAATGTGAGGTTCCTATTCTATAGTTGAGTGCTTCCTACAGCCTCCTCTCTCTCTCTAAGCTTAATCACTTTCTACATCCATTAGAGTGAGTAGGAAATCTATAAGAGAGCTAGTCCTACATGTATATCTTGTGAGGCTCTCACTTCCACCACCTCCTATCTCTTCTTTCAACCATGAAGATGAAGGTTCTCTCTCTCGTCCAAGAGAGGTGAAGAAGAACAAGGTTGAAGACTTGGAGCAAGAGTGGGTCAGCCCTTGGTGAAGGCAGAAGACTCCTTGCTCAAGTGGGTAAGTCCTTGGTGGAAGCTTCTCCGAGTGAAGGTGAAGTTAAAAGCTGAAAATCCAAGAAGATTGGGTGATCCCTGCAAGGCTGAAGACTTGTGCAAGAGTGGGTAAGTCCTTGGAGAAGGTCGAAGACTCTTGCAAAGTGGGTAAGTCCTTGGTAAGGTTGAAGACTCTTTGTATTGGAAAGGTAAGTCTTTTGTTTGGTCATGCATTGTATGTCTTATGAATGAATATAAGAGTGTAATAGTTTGGAAGTCCTAGAGGTTGACCTCTCTAGGCAAGTGGACTGACACACTTCTAGTTTGAAGTGTGGAACCACTCTAAATAGCTTGTCTAATTGGTGCATGTTCAATATCTCTCTCCCTTGCTATGTATGTTTTAGTTGCACTCAAATTACCTATTTAGCAACCTTATCTTATCATATATCTTGAAGGTTTAATGAGTTTTGTTTAAGTGCTTTCAGCTCTATTCACCCCCTCTAGAGCATCTAATCACCCATCTAGGATCCAACAATTGGTATTAGAGCGGGTCTTCTCCAAGCATACTTCAACAAGTAGGAGAAGATGGGTGACTACCTAGGAGGGATATTCTTGATCAGCCTTCCAATCTTTGATGGGAGCAATTTTCTCTATTGGAGAAGAAGGCTTCAATTATACATCCAAGGATGAAGTCTTGAGATGTGGCAAATGGTGAACAGCCCATACATGCTACCAAAGACAAAGATTGAAGAAATGGGATGAAGCTACCTTGAAGAAAGCAACCTTGAATGCTAGAGCCATGCACATCCTCTATGCCTCCATGACCCCCACCGAGTTCAACCAGATTTCCTCATGTGAAACAGCCTATGAGGTATGGAAAAAGCTTTGCATCACTTATGAAGGGACAGATCAAGTGAAGGAAAGCAAAGTCTACATGCTCAAAGGGCTGCTTGAGAATTTTAAGATGGGAAAGGAGGAGAGCATAGCCAACATGTACTCAAGGCTCAACACCATTTTGAATGGTCTTGCTATTCTAGGACATCCTATGTCTAGTGGAGAGATCAACTCAAAGATCCTTAGAACTCTTCCCAGGTGGTGGGAACCCAACGTGACTTCCATTGAAGAAGTAAGGTCTCTTAGGGATATTCCTATTGAAGAGCTCATTGGAAATCTACAAGCACATGAAGCTACACTTGACAAGAGGGAGGAAGTAGAAAGACAAGAGAAGAACGAGCTAAAGAGAATGAAGAAGGTTGAAATGAAGGCTCAAATTGAAGCTGTCATGGAACAAGTCTCTCCATCCTCTCAAGATAAAGAAGATGCCATGTACTCCAAGGGTAAACTCTACAAAGGCAAGTCCTCCTCCATTCGGTGCTTCACATGTGGAAAGAAGGGTCACTACAAGGAAGATTGCCCACAAGGCAAAAAGACCCATCTTCACAAGAAGAAATGGCAATCAAGCTCAAGTGGCTCCTCCAGCTCAAGCTCAAGTGAAGGATCAAGCTCAAGCTCTAGTGATGAAGGAGAATGCCATTTTGCTCTTATAGCATCAACAAGTGAAGACTCAAGTGAGGTAAATCTAAACTCTTTAGATAAAGAATCTTTGATTGCTATTATTTATGATACTTGTGCCTCTCTTAAATCTTCTAAAAGGAAAAAGAAAAAGCTTGCTAAAATTGTTGATAATTTGCATGTAGAATTAGATGATCTTGAACATGCTAATTCTTGCTTGCTTGATGATAAAAATGATTGTCTTAGCCAAGTAGACTCTCTTAAACTTGAAAATGCTAGTTTGCTTGATAAGATTAGATTTCTAGAATCTCAACCTCTTATGACTAGTTCTAATGAAGAGCATACCTTAATTGTTGATTCTCTAATGCATGATATTGATGTTCTTAAATCTGAAAACAAGGACAAAGATTTTGTTTTGCATGAATTAGAAATAGAAAATGCCTCCTTGCTTGCTAAAATCAATGGGCATGAATCTTGTTCTAGTTCTACAAATAGAGAGAATGATGTTGCTGCTCTTCATATTAATAGAGATTCTTATTTAACTAAAGCTCTTTGCTTAGAAAATGATCTTTTGCATGCTATAGATAATATCAATCATTTTTCTTCTACTATTGCTTCTCTTAAGCATGATAATGACAGCTTGAGATCCTCTTTGCAAAGATTCTTAGTTGGTAAAAAGAGTCTTAATGACATCCTACATCATACTACTAAACAAATTGGTAGACATGGTTTAGGATATGATAGTAGTCAAAAGAACAACAAAGGTAAAGGACCTCAAATCTTCCATGGAGAATCCTCTAGTTCCAAGACTATGGGCACATGCAACTATTGCAATGAATTTGGTCATTATTCTACTTGTTGTCCTTTTAGGAAAGCACCCAAGAGAAATAGGACTTGGGTTGCTAAACTAACCCCTCCGGACCCAAAAACATGATTGGGGACCATTTCATCTTTCTTCTTGTAGGTACTTGCAAATGGATTGACTTGAGCTATTGAATTGCAAATTGACTTATCAATCCACATGAAAGAAGAAAGGTGAGATGTGTAGAGGGTGACAACAAGTGCAAAAGGAATGGTAAGAACAAAGGTAATGTTTTTATTGCTTATAACCATTTCTAACTTGTTTTTGTCAAGTTAGTGTGCACTATACATATGGTTTTTGAGTCAAAAGTGGCATTTTGTGTTTCTCTTCACACTCTTGCTCAAAACCTATTTCTAATGCTTCTATAGTGCATTACTAACTTGCTTATACATGTTTGGATATGGTTTGTATATTTAGCATGCCTTTAAATATGCTTTTATGAAATATATGTTCCTTTTGACAGCTGGTCTGTCGGTCGAGTTTGTCCTATTTGAAACTCGACCGATAGGTACCAATGGGTGTTGCCAACATCTGTCATCGGTCGAGTTGTCAATGCACAGAACTCGACCGATAACACTGTGCACAGAATACACGTTTGGCTTATTGAGTGAGAATTTCCCTCTCAATTAGATTTTCTCAACCAATAGCCTTATTCTTTGGCACTCTCATTTGGTACCTTTATATATGCATATTGCCTTGTTCTAAATTTCTTATCTTGCTTACAACTTTATCTCTCAAATTGCTCTAAATTGGTATATCTATATCTTGCAATTACTTGCTTTGAGTTTTTTGCAGGTTTTGATGATGATCTTTTTGGATCTCTTGGTTGTGTCTTAAATTGCTTCCGTTGTGCTCTAACTTGCTACATCTATATAGATGTATATCTTGTTTTGATACAACCTTGAGGTTCTTAGGGGTAATCATCTTATGTTAAGGATGCATATCTAGTGAGTTATATCCTTTCATGCTTCTAAAATTGCTTATCTCTTTGTTTGGATATATCTCTACATCTACTCATAGCTTGCGCTATCTTGTGTATCTTTTGGTATCTCTTTCTATGATCTAGATCCTACTAGTAGTCCTAACTTGTGATAACATCTACTAGTAGTTCTCATACATGTAGTTCTAACCTTGTTTATTTTTGGCATATTTTCTCATCTATATGCTATGCTTGTATCTTGTCTCATACATGCTCAAGTTTGTTCCTTGAATTGCATATCTACTATCTTGAGTTGCTTGCATAAGATTGTGATGCAGGGTACATAGATCTACATTATATGTAGAAATTGGAGTGTTTTTGGATTTTGCTATAGTTTTAGCTTTTGGTGCAAGACTAGTGTTTTTCATGCAGAAACAACCTTCTGAGCAAGACTCATTGTTTTGCGATGAGCTCTGATGGTTTTTGGTCAAATTCCATCATCTTGAGGGTCAAAATTGTGATTTATTATTTTTCTGCAACACTTTATCTTGCTTTTTGGGTTGTTCAAGTATATGTTTTAACTTGCTTTTCGTTCTATGCTTGGACAAACCCCTATATGTGCTCTTCTACTCTCCTTATATATATTTGTGTTATTCCCTTTCTCTTTAACAAGTGATGTTTCTTTTTTCTTCATAACCCCATTTTTTTAAATGACAAAGGGGGATAAAGGTATGTCTTCTTTTAAAAAAGGAAGAAGGCAGGTCTTACATTAAGAAGAGAAGTATGTTCATGTAAAGGGGAGAAGGTAAATGGGAGAAGACATATATGTGTAGAACATATATGAGTATAATACATAGTATTCTATAAATGTTATGAAAGCTAACCATGCACGAGAAATAGCATCAATTGAGGAGGAGTATGAGAACTCCACTAGCATCAATTGAGGGGGAGCATATGAACTCCATTCTATTGAAACACCTAGGTTTCTCAAAAGGTATGACTTTACTTAAAAGCTTTCAATACATTTATGGAATGGTTTGTCATCTTCAAAAAGGGGGAGAATGTTGACTCAAGGTCAATTAGGTCAATGTTGACTCACGTCTAAATTGACTAAACCCGTGTTTTGATGATGACTAACCATTCCACATATTAGTGTCTAATGTATCTACTTGAGTGATTTCAGATTAGGTATAGACACACTCCAAATGCCCTAACTTGCACATATAAAATTGGAGAAAAGACAAGTCAAAGTCAATACAAGTGCACATTTTTGTAATATGATGTATATCCATTAGAATCATGTTGTAAATCACTTGTAATGATTGTATGACTTGTAATTAAGCTTAGAAAAATATCAGGAGCACTTAGATCGAATATTAGAGCACTTTAGATGCAACTTTGAAAATTGATTACAGACACTTTGTCGGTCGAGTTTCCCAGCCTGAAAACTCGACCGATCATCCTTGATCAATTTTCTAAAGATTGCATCGGTCAAGTTGTGTTTACACAAAACTCGACCGATGGAGTAACTGACCAAATTGATTTTCATTGGTCGGTCGAGTTTCCTCAGGACAAACTCGACCGATGGTCTGAATATCACCTTTGTCTTTTACTCTATCGGTCGAGTTACCTTTATAGAAACTCGACCGATTACACTGTACGAAAAAGTGCAGAAAAGTGCTTCTAGCCGTTGTGGAGTTGCAACAAGTGAAAATAGATCTGTTGCAAGCCACAAAATGGCTATTTTTTGTTCTCAAGTGTTCCCAAAGGCTAAGAGGCATCCCCAACTATAAATAGGACCCCTTGGGCTTCATTCCAAGGTTGAGCATTCATTGCAAACTCTATGTGAGGTTCCTATTCTATAGTTGAGTGCTTCCTACAGCCTCCTCTCTCTCTCTCTCAGCTTAATCACTTGTTACATCCATTAGAGTGAGTAGGAAATATGTAAGAGAGCTAGTCCTACATTTATATCTTGTGAGGCTCTCACTTCCACCATCTCCTATCTCTTCTTTCAACCATGAAGATGAAGGTTCTCTCTCTCGTCCAAGAGAGGTGAAGAAGAACAAGGTTGAAGACTTGGAGCAAGAGTGGGTAAGCCCTTGGTGAAGGCAGAAGACTCCTTGCTCAAGTGGGTAAGTCCTTGGTGGAAGCTTCTCCAAGTGAAGGTGAAGTCAAAAGCTGAAGATCCAAGAAGAGTGGGTGATCCCTGCAAGGCTGAAGACTTGTGCAAGAGTGGGTAAGTCCTTGGAGAAGGCCTAAGACTTTTGCAAAGTGGGTAAGTCCTTGGTAAGGTTGAAGACTCTTTGTATTGGATAGGTAAGTCTTTTGTTTGGTCATGCATTGTATGTCTTATGAATGAATATAAGAGTGCAATAGTTTGGAAGTCCTAGAGGTTTACCTCTCTAGGCAAGTGGGTTGACACACTTCTAGTTTGAAGTGTGGAACCACTCTAAATAGCTTGTCTAATTGGTGCATGTTCAATCTCTCTCTCCCTTGCTATGTATGTTTTAGTTGCACTCAAATTACCTATTTAGCAACCTTATCTTGTCATATATCTTGAAGGTTTAATGAGTTTTGTTTAAGTGCTTTCAGCTCTATTCACCCCCCTCTAGAGCATCTAATCACCCATCTAGGATCCAACAATATTGACTCACATGTGCATGGCCATGCATTTCTCAATCTCGCTAATCAAGAGGTCTAGGATATCATGCTCATATAGGAGGGACAAATCCCATCTACATCACTCATGATCAGTCCCCATGTGTCATAGTCACCCAATCATCATTGTTATGGCAACCCTTATTAAGGATTACATTTGATGATGTCAAAGCATACTGAATGACATGTGATGAATGTAGTGACTTTAGGTCTAAGAACCACAATCACCACCAACACTATGAGAGATGACTATGACTATCATGGTAATGGTTTACATGTGTGAGTCTCATGGTGGGTCAGCTCAATACACTCTCTAACATGTATCTGTGTGCTTGGTTTGATATCACATATCATCACTAATGAGATTTTGTCATCAACCAAGATACACTCTATATTTATGTGTTATTGTTTTCTATCTACCTTCCATAATAACATCTGATGACTAGGGACATAATGAGAATGTATACACTCTTAACATTTGTATGGTCTCATCATTCAAGTCACGTACTTGAAGACATACGTCATTAAGTAATATAATTCTCTAGACATTTATTAATTGGAAGCTTGCCTTTATTTATTAATCAAATCTTTTACATATTATGCCATTACAATCAACATATAATTGGCTCTCTGGGCATACATACCAACAGACTCCCACTTGTGATATGGGTTCCTTAGCTTGTGCAATAGCTCCATTATTGTCACAATATAGCTCAATTGCTTCGCTGATTCTAGGAACAACCCCAAGTTTAGATATGAACTTCTTGATCCATACATCATCCTTTGTTGCATTCAATGCGGCAATATACTCGACCTATATTGTACAATCGGCAACTATTTCTTGCTTGGAACTGTTCCAGCTCACAGGTCTGTTGTTTTGGTAGAACATGAATCCTAATTGTGATCGGTAATCATCTTTGTTAGTTTGGAAGCTTGCATCAGTGTAAACCTTTACCACCAACTCTTCCTCTCCATCATAGATGAGAAACTGATCCTTAGTCCTTCTAAAGCACTTAAGGATGTTCTTCATGGCTATCCAGTGAGCATCACCTAGATCTAACTGATATATGTTGGTCATGCTCAAGGCATACGAGACATCGAGTGTAACATCCCAAGATTTGAGACCTCAGATAACATGATCTTAAAAGGAATGATTAGACTACCCATATCACCAAGGTGCACCTCCTTTTCAAGGAGCCCATCACTAAAGAAATCCATAGTTAAGCGTGCTCAGCTTGGAGTAGTACTAGGATGTGTGACCAGTCGGGAAGTTGATCCTGGCTTGCGCGTTAGTGAGGACAAAGTGTGCAGTTAAGGCAAGTGGTGGTCTGTGGGGCCAGTCATCAATCCTGAAACTCTACTAGAGCCTTGGGCAGTGGGCCCAGGTGTTACAAATAGTATCAGAGCCAAAACCCCTCTAGTAGGTGGGGCCTAGATGGGCATGTGGCATGCCAGTCTTGAGATGTGTGGTCTGGGCAAGTTGGAAAGGGATATCCATGGTGATGTAGCCACCCTTATGCTGGTATTCCATGATCGGGAGTTGGGTGTCCATGGGCCATTCTGGGTCTGCACTAAAATGGGGCAATATTATGAGGCCATATAGTTGAGCCTTCACGAGGATGTCAAGAGTCTAAGTGAAGGAGATTGTAACATCCCAAAATTTGAGGCCGCGAATAACATGATCTTAAAAGGAATGATTGGACTACCCATATCACCAAGGTGCACCTCCTTTTTAGGGAGCCCATCACTAAAGAACTCCATAGTTAAGCATGCTCATCTTGGAGTAGTACTAGGATGGGTGACCAGTCAGGAAGTTGATCCTGGCTTGCACGTCAGTGAGGACAAAGTGTGCAGTTAAGGCTAGTAGTGGTCTGTGGGGCTAGTCGTCAATCCTGAAACTCTACTAGAGCCTTGGGAAGTGGGCCCAGGCATTACATTGAGATAGGACACAACATTGCATACATGTTTGATCCAATTTCTTATGCATATGGAATCAAACTCATGCATTTCCTTTCTTTACAAGAACTGGTACATTGTGCTTTGGAGATGGTAACTCCATGATGCATGGACATGTTTCTTCTCTTTGAGATCTTCATGCTAAATCGCTTCAAAAAATTTCAATGTATGTGCTTTGACTTAGTCCAAGATGCCTTCTAGATCTATCTCAATAAATCTTGATCTCCAAGATGTAAGATTCTTCTCCCAAGTCTTTCATAGAAAATATTTTCTATTTCCCAGCCATGTATTTACCTTTTCTGAAGTAGGAATGTCATTCCCCATCAATTGTATGTCATATACATACAATACGAGGAATGTCACTATGCTCCCACTAACCTTCTTGTACACACAAGGTTCATCTTCATTTTGACTAAAGACAAACTCTTTGACTATCTCTTCAAATTAAAGATTACAGGTTTGAGATGCTTGATCCAATCCATAGATTGACTTTTGTAGCTTACATACTTTATTTCCATTCTTTGGATTTATAAAACCCTCGATTGTGTCATGTATACATCCTCAAGAACATTCTCATTTAGGAATGTAGTTTTAACATGCATATGTCAAATCTCATAGTCATGATAAGCTGCAATAGCTAGCATGATCTTGATGAAATTAACCATGGCCACTGGAGAAAAGGTTTCTTCATAGTCAACACCTTAAACTTTTCTGAAACCCTTTGAACCAATCTACCCTTATAGGTTTATACTTTACCATTGATGTCGGTCTTCTTCTTGAAGACCCACTTGCACCCTATGGATTTTACCCCTTCATGTGGATCCTCGAAGGTCCATACCTTGTTGGTATACATGGATTCCATATCAGATCTCATGGCATCAAGCCATTTCTCAGACTCTGGTTCTTTAGTAGCTTCTAGATAAGTAGGTGGCTCATCATCTATGACTAACTCACCACCTTCCTGAGTTACAAGATATCCAAATCTCTTAGGTTCAAGGTGTCTCCTATTAGATCTACAAGGTACCTATGTTACTTGAGGAATTTGAGATTCCACAACACTTCATGATTCTCTTTGTTCCTCTTGTGCATCTATTAGTTCTATTATTTCTTGTTGGTCTCGAACCTCTTCATGTTCCACTCTCCTCTACTGATTCCTTTGGAAATAAATTCCTTCTCCAGGAACACAATATCTCTAGAAGCAAACACTCTGCTATCAAATAGAGAATAAAAGTAATATCCTTTAGACTCCTTAGGATATCCAACAAAATAATATTTATCAGATTTAGGGCTAAGCATTTTAGAAAACATTTTCCTCACATAAGCTTTACATCACCAAATCTTAATAAAAGACATATTGGGACTTTTCCCATACCATATCGCATATGACGTCATTTGAACCGATTTAGATGGTACTCAATTTAGTGAAAATGTGGCAGTTTCAAGAGCATAACCCCAGAAGGTAGTTAGAAGTTCAACTAAACTTATCATTGATCACACCATATCTAGCAATGTGTGATTCCTTCTTCCTGATAAGCCATTATGTTTTGGTGTTCTAGGTGGAGTCCACTGTGATACAATACCACATGATCTCAAAAGGACCTCAAACTCTTGGATTAAGTATTCTCCACCTTCATAAAAAAAAAGTGCCTTAATGCTTTTGCCAAGTAGGTTTTGTACTTCATTCATAAACTCCTTGAACCTGTCAAGAGTTTTTTATTTATGTTTCATCAAATAAACATAATTGTACCTATAGAAGTCATCAATGAAGGTGATGAAGTATTGATACCCACCTCTAGTAGTTGATCTAAAAGACCCACATACATTAGTATGTATGAGTACTAATAGATCACTAGACCTCTCATTGTTACTAGTAAAAGGGGTTTTAGCCATCTTGCCCAAAAATGAGATTCACATGTCTCTATTGATTCAAAATCAAAAGAGTGCAGATAACCATATTTAACGAGTCTAGATATTCGATTTTAATTTATGTGCCCTAATCGACAATGCTAAAGATATGTTTTGTTGAGTTGTTGAATTTTGGTCTTTTAATATTTACGTTATAAACATTTGTCTTTAGATCTAGAAAATAAATACCATAAGACATTGGGGAACTTCCATAAAAGATCCCATCTTTTGAAATAGAATATCGACCATTCTTAATATGAAATTATGCATCCTTATACATACAAGATACAAAAATGAAGTTTCTATTTATGGTAGATACATAATAGCATTTCACTAACTCTATTACAAGTCATGTGAACAGGATAAACTATAGGTTCTAAATGTAGTGGAAGTAACTCTTTTTCAATTTGTGACTCATAGTTAAACCTCGCCCTTTCCCAAAGGCCTACTTCTTTTCAGATCCTGCATATTTGAGCATATGTGAGATCCACATCTGGTATCTAGTATCTAAGATGAAGAATTAGATAGGTTTATCTTAGTTACATATATACCTGAAGTGGATATCTGTATCCCCATCTTCTTCTTCCTGAATGCCTTCAAGTACAAAGGGCAAGTTCCTCTTGTACTTTTATTTCTCCTCATCTTGAGTGTTGAAGATCTGGATTTGGGCTTGGCCATAGAACCCTTCACTACCTTGCTTTCATCCTTGGACTCAACTCTGTTGATCACCATCATGGATTTGTCCTTCCTTGCTTTGGCATGAATAATCATACCAAGCAAATATGACATCGGTCTGGCCATATTATTCACATGATAACATACAATAAAGTGGCTATATGATTTTGGCAATGAATTCAAAATCATATCCATGTCCAACTCTTGGCTAAAAGAGAGTTTCGGTTCTGCAAGATGATACACATGTCCAATCATATTGAGCACATGTTCTTCTACTGAGCCTCCGTCTATTAGCTTACACTCAAAAAGCACCTTTATGACATTGTTCATTTTTTCCTTTGTGATATCATGGTTCACTTTCCTAAGATGTGTTACCATCTCAAGAATCCCCATATCCTCACATTGCTCATGCAACTCATAATTCATGTAGGTACTTTATGTCCAAGGCATTGTTGACATACTTCCAGTAAGCATCCACCCTTGCCCTAGGCACATCAGGAGCATGTATTTTTGGTATTGGTTTATCAAGGACATAGAGCTTGCACTCTTCATTGGGAACCCTTCTCAAAGTCCAAAACCATTCATGGAAATTTGTCCCGTCAAGTTTTTCCTTCCTAAGGACTAATCGCAATACCGATTTCTTTGTCATTTGATTCTATAAGAGAAAATTTGCATTTTGTTAAAAACCCTTTTTTATTTGATTTGGTTTTAAAATTGATGATATTAATTAGGTTTTAATTAATTATTATTTTCACTATTTTATTCAAATGAATAGCCCTAATTTATCAATTCAGAAGATTGCAGTGTACAACCTTCTAGTGAGCCAATATCTAAAATAATTCAACTATTACCCGACCAATGCCAGCATCCATAGTCAATTATAAAGGTAGACAACTTTTTTCAATTACATCATATGCAACTCTTGGATAGATGAAATGCACAACTCCTTGCCATAATCATTTGCATGATTCTGGTGCATAATCTCATTAAGGTCACATAGTTAAGCCTGACTCAAAAGCCAACACGATAATAATGCATCCTGCTTGGCGTGCCTACATCATTACCATCACACTTCCACGAGATAGACAATGCACCACCCTTAGGATGCCCATGCTTAGTTGAACAATCTTTTCATGTGTACTACTAATGGAAAGCATCTATGACTTAATATATGATTGAGGGATTTTTTATTTATAAATACATATACTTTATTCAATCACCACATATATAGTATGCATCATATAAATGCTATATCCCACAACAAAAACATGTAATAAACAAAAGTTATAGTTATGGCCATCCTACTATAATTCCTTGGAGCCACAAGGACTTACCGCAACCTAGGGTCTACATCACATGTAGAAACTTGTTGTGATTAAGACTCATGCTTTCCAATCTGGGTTGATCGGTTCAACCCTTGAACCGATTGACCCGTCTCTTAGTCAATCAATTGGTCATCTCCTCGGTCGTCTGGACTCTGGTCCACCATCTTTTGGGTCCTCTAGTTGATCAGTTGGGCCTCCATCGATTGGTCCTCAATCTTATTGACTCATTTCCTTCATTGCCGTAACAATAAAATAAAATATCCTACTATTATATGATTATAGAGAAACCTCGAGTTACATTCAAGAGGAGTAAAGGTAGGAGACAGTAATAATTTTACAATTGGAAGATAAGGTAGTGGCTTGGTATGCAAACTGAGATAAATAGGAATAACCAACCACATAGCCATGCATAGATAATTAGGGTTATTGGTCATAACCATGCTACACATCCACCATCAAAACTTGCTTTTAGGGTGACACGTGTAGATTGCACATATATATATGTGTATATATATATATATGTATATATATATATATATATGTGTGTGTGTGTGTGTGTCTATATATATATATATATATATATATTAGTTTGGGATTATGCTTGGTATTTGATTGGAAAAGACTTATTTGGATATCATGTAATTAATAAAAGATAAAACAAAAAATTGGATCGCATTGATTATCTAAAATATAATAGATTGACATTGGCTCAGATAGCACTATGGGAAAATATGGTGACAAAACATGCAGCAAACCAAAAATTTATTACCATAGTTCCCATAAATTAGTTGATTGTGTCAACAACTATATAAGAGAAATGATGGTTTTGAGGATATATCTGGTCTTAGAGCAAGTCCAGGAACATCTCCTTATCGTTGTAGTCGTGCAACACTCCTAGTTGCACTGGGACTCATCTACAACAACTCCTAGTCACCACTAAAGACAACTAACTCGAACGGCACCTACAACTACTCATTAGTCTCTACCACAAACTATGGGTTGACATTGTCCTCCTAGTGACAGGAAAAGGCCACCTTGCCTCTATGGAACTCTATACGGACCACCTAGAACTCTTATCATCCTACTAGAATGAACAGGAAGGAGTAGTCCCTCCCGTTGGTGTACTAGTCACCAACTTTCTCTCCCACAATTGTTCTCCCTTGCTATCCCTCCCTTTATCAGGTAGGACTTGCTCGGCTTGTCTTGGACACCACAACCAGAGAACATAAACAATTTTCAGAGGCAATTGATGTGTCTTAGTAGAACCTAGTACCCCTCTATTCATAGGAGGGGTTATGGTCTAGGTTCCCAGCCTATGTGGGAGTGGAAGGGAGTGGAATTTCCATGAATTAATTTCCCTGTGATAGGTGAACCGGTCGATTCACTAGTGAACCGATCGGCTGACATAGTGAGCTGATCGATTCACGTGTGTCCCAATCGCAATTTGAATTGACAATTCATTTCACAATTAATGTCTAACATTAATTCCTTGTACTGATAGAATTGAACAAGTGAAACGATCAACTACTCTCATGAATCGAGAAAATCACCAAAAGCTTTGTTTGGCATGACCGATCTGATTGGTTCACCAGGTGAAGCGGTCCTCTCACTAACCCTGAGCCAATCAGTTCACCTAGTGAGTCGATTGTTAGGTGTCCTGACTCATGCCAAATTCAGCCAATTCAATTTCCAATCAACCTGACACCCTAACGAGTCAGTACAAAACTTACAATTGATGGTTTTGAGTCTGGTTAGTTAATTGGTTGTTTAATTTACTACCTAAACATATTTATTAATCAACTTAAACATCATCCATCGATAAACTCCTCTTCTAGGTGAGTTCCTACGTGTGTGACCCTATAGGTCCCATATCACGTTGACAGTGAATGTCTATAACTGGTTTATGACATCACAAGAAAAGAGTGGTGTGTAGTCACACATTTGTGCTACCCAAGTGAATGGAAAGTTGGAGAATAACTTCAACCTACAAACTGTGTATGGTGTTATAGTGTTTGTATAGCTCCTTTGTCACTTATATCTAGATTGAACTTGAGGCATGGTGTAACGCCCTCCCTAAGCACACACATGCACATAGCCGAAGCAACATTGATTTATCCAAAACTCGTGCACTCAAAGGGGCATTACATAAAACGGCCATACATAACAACATTATAATCAATCACACAAACTGAATTATTAAAACATTCTCATGATTGTTCTTAAAAAAGGAACATAAATGTTATTACATGGAAAACTTATATTACATCTTGAGACAAAGTCTCTATTCTAAAATTCTAAACATGGAAACATATAGGTGAATCTATAAACCTGAGGATCATCTTATAGTTGGCACCCCACCAGATTGAGTCATGTTCTACCCTTATGCTTGATTCTGTAGAATCTACTCTGCTCCTTCTCTCACCTACGGGCATCTCGTCCCCAGCCATGCACTAGAAAAATGGTTGTTAGCGTAAGTGGCATGAGTATTCTATATGTTCAAAACTGAAGTAATAAGATATTACAAAATATTCTTGAATATTATAAACACAAAACAAACATTAAAGTCTGTGTTAAATCTAAAACATAAGTATCTCTTCTTACTTTAACTTATTTCTTATCTTTTTACTTATCTTTCTCTGGAGACCTGTACTATGGTACATGGGTCTCATGACCTGCACTAAGGTGCCTGGGTCACATAACCTGCACTCTGGGCCTGGGTTATGTCTCTGAATTGGCCTACACTCTGGTTCATGGGCCACATGACTTGCTCAAAGGGCCTGAGTCATGTCTCTCCTATCTTAATCTCTTTCATTATACTTATAAATAAGATTGTGTTTATGCTTTGAACTAAGGTATCTTTCATTTATTATTTTTATCAGATTTATGGCCACCATTATACGATAAGTCCTCCTCTATTGACACTACAGTATCCTCTATGATGCAACACACCCTCTGCTAGCACTACGTGCCCTCTGTTGACACCGAAGTGTCCTCTATAGTGCAACACACCCTCGGTTGGCACAATGTACCCTCTAAAATGGAGTAAACACCCATCTGAATTGGCAATAGATGCCTCTGAATCATCTTAGGACACTCTAAGTGAGGACTTATCATATAATGTATTATGTAAAGGATCTGAATTAATTATCTTAAGTCTAAGCTTACTAAATTCTAAATCTGAACTTATTTGAAATGGAATACTGAGTATTAAACATGTACATAATTCAAAATCTGAATATATGTTCATAAATTCTGAATTGAATTTACATCTGAATATGAATAATCTCAATTACAAAATTGAGATTGGGTCTAAAACCCTTATCATGTATCTTAATCAAATATTTGGCTACCCACATATGGAATAACCTAAATCAGAATCAAAATTGGATATTCTTATCATCTGAATAGATCTTAATTTAAAACTCTTGTTTGATCAAATGACTTAGTTAAATTCTGATATCAGATTTATGACATGTAAGTCTAAAGGCTTAGGAAAATAATTTGAACTGAATATAGGAATATTAAGTATATTAAAGTAACTTAAGTAGTAGATATATAAAATATGATTTATGACATGCTAACTCAACCTCTTGAAAGTCTCATGAAGTCTTATCTTAACATGAATCTTAATGCATTCATGTGAGCTTAACTCTTATATCTTAAAACATGAATCTTATAAAATCTTATCTTGCAAACTTAATCATAAATTAATGCATTCTACTCTTATAATCTTATCATGTACTTAATTCTTAGATCTTAATCATATTAAGAAATCTAAATAACACTTATTTCTTAGATATTAATCTATCTATGAAATCTTAGTAGCATATTTCTACTTGAAATCTTAATACATTCTTATCCCACATTATCATGTATGACTATCTTGGTTGCATATCTTATCTTGTGGTCTTATTCATCAATATGAATCATTACTAATAGTTCTTACATAAACATGATCCTTTAGTTTTCTCGTGAACCTAGTTCATGAGTCTCTAACATTCTTATAAATCCTAATGGCATATCTCTTCTCGAGATATTAGCCACATGTAAGGACATACCCATGAATGTATGAAAATCTCACTTGCATATCTTAACATAATTTCTTAGAACATTGGATCACATACAGTATAAAAGCTTATGAGAATATGTTGAGTTTGACAAATATGAATAATCATGGGTATGAAAAACTTACCTGAGATGGATAAAACATAAATTTAAGGTCTTGAATCCTTGAGTTAAAATCCTAGTTCCTAAAAAAGTCATGAACATTTCATGAATATCTAATAAACTCAAAACCCATACCTCCTAGATCAAATTAGGTTTCATGTTTCATCTTAGATGCATATGTGTGCATATGTAGCCTCATTCTACTTACATATGTATACTATCTAATAGGGTATAAACATGTTTCATATGTTCAACTTATCATATGGTGATGTTTAGGGAATTTACTTATCATCAAGTCATTTTCTCGACTTAGATTAGGGTTAATACCCTTAATCAGGTGGTCAAGCATTCACTATGATATATCACACCATGATTTATGATCAGATACATAATATCAATAGTAGACATCATCAGGGGTCAAATAGGAACTTTAAGAATTATACTCCAGTATATGCCACTAATACTACCCGGTCTACAACAAGTGAAATGTATTGCTTCTAATATGATACTCATCTGTTATAAGAATCAAATCTTATATATAACATTTTTCTAGTATTCTATACTCCAATATCTTCACATAGGTACCCTATACATTCAAAACAAACCTATGGATCATAAGATATGATTTAAACAACTTATTACCTTTTGTTGGGTTTAAATGGATCTGGACAGGATCTGCTTTGGGCAAGATCCGCTTGACCTGTGACCCCCCCTGTTCTCAGCAGCTAGTTGGGGGATTGTGCCTCCTCTATTTCCCCTATTTAATAGGGGACATATGATCAGCTATGACGGAAAGAAAACCGATGGTCGTCTGGTCGCCCTTAGACTCTAGGAAGATCTTCTCCAGCCACATCATCCCTCCTAAACCCAGTCAGATCTAGCCCCTTTCTCTACCTTCTTCTTGTCTGATATTGATCACCACCACAAGGAGGGATGGCAGCCATCTTAGGACTTGGTGGTTGGATCCAGAATGATGGCTCCGGCCATCGCAGCTCCTCAAAGGCGAGCGGTGACGCCCAGGGAAGCCATGGCTTCAGGGCATCGATGTGTTGTTATAGGTGGTCGAGTCGGGGTTGAAGGTTTTTTTATCATTAAGCATGCTTCTCATTCCATAATCACAAAATGTACAAGTGGGGGGCTAGAGCTCCAATAATATCTATCTATGCAAGATAAATAAAAGCAACCTATCTATGCAGGCTTCTATAGTCACTAGAAATACAATGCCAAACAAACATTGGGTTGCATCTAGATACTTCAAAAATGATGTGATTCCTATGAATCCATATATGATATATAACTAAGGTGGTGAGCATAGCTTCATTCTTGTTTTTCACCATGTGTAGTTCCTCCTTTCAGCCTGGAATAAAGGATAGCATCGGTGCTACTCTCCTCCATATTTCATCGGCCACATCGCAACCCCACATAATGTGGTTGTTTGTCTCCTCTTCTTTGCAACACAGGTTGCATGTAGATGCAAGGATGTTGCCTTGTCTTTGTAAGATGTCTTATGTGACAAGTTTGCCAAGAAGGAGCTTCCAGCAGCATAGGATCGCCCTTTTAGGAGCTCTTGATCTCCATAACCACCTGGTCCAAACTGGCTCATCATGTTTTGTTCTGCAAAAATCCCAGGCTTTCTTCAAAGATAGTGATGTATTGTCATCCAACAAGCACACATCATCACCACCTCCCACCCGAATGCTACTGTAGATATTCATCAATCTTTCTATCCCTCTAGCCACAAGTATATCCCATTTACTGTCAGTGATAATATTGCTCAGATATCTGTTAGGTCTGAGATTGGACCTAAGTTGGACATAGCCTACATCATCAACACATTGACCCAAGAACCTCCCATCGACCCAAGGGTCCTTCCATGTTTTAATTGTTGTCCCCTATCTAATATTGATGCGGACACACGACAAACATTTATCTCTGGTCTTTAGGATGCTTTTCCACATCCAACTGTTCGTTTGCTTAGCTTTGCATGAACATAGTGTCTCATCCTTGATGTATTTGCTATGAATCCACCTTATCCATAGTGAATTATTCTTATTGGAAATGTCCCACGGTTTTCTAATAAGCCCAGCTACAATCCAATCTTCCACTCTTCGTATGCCTAACCCCCTTTGAACTTAGGCCTACATATGATGTCCCAAGACACCAAGTGAATGTGCTTACTTTCCTCTTTATCCTCCCACAGGAAGTTTCGACATAAAGCTTCAATTTCCTCCATCGTGGTTCTTGGTAGAGGGAATACCCCTGTCCAATACAAGTGATTAGCAGTAAAGGTTGAGAGGACCAATTCCAACCTCTCTGCCATTGAAAGGAGCTTGTATTTCACGCTTCTAGCTTAGTTTTGATTTTGTCAACAAGAGGGTAGAACATCCTCTTAGTAATTCTGTCTGCAAATAATGGCACGCCAAGGTACTTCACATGAAATTCGCTTACTTCTACACCAAACATAGAACTGATATGGCTAGGTGCATTTTTGCTTAAAAATTGTTGGCTTTTTTGTGGATTAAGCTCCAAACCTGAAGCCTCCCTGAAGCGCTGGAAGCACTACTTGATGCCAGTAATGTTATCTTTAGTTGCCTTTGTGAAAACCAATAGGTCGTCAGCAAACCACAAATGGGAGATAGTAGTATCACCAACCTTCAAAGGCACAACCTTGTTTTTATTAACAGCCTCATCGAAGATAGAAGTTAATCCTTGCATCCCTATGACAAATAGATAAGGTGCCAAAGGATCTCCCTGCCTTATGCCACTCGAAGATTGGATTATTTCTGTAGGCACTCCATTAATCAAAATTTGGAATGAGGCAGTGTTCAAACACTCTCCAATCTAGTGAACCCAGCAATCAGGGAACTCCATTAAATTAAGAATATTAAGAAAATATCCTCTGTCAATGGAATCATATGCCTTTCTCAAGTCAGATTTTAAACATAGTTTACCACTGACATTACCTTTTTTGAAGTCATGCACCACTTCATTTTTTAGGAGAATAGCATCCGCGATCCTTCTACCTTTAACAAATGTGCACTAGTTTGAACTTATAAGGTTAGGTAATATATCCCTCAACCTATTTACCATATTTTTTATATAACTTTAGTGACGAAGTTACACAAAGAGATTGGTCTCCAGTCACCAACTCATTGTGGTTGTTTCACTTTAGGAATCAAAGCCACAAAGGATTTGTTCATCTCCTTCAACATCCACCCTTTAAGAAAGAAGTCCTTTATGGCACAGCATACATCGTCCCCCACTATATCCCAAGTGGATTTGAAAAAGTGTGCATTCATCCCGTCGGGACTAGGAGATTTGTCATCATCAGAGTTTTTCACTATTTTGTATATTTCAACATCAGTGATCAATGTACACATAGACCTCTTCTAATTCTCTATAAGTTTAGGCAGGTTATCTCCACTGAACACATAGCTTCTACTAGGTGTATTGAAGTTCTTGTAGTGCCTGATGAAGGTATTAGTAATAACTTCCATATCGCTTGTTTTCCCACCATGCACATCGAGAATCCGAATTTGGTTACTCATTCTCCTAGTTTTCAAGGAGGCATAAAAGAACTTTGTATTCGAATCACCATTCTTGAGACAAAAAATACGAGATTTCTATCTCATAATGGATTCCTCAATGTCCCTAGAAGAAAGAGCTTCCTCTTTAAGGGTCCTAGCAATGTCCCATAGCAACTCATTGTAAGGATATTTATCAACCTCATCTTGGGCCCTTAGAGCCTCCTTCTCCTTATTTTTGGCCGAATCAACCAGGTTACCAGCATTTTCCCGGTTCCATGTTTGCAAGCTTTTTTTTTGTGATCTTCAACCGTTGGCAGAGTCTGTAAATAGGATTTCCATCTACTTTGGTTTTCCAATCTTTAGAGACGACCTCCTTGAACCCAGGAAGGTTGGCCCATGCATTGAAATACCGAACAGGGTAGTTGCACCTTTGTACTTCATCATCCAGGTGAATGATTTGTGTGTGATGATCACTGTATATGGAGGAGAAGATTTCAATCCATAACTTAGGGAACTCCCCCAAGCCTTGGGAGTTGTAGAGAGTTATATCGATTTTTCTTCGGGTATTATTATTACCACTCTGTTGGTTGTTCCATGTAAACAAAGACCATTTTGCCTCTACTTCTATCACATTCAATTTTTACACAACCTCATTGAAGTCCCTCATCAACTTTGTTGAAGGTGCAGCTCTTCCTTTTCTTTCCTTCACCTTCTTGATCACGTTGAAGTTGCCAGTGATGAACCATGAGCTTTTCACTGAGGTGCTAATTTTTGTCAAATCATCCTAGAGACTTTCCCTCTTGGTATCATCATTGTCGCCATATACCACAGTCATCTCAATACTTCTTCCACCAAAGTTCAAGCATAGGTGTAGGACCTGTCTGGATTGTGAGACCACTGTGATTTGAATATCACTTCTTTCCCAAATCACCAGTATTCTTATTTTCACACAGGAGAATGAGTTATCTACCCACTTTGCATCTGGCAGGTCTGATGCATTGCTTTAGCTAGCTTACTTCTTTTGATTTTAACCTCAGTAAGAAGAGCCACATCTACCTTAGCTCTTCTCAGTTCAGCTCATACAATGTCCTGCTTCTCCCAACTGGATAAGCCACAGACATTCTAAGCCAACATCTTTGGCGTTTCAACCATTGGCCCTCAGGACTGGCCTGCCACCATTCGAGGCCGTGGCTTCTGTCTCTTTGTTTGAGTCCTCAAGCGATTGGAACATGTTTCCTTCCTATTCTTTCCCGGTAGGTGTCTTCTGCCTTCTTGTTCTCCTTGGACTCACTGTCTTCTTTGGTCTCTCGAATCCGTCTTTCTCACCAGATCCCCCACCATGGTTCTCCTTGTTAGACTTGTCACCAGTAGATTCTCTCGCCTCAGATTGCAAGGTGTCGCTCCCTGGGACATTCCGATTATCACCAGTAGAGTCCCTCACCTCAGGCTGTGAGGCCCTACTCCCTAGGACATTCTGACGAGTAGTTTGTGGTTGCCTTGTGCTCTACACTGGTTGATCCGCATTGGGCTTGTTTGCCGTCTTCTCCGGGGGTGGAACAACAACTTTACACAATGCCTTATCATGGCCGAAGTTGTCGCACTGAGGGCATTTATCAGGGATGCCACTCGTACTCAATGCTTATAGTGTAGTCAACCCCTTTATCCATCCACATTTTCACTGCCTTCAGAAAGGAGGACTTAGCACTCATCAGCACATTCACTCGAGCGTAGTCGATTCTTGATTTCACCTTTGTCTGACGATCCAAACATTGTGGCTTCCCTAGGAACGACACGATGCATGTGATCATCACTTTGCTCCACAGTTCGAGCGGAAGGTTTAGGATCTTCATCCATACCGGAACAACGGTGAATCTCTCCTGTTCCAAAGGCTCTCCTTTCTCCCATTTCTTTAGGACCAGCGGCTTGCCTTTCACCTGCCAAGGGACGCCCTCCAAAGCATCTGTAAGGTCTGTATCCTCCTGGAATTTAATGATGAAGCTTCCGCTTCCCCGACCCAACACCTCCATGGATCCTGCCGGTCACCATAACCTGAGAAAGTAGTCTTGGAGTGTCGGTATATGTGTCTTGAACCCAATGATATACACTGCTAGCATATTCCTCCATAGGGCATCATTTTCATCCACCTCCACTTGTGGGATGATGATCGTGTCCCCTTCCATGGTCAGCTCAATTTCTGGTAATCTGGTGTCTACATCTCTGACTGATTTTTTGAACATTGTAGTCCAATCCTTGGCCACTCTAGCCACCGTGACCTCCTCTGTAGCATTGCTTCTCTTTTGGGGTTGCCTTCCTCCTTAGTTTGGAGGTCGTCGATGGCCATCGCCCCCAGCGCCGCCAGAGCGTGAGCCCATCCTTGTACTCATCACACACCCATATTTTTAGAAGCAATGAGTCAGGGTTGAAGGTGTTGTGGGGTTATCTCTAGCATCCTCAGAGCAGCTGCTGAAGAATGCACAGTTGTAGATTGTAACTCCGGACCAATGGCATAGACGATGAAGACTCTGTCGATGTGGGTGATGAAGGCGTTCATGGGAGGAGGAACTTGATGATGAGGAGGAAGGTATCAAATGGAGTTTGCTTATATAGGTGACAACCAAGGGAGGCAGATCCCCTCATAGGATGCGGAAGGTCCCCCATTTGGTGGAAGTCATCCAGGGTGGCAGGGGGAACATGTAGCAAAAGTAGGGTTTTGTAGATACTTAAACACATGATTAATCAAACATGATAGCAAACTCTAGGAAAGAGTCTGTAACATCATACTGGGTCAGTGATAGGTAATTAAGGCCCATAAACATAGATATATTTAGGATTTTATCCTAAGATTCCTTTCCCCATCACTTGAGGGCTCTAAGGTCATCTAAAAGAGGCCAAACTTTACATGTTATATATTTATAGAGTATGAGAAATTTGTAACTCTGATTACATTTCAACTTAAAAGTCATAACAATTCATTATTCCCTTTTTAAGACAAGCACATACAATCCTCCAGGATTATTTATAAAGGAGTAGGGGCTCATATTTGACGAAATTAAATTACAAATGGATTGATAATCTACAATTATCTTTGAATCAGTAGATCATGCTTTTAACATTATAATTAGGTCTTATTGTCATCTTAGGGGTCCAATTGAAGCATGTAGTAATAAACTTGAAAATTTAGGTTAATTTGCATTGAAGTCTAAGATTTGAATTTAATTAATGAAGAAAATTCTATTAAGACCCTAACTTTATTTTATTTATAATTGGGATGTTACATCTCTACCCACCTTAAATAAATTTCATCCTTGAAATTCAATTCGTCTACCCACCTTAGGGTTTTACATATTATTCATACAATTATCTCTAATATTTTCTAACTGGCTCATTAGCATGCTCCTGGTGTAAATTTCTCATGGGTATCATTATCAAGCGTACATGTGCATGTACTACTAATGAATCTTGACATCGAAACTATACATTCACCATCTATCATGGCAAGGACTCTAAATTGCCTCTTCTTTGTGGCTATATTAGGGTTCCATTTCACTTAAAACTAACTCACTTGTCTATGCCAAAATTTCTACCGTTCATATACATGCTCATTATTACTATGTGTATGATTAGGTTTAGGTGACTATATGTCTCAAACTTTTAATACCAACACTTGTTTTCTTTGTCACCTTGGGATACATGTTGGTTGGTCATATATTTAGAGGTGACATGTCAGATCACACTTATCTTGGCACTTCCTCGCGCACATGTCCCATACCACATGCACTTGAAAGTACAAGAAAAGTATGATTATGCACATAACATTCTCTTTGTAAAACCCCATAAGCATGTGTCCCATACCGCAAACATGTGGGAAAAGAGAGAGAATGTTATATACAACTATAGTGTTAACATAAGAAGTGTAAAACATTTAGGAACATAACCCTAATCCTTATCTAAACTTTTGTCTCCTATTTAAAGTTCTACTTAGATTTCTAATATCTTTCACTTACCTCTTCTATACACAAGGCTACTATTTATCTTTCTAAATTGGTACTCTACTCTAACTTAAGTTCTTATAGGATGATCCTAAGTAAAAACATGAGAACTCATCAGATGGCCAACTATAATGTTGCTCTGATACCATATTGTAACTCCCTCCCTAAGCACACACATGCACATAGAAAAAGCAGCACTGAGTTATCCATAAATCGTGCACTCAAATGGGCATTACATAAAATTGGCATACATAACAACATTATAATCAATCACACAAACTGAATTATTAAAACATTTGCATGATTGTTCTTAAAAAGGAACATAAATGTTATTACATGGAAAACTTATATTACATCTTAGGACAAAGTCTCTATTCTAAAATTCTAAACATGGAAACATATAGGTGGATATATAAACATGAGGATCATCTTATAGTTGGCACCCCACCAGATTGAGTCATGTTCTACCCTTGTGCTCAATTCTCTAGAGTCATGTTCTACCCTTGTGCTCAATTCTCTAGAATCTACTCTGCTCCTTCTCTCACATGCAGACATATCGTCCCCAATCATGCATTGGAAAATTGGTTTTTAGCGTAAGTGGCATGAGTATTCTATATGTTCAAAATTGAAGTAATAAGATATTGCAAAATATTCTTGAAAATTATAAACATGAAAAAAATATTAAACTCTATATAAAATCTGAAACATAACAATCTCTTCTTACTTTAACTTAGTTCTTAGCTTTTTACTTATCTTTCTCTAGAGACTTGTACTATGGTACATGGGTCTCATGACCTGCACTAAGGTTCCTGGGGCACATAACCTGCACTCTGGGCCTGGGTTATGTCTCTAAATTGGCATGCACTCTGGTGCCTGAACCACATGACTTACTCAAAGGGCCTGAGTCATGTCTCTCTTATCTTAATCTCTTTCATTATACTTATAAATGAGATTGTGTTCATGCTTTGAACTAAGTTATGTTTCATTTACAACTTTTATCTGATTTGTGACCACCATTACATGATAAGTCCTCCTCTATTGACACTAAAGTATCCTCTATGGTGCAACGCACCCTCTATTGGCACTATGTGCCCTCTATTGACACTGAAGTGTCCTTTATGGTGCAACACACCCTCTGTTGGCACAACATGCCCTCTGAAATGGAGTAAACACTCATTTGAATTGACAATAGATGCATCTGCACCATCTCGGGACTCTCTGAATGAGGACATATCATATAATGTATTATGTGAAGATTTTGAATTAATTATCTTAAGTCTAAGCTTACTAAATTCTAAATTTGAACTTATCTGAAACAAAATATTGAGTATTAAACGTGTACTGAACTCTAAATCTAAATCTATGTTCGTAAATTTTGAACTGAATTTACATATGAATATGAATAATCTCAATGATAAAATCGAGATTGGGTCTAAAACTGTAATCATGTATCTTAATCAAATATTTGGCTACCCACATATGGAATAATCTAAATCTGAATCATAATTGGATATTCTTATCATTTGAATTAATATTTATTTTAAACTCTTGTGTGATCGAATGACTTAGTTAAATTTTGATATCATATTTATGACATGCAACTCTAAAGGCTTACGAAAATAATATGAACTGAATATAGGAATACTAATTATATAAAAGTAACTTAAGTAGTAGATATCTAAAATATGATTTATGACATGCTAATTCAAACCTCTTATAGTCTCATGAAATCTTATCTTAACATGAATCTTAATGCATTCATGTGATCTTAACTCTTATATCTTAAAACATGAATCTTATAAAATCTTTTCTTGCAAACTTAATCATAAGTTAATGCATTCTACTCTTATAATCTTATCATGTACTTAATTTTTAGATCTTAATCATTCTAAGAAATCTAAATAACATTTATTTCTTAGATGTTAATCTATCTATGAAATCCTAGTAGCATACTTCTACATGAAATCTTAATACATTTTTATCCCACATTATCATGTATGACTAAATTGGTTGCATGTCTTATCTTGTGGTCTTATTCATCAATATGAATCATTACTAATAGTTCTTACATAAACATGATCCTTTAGTTTTCTCATGAACCTGGTTCATGAGTCTCTATCATTCTTATAAATCCTAATGGAATATCTCTTTTCGAGATATTAGGCACATGTAAGGACATACCCATGAATGTATGAAAATCTCACTTGCATATCATAGCATAAAATCTTAGAACACTGGATCACATAAAGTATAAAATCTTATGAGAACATGTTGAGTTTGATAAATATTAATACGCATGGGCATGAAACACTTACCTGATATGGAGAAAACATAAATTTAAGGCCTTGAATCCTTGAGTTAAAATCCTAGTTCCTAAAAAAGTCATGAACATTTCATGAATATCTAATAAACTCAAAACCCATACCTCCTAGATCAAATTAAGTTTTGATGTTTCATCTTAGATGCATATGTGTGCATATGTAGCCTCATTATACTTACATATGTATACAATCTAATAGGGTATAAACATGTTTCATATGTTCAACTTATCATATCGTGTTGTTTAGGGCATTTACTTATCATCAATTCATTTTATTGACTTAGATTAGGGTTACTACCCTTAATCAGGTGGTCAAGCATTCACTATGATATATCACACCATGATTTATGATCAGATACATAATATCAATAGTAAAAACCATTATGGGTCAAATAGGCACTTTAATAATTATACTACAATATATGCCACTAATATTGCCCGATCTACAACAACCGACATGTATAGCTTCTAATATGATACTCATTCGTTATAAGTATCAAATCTTAGATATAACATTTTTTTGGTATTCTATACTCCAGTAGCTTCACATAGGTATCTTATACATTCAAAACAAACCTATGGATCATATGATATTATTTAAACAACTAATTAAATTTGTTGGGTTTAAATGGATCTGGGTAGGATCCCCTTTGGGAAGGATCCACTTGACATGCAATCCCCCCATTCTCAGCAGCTCGCTGGGGGATTGCACCTCCTCTATTTCCCCTGTTAAATAGGGGACATCTGTTTGGCTATGGTCGAAAGAAAATGGGTGGTCGTCCGGTCACCCTTGGACTCCAGGAAGATCTTCTCCAACCGCATCAGCCCTCCAAAACCTAGTCAGATCTAGCCCCTTTCTCTACCTTCTTCCTATCTAATCTCGAGCACCACCACAAGGAGGGACGGCAGCCAACCTAGGACCTGGTCGTTGGATCCAAGTAGACGGCTACGGCCATTGCGGCTCCTCAAAGGAGAGCGGTGACGCCCAAGGAATCCATGGCTTTAGGGCATCAATGTGTTGTTATAGGTGGTCGAGTCAGGGTTGAAGGCATTGTGGGGTTATCGATAGCATCCTCAGAGCGGCTGTTGAAGAATGTGCAGTTGGAGATTGTGACTCTGTACCAATGGTGTAGACAATTAAGGCTTTGTCGATGTGGGTGATGAAGTCATTCATGGGAGGAGGACCTTGACAATGAGGAGGAAGGTATCAGATGGAGTCTGCTTATATAGGTGACGACCAAAGGTGACAGATCCCCTCATAGGATGCAGAAGGTCCCTGATTTGGTGGAAGTCATCCCGGCGTGGCAAGGGGGAAACATGTAGTAAAAGTAGGGTTTTGTAGATACTTAAACACTCGATTAATCAAACATGATAGCAAACTCTAGAAAAGAGTATGTGACATCAAACTAGGTCGGTGATAGGTAATTAAGTCCCATAAACATAGATAGATGTATTTCAAGTATTAAAGGTATGTTATTTAGGATTTTATCCTAAGCTTCCTTTCCTCATCACTTGAGGGCTCTAAGGTCATCTAAAAGATGCCAAACTTTACATGTTACCTAAATTGAGCATGAGAAATCTGTAAATTCAGTTACATTTCAACTTAAAAGTCATAACAATTCATTATTCCCTTTTTAAGACAAGTGCATACAATCCTCTAGGATTATTTAAAAAGGAGTAGGGGCTCATATTTGACAAAATTGAATTACAAATGGATTGATAATCTACAATTATCTTTGAATCAGTAGATCATGCTTTTAACATTATAATTAGGTCTTATTGTAACCTTAGGGGTCCAATTGAAGCATCTAGTTATAAATTTGAAAAATTATGTTAATTTGCATTGAAGTCCAACATTTGAATTTAATTAATGAAGAAAATTATGTTAACACTGTAACTTTATTTTATTTAAAATTGGGATGTTACACATGGAGTAGTAATCCTCTTCAACATTCAATCTTGTTTCTTGAAGTAGTGTGTATTATCATTTTAAATGGAATGTTAAAGATCTTGATAACCATGAATATCTAATTTTCTAATAGATTTTATAATTTAGGGTATCCTTATTTGGGATGATGCATTTACAAGCTCATATGATCCTAAAGAGTCTTCCATGACTACTCTTGCATGACTATACATTATCTAACTCTAACTAAGAACTTGTTCACATGTTTTGAATATTCATCGAAGAAGAAATAAATTGAAGATGGAGGTATAATCCCCAATGGATGAGTCATAATTTACTAAATGATCAAATTCTTGCCTTTTGTTGATTATGTCATCTTGCTATTCATAGTCACATCTACTATACTAGTGGGAAAATTAATATACATGTTATTGAATGATTTAAAGCCACTGTCAAATGTTATTAATTGATTTGTAGGACAAAGTTTGTTGGGATTTATAAAGGTTGTGATGCAACTAAAAATAACAAAATACAATAATTATATCCATAGTTGACATGATTTGTTGGAGTGGCCTATGTTAACCACGATAGATGTGAAGAAACCAGTAAAAATCTGAGTGCTACATAATGATGTTGTAAAGAAAACAAAAACTAGAACATAATGAACACCCAAAGAGGGGAGAGAGATAGAGATAGAGACTTTTTCCATGAAAATATAACTCATATTAGACCCTAATCTAATCTAAAATCACACCATATCATAGTAACCATAGCATAAGCTTTACCCAACACCCTATAAATGTAGTATAAGACACCTCTTTACTACATGTGATTTTTGGCTTACATGATCAATTAGATGTTTAGGTAATCTACTAACTCTAAATGAACGCAACATGGAGTGCAAGGCATAGCCTATGATATGGTAAGAGGAGTCATCCTATAATTGATTGGTAAGAGGCCAACAAAAATGGTAACAAAGTTTACAATAAGCATTTCTCTCTCCAATATGTTGTTAAGAGTTGGGCCTAGAGTATAAATGCTAAATGTTGATTTGTCTCCTACAAAGAGGCCTCATATACTACTACCTTTTGTTCACAACAACCACTAATCAAATAAATACTTGAAGTTCAAGTAGGAAATTCCACCTACTTCTCTATTATTTCATAAGTGCATAGTTATAGTTTCTCACTTTATTATTTTCCTAGGTCTATATTTTTGTCATTATCCTAGAATTTTCATTGATCTTCTAAGCGGGCATGTTTGGGGTGTTGGATTTAATCGAATCAATTTTAGACCCATGATCCTATTTTGACAAAATTATAGTTTTTTTAAAAATTTGCAAAGCTATGATTTATGTTTAGCAAATGCCAAAAAAGTGGAGTGGTGAAGACCTCAAAGACAAGGAGCCACACATCATATGTGTTGGACATCGGCATCCAAAATTTTTGAATGGGAGGCGGGGATGGAAATGGTATTGTGAAAAAAATCATACTCAATGATAACCGCACCACATTTTACATTGCATAACAACACCGAGAGGTTGTAATGTGGACATGGTTTATGATTTTTAAACATTACAGTCTGATGTAGTTATGGTTCTAGAAAAAAACCACAGATAAAAATGGAATCATAGATAAATACATTTTAAATATATATAGCTACACATAAAATACTAATCATATTATTTGTTGTATTCTCACATAGATGGCTAGATCTCTATTTTTGAATGGCATTGGTAAAGTAGTAAGAACTTTTATTTTTAAATGATTAAAGAAATAGTTGTTCTCTGTGTACAACTAGTAAACATATATCTCATTATATATGAAAATATAACCCAACATGTCTTTCTTATATATTTACTTAATATTTATATATGTATTTTTACAAACTTATATATTCAATTATATAATTTTAGCAAAGATTCATTGGATGAATTCTTATGTGTTCAGTTTATTTTATATTGACCAAGTTCATGTAGATCTTGAATAGAGATAGGAAAACGTTGAAAATGGGAAAGATAAATAACTAATGCGAGAATAGGTGTTTATTACTATAGATGTATTATTATTTATTGACTGAGAGATGTATATACTAGTGGAGATAAATCAAATTGAGAAAAATAAAGAAAGATAAAAATAATATGGAATGATAGAACGAAAAGAGTGTCAAGAAGAGGTAAATTATTTTATTAATCATCTTTTTCATAACTAATTAAAATATTCTATCATCCTCCCTCCACACCACATAAACATGTCTCTTGTATATCCCACATGCATCAACTCATAGTCATCAATAAAATCCTTGAAATCTTGCATGAGTCTTTTTGGTTGGCCCCCTACTTTCTTTCTATAAGAGATAATCTCATTAAAATCACCAAGTAATATATATGAGGAATAAAACTCTCTAATTAGCTTCCTCATCAAATCCTATGTTTTATATTTTTTTTTCTGATGATCAACCCAACCATATATGCAATGGCCCTCCACATTGCCCCTATCTCACCTTCCATCACTTTGTAAATGACATGATGTTGTGATTAGTTGAGAATCTCCACTTAAATTTACTTCCACTGATGGCCAATACCTCCCACTCTTCCCTCACTAGAGAGGCAAATCCCCTCAACAAAGCCATACTTTCTTTGGGCATCTTCCAAACTTTCCACAAATACCATAAATTCCATAATGAAAACCATATTTGGACTCTCCCTCCAGCACCATTACTAAAGGGCTCTTACATTGTCAGGGTGGCCTATCCCCTATTAGTTCCATCTAATAATTTTCATTGCTATTTGAAGAGTTGGGATAGCCCAACCTCCGCTACTTGGGTCTCAACGACCCTGGAAATATCACAACTTCCTCCTAGATAACTTTTTGCTTCTTTCCAATGTCTTATTGGCTCTATAGGTCATCAAGCTCCATACCACATTGGCACATTACTCTCTCTTCATTCCATATCATGCTGGTCCATTCAGTTTCTTCTTTCCAAATTTCCATCCTTGCTTCTCTACTCATCTTATAAATGAACAAAGGCCTCTTCTTCTTTTCTTGTTTTCCTTTCTACTTTTTGTGTTTCTCTACAGCTCCAACTTCCTTTTTCTTATGAGCATGAGTCACGGTCTTCTTTACTAGCTTCATGCCATCCTCCATATTCTTTCCTTCCTCACTGTAGCATCCCTGAAGATTTTTGGTCCAGACTACATATATGTCGAGATTATCTTGCCCTACCAGTTCTTCATCCTCCATCCCTACCTTAGGTACTTGCTTAGCTAGCTTTCCCTTCTCCCTCAATGCAAAAGATCTTCAATAGAGTGTTGGATTATCCTTTCCTTACTCTTCATGAAATCCTACTTTTCCATCGCCTCTGAGAAAGAAACTTGAATTTGGGTCTCATGTCAAGTATCCACTAGCTTTCCCACATGATACACTGATGATGCCTAGTCATTCTCCATTCCTTCTTATTCCTTGTTCCTTATTCCTTTCTTGGAGAAATGGTTCTACTCTCATGGCTTATGTACCCTTCATACTCCTTTTCTTATTATGGTTTTCCTTTGAGATCTGTGGCTCTCTAGATGTGGTTGCACCCATTCATTCCTTCATTGTCTTATTGTTTGAATGTATAGACCCTTCCTACTCCCAACTACTTTTATCACCTGATTTCATGTTTTTGGGTCTATAAACAAAGGTTAATTTCCTTCTAGTCCATTTCCTTTTTTTTGCTTACAAGAGTTATTGTTTTCTTTGGTGATGCTTTCAACCCCGATCCTCATTGCCTTGCTTGGTCATCTTCTTCATTCATCAGTTAGTCCTTGTCCACATGCCCTAGAAGTCCACAAAATAACACAAATTGGATATTTTCTTGTACTTGATCTCTAGATATTCAACCTTTCCTAGTTGGCCTTTTACTCATAGTACACACTTCAATGGTTGTGATGCATCTAGTAGGATCCTCACCCTTATCAATGATTCCAATCCCAATTCATCTCTGTCTATCTACAGAACCTCTTTGGGTCTCCCAACCACTTCCTTGACAATCTTTACTTATCTAAACCCCATGGGAAACCCATAAATCCTTGCCCCAAAGGGCTTAGATACAACATTACATTTCCTACTTGTTTGTCTCCTTCAATATCTTCAAGGATCAACAATTTTGGTCAAAATTCCATGGTGCCCCACCAACTACCTTCCATTTATCTTTCCAATGCATAAACATTATCATAAAAACTTTGTCTTAAAGTTTCATATATAAAACTTTATTCTCTAATGCCCAATCATGGGTGAACTTTCATTTCATGGCCCAAAAATGCAAAGGCCTGACTGTGAGAAGCCTCACGACTAGGGTTAGTTCTTTGGGTGTGTCTGCCTCTTCATCATCTTTATGTGCTATCTCAATTGGTTCTTCCTCTTCCTTCGTCAATTATAACCGAAAGCATCTATCCTCTACTGACAACACCCTCACAGAGACAAGACTAGGAGAAGAGACATGCATTGGACCAGCAAGAGAGGGAGAAATCATGCGGGAGAAGAGGCCTAGCACATGCAGAAACCCTAATTGCTAAAGTGCCTAAACAGCCACTCAAGAGAGGTCCATCAGTTTATATATCATCCCACCATCCTTGCTTAGTTAATTAGTCTTATTTTTGCAAGGATAATATAGGTTTAATTCTTACCTCTTCTTCTTACATTCCATCTTAGTCTAATCACCAAAAGAAAGTTTAAATCCTTGAAACCTATACTCTACGCTAGGAACCTACTCAAAATAAGCCTAACTCTAATGCCCCTATCGCTTTATATGGATTGAACCTGACTTACTGCATTCTCTATACTACATACATAGTCATGTCCTTGTAAATCTATTATCAAGAGTGTGTCTAAATTTGGAAATTATAATTACTGTTGAACTTATTGTGTCCTAGAGGTGTGATCAGCTACCATTGTGGTCGATTATTGACCTTCGCACTCATGTTTGTATGATATTTATGCATCATGATAAGACCACTACCCTTCTTCATCATCGGACCACCATATTTTTTCAAAATTTTTGCAACAAGTGCCAGATGTTTGTCTTAGGCCCCCCTCATATCTTCTTCAATCTTAAAAAATAGTAATATAGATATTTTGCTAAACCTTTCTTCTACTCTTCAAATAGGCATTACAATTATCCTTGAACCTCTTGTTTTGTATTGCAAAGATGATAAATTATCACCCTTATCCGTATATAATGCGCAAAAAATCTAGATCTATCTTTGAATCTTGATGTTTCTTTTCTTTTTCCTTGGCATCAAATGATTCTATTGAACTCTTATTCACTACTGTTTAAAAACACTTTTTCATGCAAACATAATTCGTACCAAAAAATCCTAATTTGTATGTATACCTCCTCCATTATGCAGTCTTCATTTGCAAAGAAGATACATGGTCACCATGTTTACTCTATCTCTATTACATTCTAGTACTAGAGCACTTCATCCTATGAGATCGACATCATCCCTTAGAATGACAATAGTTAATTATATGACTAATTATATTTACTTTCTCTTAAGGAGTATAAACTATAAATGTATACCATATGAAAATATCTAAATGATGTTTTTCAACCAACTTCTAACTTAACTAAAATTGCTAGGGTTATGTAAACCCTAATTTCACTTTATATTTTTCTAGGTATTTTGCTTAATATTTGAATAGTTAATGTTTGAGTATAGCTTGAATTTTGATTGACTAAGTTCAAAGCATGTTTCATGTATATGTTTATATTAATTTCAAAAGAAGGAAAAAATCATATATCAAAAAATTTGGCATGTATGAAAAGTTTTTAGAGTTAAACAAAACGTATAGCATCAGTCGATGTGAGGATTGCATCGATCAGTCATAATGATTTGAGGGATTGTTTTCAACATGTTTTAAGCGGAAGCACCCATCAAGCTAATTCGATCAATGTCAGGCCACATTGATTTGACTACTTTCATTGATGTCAGGCCCCATCAAGTAGACTGTTTAATTTGAATTGTTACATGAATCGAAGCTAGAACCTATCATTTTGGAGTTCTTTGACCAGTGTTTTGGATGATGATCCGACAATTGGGTTGATTCCTCCAGTAGGTTGATTCCTCATGTAGGTCAATGTCGTCTATACACCCAATAATGAAAATTTTAATATCTTTAAATCTACTAAAATAAATGGTTAGAAATCAAAACCTAGTTTCATTTTATCATTACTTGGTTGTATCAAACCCTAAAATTGAGCTTCAATAATAGAAAAAGTGGTTTGGGGCAAAAAAATGGGAAGAAGAAATAAAGAATAGGAACATGTAGATAAATCATTTGAGGTAAATCATTTTTATTCAATTCTTCCTCCCTTCTCACCCTAATCCGTGGTAAAATTAGTTTCATATATGACACATACTTTTTAGTCAGTATTTGTTTTACATTATGCATACAAAACAATCCATACTCTTACATATATATTCTTGATGGAAACATATTGACTTTTGATGACCTAATACTTTGTTGTATTCTTATTTTTCCCCTTGGTGGGTGAATGATAGATCATGAGAGTTTTATGCACAAGTATGATAATCAATGAAAAATTCATAAGAAGATAATTAGGGATGAAATAATAATGATTTTACTAAGCTCCACCTAGGAGCTTGATGCAACTTTACTAAGTTCAAAGTTTATGTGGAATACTTCTTCCTTATATTTTTTTATAGTAGGGGTCAAGTACTCATGATGAAATCTACTAAAGTTTGTGCATGTTCCAAATGAACACATGGGTTGTGTGTGGTCATATACAATGGTTTGATATTAATTCTTTTGTCTCAAAAAGAATTGGAGTGTGTGATCAAATTTTCTCTTGGTTTTTGGTCGTCACAAATTTTCCCACATATACCAACCATAGAAAAATACTTGACATGCCCTAGTGTGTTTTATCTTTTTTTTTGGCATGTTAAGAAAAGTTATTCTTGATAATCATGAATTTCTAATTTTCTAATAGATTTTATAATTTAGGGTATTCTTGTTTGGGATGATGAATTTACAACCTCAAATGATCTAGAAGAGTCTTCCATAACTACTCTTGCATGACTATAGATTATGGAACTCTAACTAAGAATTTGTTGACATGTTTTGAATTGTCATCGAAGAAGAAATAAATTAGAGATAAAGGTACATTCCCCAATGGATGAGTCTAGATTTACTAAATGATCAAACGCTTGTCGTTTGTTGATTATGTCATCGTGCTATTCACAATCCCATCTATTGTACTTGTGTGCCAATTAATATACATGTTATTGAATGATTTAGAGCCACTGTCAAATGTTATAAAATGATTTGGAGCTCAAAGTTTGTTCAGATTTATGGAGGTTGTGATGCAACTAAAACACTACAAGCTGAAACAAAAACATACAATAATATTATGCATAGTTGACATGATTTTGTTATAGTGGCCTATGCTAACCACAACACATATGAAGAATCAAGTAATAATTTGAGTGGTGCAGAATGATGTTGTAAGAAAACATAAACTAGAGTGTAAAGAACACCCAAAGAAGAGAGAGAGAGAGAGATAAACTTCTGCAATGAAAATATAACTCATATCGGACCTTAATTTGAACTAAAATCACATCCATACTGTAGTAACCATAGCATAGGCTTTATCCAACATCCTATAAGTGTAGTATAAGATACCTCCTATAGTAGATGTGATTTTTCTCTTATGTGATCAATCAGATGCTTAGGTAATATACTAACTCTTAATTAACCCAACATTGATTGCTAGGCATAGTCTATAATTTGATAAGAGGAGCCGTCCTATAATCATTTAGTAAGAGGCCAACAAAAAATGGTAACATAGTGTACAATAAGCATTTCTCTCTCCATTATTTTGTTAAGAGTTGGGCTTAGACTCTAAATGATGAATGTTGATCAGTCTCCTACAAGGAGGCCTCATATACTACTATCTCCCGTCCACAACTTCCACTAGTCGACTTTTTTTAGGGAATCCACTAGTCGACGAAATACATAAAGCTCAAGTAGAAAGACATGCCTACTTCTCTATTATTTCATTTAAGTGCATAGTAATAGTTTCTCTCTTTATTAATTTTCTAAGTCTATATTTCGGGTGATTATCCTAGGATTTTCATTTGGTCTTCTAAGGTATGAATTGTTGGATATAATTGAAACAACTTAAATTTCGTGATCCTAATTTAATAAAATTATATGTTTTTGAAAATTTACAAAGCTACAGTTTATGTTTGGGAAATATCGAAAAAGGCGAAGTGGTGAAGGCCTTAGAAACAGAGCCACACATCAACCGTGTTGGACATCAACATCCGATAGTCTTGAATGAGAGGTAGGGATGGAAATGGTGTTGTGAAAACATCCTATTCAATGATAATTGTGCCATATTTTACATTGCATAACCATACCAGGTGGTTATAGTGTGGACGTAGTTTTTAATTTTGAAATATTACTATGTAATGCGGTTATGGTTTTAGAGATAAAAATCACACCATAGATAATTCATTTTAAGTGTATATAAGTACACATAGAATGTTGATCACATTATTTGTTATTTTTTTATGAGAATATCGGTGGTACCAGATTACATTAGAGGACCACGACTACGTTCAGAGACGACGCAGGGTTAGAAGAGACTGTAGATCATTTTGTAGATCATCACTACATAACCTCTTGGGTTTATATTGCACACAGTTCCGTAAAGAATGCATTTTGCCCGATCTACAGTTCACGTGAGACCAACTCTGGAAACATGATTGAATGTGTATAGCATAATTATTTTTAAATATTATACTGTTTATTACAAAGATAAAAGTGAACCGACCATCTGGTATTATGATGCTCTCAATTAGCGAACCACTCGCCTGTGCAGTACAGTATATAACGTGTCGTCATGAATGTTGTGATTTTCAAACTATAACCTGACATGAGCAACTGCTTATGAACAACAAATCGTATGAAACATTTTAGTCGTTTTTGGATTTGATACTTGTGCTAACATTTTAGTCGTCTTTTGTTTGCTTATGAATGAATAGATAACAAAGCCGACTTACACTGATGCTATAAACAAATGTAACAAAATGCCATAGAATTAGCATCAGCGACAGTTTACGTTATATCAGGTAGACATGATTACCATCCTATACCCTTGTTAAGACTCGCGTACTTTTTCAATTATTTTTGAACAGGGAAACACAGTCTGCCAATGGTATCTCGTCTTTGGAGGTGGGGTTTTGCATGCAAGGACACTGTTCGGTTAGTCACACTTGTATCCGTAAAATCCTTGCTCTTTAAAATCTGGTAAAGCAGAATCTTAGGGATGGCAACTGGTTAGGATGTTGCTATTCATGGTACCTCCGCCACCGCTTGAGTTTACAACGGTTATCCAGCCAACTTAACACCCAACAACCAAATGGAAGTTTCCATCCATTCTAGTGAATGATGGCGTGAAAGTTCTAATTGCAATGGAGTGTTTTTTCAAGACATCCTGAACTCAGTTCCGGTTGTTCGGTCTATTATAAGGAAAATGATATACAGCTCCAAAGTTGGATCAGAAACGGGACCAATTTTAGAAGTTAGTGACCTGCTGCTGCACATGTTGGCTGACTGACGACCCATTCAGATGCTCACTTTGTGAAAAAAAATAGTGACTCAGTTGATCACATCTTCTTCAAGTGTATCTTTTCAAAAAATATCTTCACACATTTTTCACAAAACTGCCTTCCTGACCTCAAAGAAGCTACTTTTCCCTTACAAATCACACCAAATAGACTTTAAAAAAAATTCAAAAGCAGTGATATTTTCACCACAATCAGTTGGAATCTCTGGAAAGAAAGAAACAACAGAATTTTCAACAACAAAAAGAATCTGGAAAAAAATATTATATCACAAATAGATGCAGATCTTTACATTCTAACAAAATGCAGGTAACCTAGCTGATGATGGACATGACGAATCAGATGAATGAGAATCAGAAGCAAAATTTCTGTGTGATCTCAAAGCTATGGTGGACGATGAAACAGGTGTCAGTATAGTTCAGCAAAAACTGTGATTTCTTTCTCGAGCGGATGCATTTTAACAAACTTAGGATTATCTTCTTCATAACATCTAGAGGCATGTTAAGGGGTGCCTCCCCCACTTTATCAAAACATTGCTTTATCTTATCTAGGCTTGCATGCTTTCAGTTTTATTCTCTAGTTTTTGATATTTTCAACATCCTGTAAGGTACTCACATAAGCAGGTTTTGCTTGCTTGATGTGCATTCAATATATGACATAACCTTTCCTCAAAAAAAAATAGTTTTCAAAGATGAGAGAATTTATGTTCTTCCATATAAGCCAACAGATAACCGCATGCAACCCTCATCAACCTTCCTTATTACTCATCAACTTAAGATTATATCCAATCCTGGTTTCAAGCGAATAGGAGGCAAAGAAATATGGCGCATCTATCGAAAGAAGAACATTCATGTCTATTTAACATCAGCACAATCACCCAAGGCATGGAGAGTAGTTTCATAGGCCAATTGACATCTCGAGCCTAGACGGTGTGAGTTTCTTCTTTAGCCGTAAGTCATTTGTTAGCAATATATTCCTCTAGCTGAGCCACAGGTGATTCTTCACCCTATGCGGCATGGGTAAGTCCCAAATTTTGGAGAAGGGTAAGGTTTGAACTCTGAATGCGAAAAAAATTGTAATTTGAAAAGATTATATATGTATTCACTAGTTAGAATGGTCATTGACATGAATCAAGATTTTGGTTTTTCTGCTATGTAATATGTAAAAATTATTGTTATTTCGTATTGTTTGTATTGTTATTTTTATATAATATACACAATTTTATAATTTTTTTACAATGCTTATATGATTAATAAAAATTATTCATAATGTGGTATGGTGTGGTGTGGTGTGGTGTGGTGTGATGCGTTGTTGTTAACTTTTTTGATGCTGCAGATATGTTTTGATATTAAAAAGCACATGTGCCATTCTTTACCATGGTATAATTATAATTTTAGTATAAACCATACGATAAGACCATTGCCGTCCCAAATGGGTAGTGAACAACCCACTTTTATTCTTTCACAGAATTTGAAAGATTCCTTGATTTCTCCAGCTATAGTAAACTAAATTTAAAGTTTATTCTGTTAGGTTAAGAAATGCAATCACTACAATTAAATACACCGAAACAAGTGTAGTATAAGGTACCGCCTATACTACAAGTGATTATTTGCCGAGGTGATCAATGAGATGCTTGAAATTTAAGTAGGAAGACCCTCCAACCTCCATGGCTTTTAACGCTGCCACTCCAAAATTCCTGGCCTTGCTCCTCCGCCTCTCTGCTTTCTCGTCAACGCCACCCAAAACCTCCTTCACTGCATTAGCCACCACCTCCTTATTTACCTGCACCCCAGCCTTGTATTCTTCAGACCAAACTGTAGGTTCCTTTGCCCCGAGGGACACGGCGATGCCCAGCTCGTCGACCACGACTCTCTCATTGAGGAACTGGTCAGCGAAGAGCGGCCACGTGATGAGCGGCAATCCAGAAGTGATGCCCTCAAGAACAGAGTTCCACCCACAGTGCGTCAGGAAGGCGCCCGTTGACACGTGCGATAGAATCAGCAGCTGTGGAGCCCAGCCTCGAATAATTAGGCCCCTCTCGACGTCAGACTGTTCCCCTCCTGATTTCCCAACCCTTTCTTCCAGCTCGCCTAGCCACTCCATCTCCGGCGCCGTCTTGACCACGAAGATGAAAGGCCGGCCGGATTGTTCCAGCCCTAGGCCTATCTCTTTCAGCTGCTGCGGCGTCAGGCGAGCCACGCTGCCGAAGCTTGCATACACGACCGAGCGGGGTTCTTGGGACCGTAACCACTCCAAGCAGCGACCTTCACTGATGGCGGACATGTTTCCCCTGGTTTCGGAGAAGGAAGAGTGGTATATCTGCTGCTCCTTCTGCTGACCATGTCGACGGTGATGAAGGATCGAGAGGGGTCCAAGTGTCCAGACCTTTTTGCCTGTGGCGGCTTCATAGGCCCGTACGGCTTCTGGCTCAAGGGCATCGAAGGAATTGATGACTACGCCGTCGGCCGCCAGCTCGGCCTCCCGGATCTGCCGGTACCGCTCCAAGCGCCGTCGCTGATGAGGCTCGTCCTCAACCTGCGACGTATCTGGCGCCTGGAAGAGGGTCGGGAGCTGGCCTCGAGTAACCTCGACGCGGCGTCCTCCGGGGAGGCCTGGGATACGGAACGGCTCGGAGTTGGAAGGGACCAGCTCGTGGGTACGAGATTCGTGGAGGTTGTGCCAGCAGAGGAGCGGAAGGACGCCAAAGCCGTGGAAGACGAGCCTCGGGACCTGCAAACTCCGCGCCAGGTCGACCGCCCAGTGGTGACTGAAGTCCGCGATCATGCAGCTGGGTGGCGGGTGCTGGGACCGGAGGTGGCGTTCCAGCGGTTCTCCGAGCATGGAGGCGGCGCGGATGAGGCTGGGCATGTGCTCCTTGCCAGGGAGGAGGTCGACGCTCTCGCATCCGTCTGGGAGGCCAACCTCGGCGCAGGGTAAAGGGAGCACCACGAACCGCAGCTGTGGGAGCTCGGTGGACAGGCGGCGGATGGTTGGGTCGATACGGGCGGCATTGACAGGGGTGGTGACCAGGCTGACGACCGCACGGCCGCCGCCCTGCCGCGCTAGGAGCTCCGCCATATCCACCATCGGGATCATGTGGCCAGACGCAAACAGCGGGATGAGGACGAAGTGGGCTTCTTCGTTCTGCGGGAGGTTGTGGACGTGGCGGCTGATGAGTGTCGAGGCGGGGCTAGAGCTGGAATCCATGATCATGTTCAATTGAATCATCGTCTTCCGAAACAATTGGAAACGACACACTATTTTATAAAACATAAATGCTAGGTGGACACTGGGACCCAAAACAAAACTCAAGCAATCTCCACCATGTATTACAACGTACAACAAATAAAGATGGGTCAGCAAACCTCTTTATAAAAGAGATCTGCTATACAAAGTCATTCCCAGACACAACGAATTTTGGCATACATAGCATTTTCCTTTATAAAAAGATCGATTGATAATAAAGGGCGGCTGGAAAGTCAAATTCTCCTTGGATCGTGAAAGAAGACAAGGGACTTTTCCAGGATCGTGGAGAGAGCATCTGTCTCCAAACTTTTTGCAGGTACGAACACTAAACCAGTCGGGATGAATAAGGTTCAAAACTTATTCACGCGCACTCACCAAAAAGCGTGTTTTGATGTGCGCATCCCGCTCTCTAAACCACCCGGTCTGCCGCCAACACTGTGCATTGCCCCAAGCCCCCTTTCAGCGCTTGTCCCCTCGCCTACGCCCTACATCGGGACCGCCAACCTAGTGGCAAGTCATGCAAGTCAGCGAAAAGCGACCCGCTAACCCTACTGACCCGGTCCCGCATGTTTTGTGTTGGATTTTCCCCCAAAACGCCTCCACTCCCGCGCCCTTCCTTCTCCTCCTCGCGCCTGGTCTTCCTGCTCCCACTCCCCGGTCATCCACCGCCTGGGACCGCGTCGCGCCTGGTCTTCTTGCTCCCGTGCCTATACTTCTCCTACTCGTGCCTGGTCTTCCTGCGCCTGTACTTCTCCTGCTCCCTTCCTGCTCTCCGCCTGCTCCCTGTGCCTAATCTTTCTTCTTCCTGGTCGTTCTTCTCAAACATGGATTTCCAGCAGAACTCCGACGACGATTTTCAGTCGACCCCAGTTTTACCCACTCAGGGAATGCGGACAAAGAGGTCGTCTAGGAGGAGACGCGAAATAGGGGCGAAAAGAAGGATGGCCGTAATTGGCAGAGCTCGTCTACCGGCGACATCTCTTCCACCGGCGACAGTGGGTCCACCGGCGACAACTTTTCCCCCATAGACAGCAGCTCCCGCACCTGACACAATAGACACAACGGCTCCACCACCGGCTAGAAAAAGAAAGATGACCTCATCCGGCTCTACAACGAAGAAGTCTACTTCTGAAAAGGCCACAACTGCTCCACCACCGGCGAGAAAAAGAAAGATGACCTTGACCGGCTCTACAACGAACAAGCCTACTTCTGAAAAGGCCACAACTCCTCCGCCGAAAATAACAACTGGCAGCACATCTCGCCTACAGTAAGAGAGAACCAAGAAGAGTCAGAGAAGGAAAAAATGGGCGGAGAAAATGGCGGAAGAACTCAACGAGGCAGAACCATCTGATGCAGATAAGCAGCCAAAGTGGTTGAAGTCTAGGTGTTCGTGGAAAATCTTCAAAGACATATACAACACTTTCAGCGAAGAAGAACAAGCCATCTTTGCAAAAACACCTTTCAAATGCCTACTTGACATCAGACGAGTACCAGTTAATGACACGATGCTGATAGAGGATCTGGCATCGTGTTTCAACAACCAAGATGGGACATTCAACTTTAGGAATCAGAGATTGGAGTTCATTGCAGATTAAATAAGACAGCTTCTGGGCAGTCTTCCGGAAAGAGGTATTAATTTTGTTTAACACTGCCTATGTACATATCATTGCGCTCGTGTAGGTTTAATTGTGCCTATTTACTTTCCATTGCTCCCTTATATGTTATATTGTGCCCATATAACTTCCCTTGAGCCAACATACTTTTAATTTTGCCCCTATATCTTTTGTCGCGCCCATATAGCTAATGCGCCCATAGAATTTGCACTGTGTGCATAAATGTTCTAAGGCGCCCATAAATGTTATAATGCGCCCATATAGGTTTACACCCAATATAAGTTCCACTGCGTCCATTTTAGGTGTCATTGCGCCCATGTAGGTGCCAATGCGCCCATTTAGGATCCAATGTGACCATTGAGCCTTTTAAAGACCAATGAACGTCCCATTGCGCCGATTTTATGTTTCATTGTGCCCATTTAGGTGTCATTGCACCCATTTAGGTGTCATTGTGCCCTATATAACTTGCTTTGAGCCAACATATGTTTTATTGCCCCATGTGGGTTCCATTGTGCCAATGTGTGCCCCACGACGCCCATAAAAGGGTCATTGCGCCCATTTTAGGTTTCATTTCGCCCTTATATGTTATATTGTGTCCATATATCTTCCCTTGCACCCATTTTAGGTGTCATTGCACCCATGTAGGTGTCATTGCATCCATTTTAGGTGCTAATGCGCCCATTTAGGATCCAATGTGCCCATTGAGCCTTTTAAGACCAATGAATGTCCCATTGCGTCGATTTTATGTTTCATTGTGCCCATTTAGGTGTCATTGCGCCCATTTAGGTGTCATAGTGCCCTATATAACTTGTTTTGAGACAACATACATTTTATTGCCCCATGTGAGTTCCATTGCCCCATGTGGGTTCCATTGCGCCATTGTGTGCCCCACTTCGCCCATAAAAGGGTCATTGCGCCCATAAAAGGGTCATTGCACCCATTTTAGGTTTCATTGCGCCTTTATATGTTATATTGTGCCCATATATCTTCCCTTGCACCCATTTTAGGTGTCATTGCGCCCAAGTAGGTGTCATTGCACCTATTTTAGGGGCAATGCGCCCATTGCACCGATTTTGTGTTTCATTGTGCCCATTTAGGTGTCATTGTGCCCATGTATGTGTCATTGCGTCCATATAAGATGCAATACGCCCATGTATGTCCATTGCGCCAATGTGTGCCCCATTGCGCCCATAAAAGGGTCATTGCGCCCATAAAGGTGTCATTACACCCATACGGGGGGTCATTGCGCCTATATAACTTGCTTTGAGCCAACATACGTTTAATTAAGCCCATGTGGGTTCCATTACGCCAATGTGTGCCCCATTGTGCCCAAAAAAGGGGTCATTGCGCCCATTTTATGTTTCATTGCGCCCATACAGGGGGTTTGGTTCCATTGTGCCAATGTGTGCCCCATTGTGCCCATAAAAGGGTCATTGCGCACATTAAGGTGTCATTGCACCCATACGGGGGGTCATTGTGCCTATATAATCTTCCAATGCACTTATGTACGTCTCATTGCGCACAACTACGTCCAATTGTGCCCATTTTTTTGTAATTGCACCCATATAATTTGCAATGGTCTTACACTACTACAGAAATAGCGTTCAGTGTCACTTTTCTGGGCGTCGGTTATTAAGGAAAACTGACGCCTATAATATCAGGCGTCGGTTATAGGCAAACTGATGTCTATATTCGAAGACCAGCCAGACACGGGTACCGCTTTGTATTCAGCGTCGGCTTACTATTACCAACCGACGCCTAAAAGCGCCCGCGAAATCCAATTTTTGAGCGAAAAAAATTTGAGCCACATACAGCGTCGGTTTTTTAACTATTCACCGACGCCTATTTAAAATGAAATTTTGCGCGAAAAGTTCCACTTTAGGTGTCGGTTATCCTTGGATAACCGACGCTGATAATAGTTCCCGCCAACTAATTTGGGGTCGGTTTTTTACTATCAACCGACGCTGAAGATAATAGGTGTCGGTTATCTTATATAACCGACACCGTTGCCCAACTTAATAGAGGCCCGATCACCCGACTCTTCCCCCTTTCTTCATGTTTCATCGATTCTGTGCGCTAGCTCATCGCCGCTCTCCCAAAATCGCCGCCTGCTTCTTCTCGCTCGCCGCCGACGATCCGTGCTGCTGCTCTGCATCGCCGCCGCCGCCCGCCGTCTTCCTCCTTGTGCCGCCTCCGCCCGCTCCTTCCTCCCTGCTCCTTGTGCCGCCGTCGCTTCCTCCCTGCCTGGGTGCCGCCGTCGGTTGTCTTCTTCCTTGGCTCCAGCCGCCGCCGTTGTCTTCTTCCTGGAGCTCGTCGCGCCTGCCCTGGGCCGCCGTCTCTTCCTTGCCTCCAGCCTTGTTCTCAAGCAGGTACCTGCCGACCTACCCAGGAGGCACCCAGGCACCTAGGGTTTGCCCAGGCGCCCATCCTAGTTAGGCCTCTGGGATGCCTGGGCGATGCTTGGGCTACGCTAAGGCACAATGCTGCTGTGTATTTTTTTTTAAATTAAGTTATTTACTGATTTGTGTTTATTTATGTACTGATTTGTATTTATTTATGTATTGTTTCAGGAATTAATTGATCATCTGCTGTTGTCTGCCGTCTCCCTGACTGTCGCCTGCTCACCTGCCTGCTTGCCTGCCTACTCGCCTACCCTCCGTCTCGTCCAAACAGAGGTAAATCCTATTTTATTACACTCCTTGATCTTTAATCACATAGACTTAATCAACATTGCTACTTGTATGATCCTAGTGATTATTATACTGTTTGTATGATCCTAGAAAGTGAACAATCATTGTTCTTTATATTACTTGTACATTGGTATAAATTAGAATGAACAATCACTAAATTATATATTGTTTGTATGGAGTCCGACTTTGCTGTAGATATCTATTATTGTGTTTGTTGGCCTAGAAACCCGTCCAAGATTTACTCATTAGGAGTAAATCTTGGATAGTCCCCAGTTTGGGATTGTTCTTGAACACCTAATCTCACTTAGGATGTAAGTGTATAATGTGTATTGGGTTTTCGAGAAAATTTCGGTAGCATTTCCCCGTTTGTTCTCTAAGTACATATGTACTTAGAGAATAGCGGGGAAATGCTGCCGAAATTTTCTTGAAAACCCAATACACATTATACACTTACTAGTGAGATTAGGTGTTCAAGGATGGGATAGGTGGTACACATTTATTATATATAAGAATGACATCAAATGTGTTTGTTGGCCTAGAAACCCGTCCAAGATTGACTCATTAGGAGTAAATCTTAGATAGTCCCCGGTTTGGGATTGTTCTTGAACACCTAATCTCACTTAGGATGTAAGTGTATAATGTGTATTGGGTTTTTGAGAAAATTTTGATAGCATTTCCCCGTTTGTTCTCTAAGTACATATGTACTTAGAGAACAGCAGGGAAATGCTGCCGAAATTTTCTTGAAAACCCAATACACATTATACACTTACTAGTGAGATTAGGTGTTCAAGGATGGGATAGGTGGTACACATTTATTATATATAAGAATGACATCAAATGTGTTTGTTGGCCTAGAAATCCGTCCAAGATTGACTCATTAGGAGTAAATCTTGGATAGTCCCCGGTTTGGGACTGTTCTTGAACACCTAATCTCACTTAGGATGTAAGTGTATAATGTGTATTGGGTTTTTGAGAAAATTTCGGTAGCATTTCCCCGTTTGTTCTCTAAGTACATATGTACTTAGAGAACAACGGGGAAATGCTGTCGAAATTTTCTTGAAAACCCAATACACATTATACACTTACTAGTGAGATTAGGTGTTCAAGGATGGGATAGGTGGTACACATTTATTATATATAAGAATGACATCACATTATACACTTAGGATGTAAGTGTATACCCTAATCTTTTCCTAATATATACTTGTTTCCTAATATATACTTGTTTTCTCTTTGATCATAGAATGGATAGATCATGGATGTCCATTCGTAATCATTGCACCCCAGAGTTTATATCTGGTCTTGATCAGTTTATTAGATTTGCCGAGGAACATAGGAAAAAACCTACATATAGGTTCTACTGTCCATGTAGGCATTGCGGTAACAACTTGAAAGTCAACACTGGTGAGGAAATCAAAAGTCATGTCATGTGCAACGGGATTGTACAAGGATATACAGAATGGCACTGGCATGGAGAGATTTCAAAATCGAAACCAGTAGATGTCGATAGCAGTGCTTGGGTGGAAGAAGAAATTGCCTCTAATGACGTAAATGTGAACGAACCAGTTCCAGCAGACATCGTTGATGGGATGCTGGATAGTTGTAGGGTAGAGCACACCGATCCACCTCCTATCTTTAGAAACATTGTGCATGATGCTGAGATACCATTATACACAGGTTGTGTTAAGTTTACGAAGCTTAGCGATGTGTTGAGATTGTATAAGTTGAAAGCTAACAATAGATGGAGCGACAAAAGCTTCACTTCATTGTTGACTTTGTTGAAAGAAATGCTTGTTGAAGGAAACGAGCTGCCAATCTCAACATACCAGGTAAAGAAAATGTTGTGCCCAATGGGAATGGAGGCCAAGAAGATACACGCATGCCCGAATGATTGTGTATTATTTCAAAAGGACTATGTAGATTTGAAAGATTGTCCAAAATGTGGTGCGTCACGGTATAAATTGACAACTTCGGGGGAGTCCAAAACTGGTTCTCCTGCCAAGGTATTGTGGTATCTACCTATAATATCACAGTTTCAATGCTTGTTTGCAAATTCGAAAGATGCGAAGAATTTGAGGTGGCATGCAGATGTTAAGAAAAATAATGATGGGATCCTACGACATACGTCTGATTCCCCACAGTGGAAGAAGATTGATCTATTGTACCCCAAATTTGGTGAAAAAGATAGGAATCTAAGACTTGGGCTTTGTACAGATGGGATGAATCCGTATGGGACATTAAGCAGCCAACATAGCACTTGGCCAGTCATGCTTGTTATATACAATCTTCCTCCCTGGATGTGTATGAAAAATAAGTACGTTATGTTGTCGTTGTTGATATCGGGCCCTAAACAACCCGGAAATGATATCGATGTTTATCTTGAACCTTTGATTGATGACTTAAAGAAACTTTGGGATGAAGGTGTGATGACCTATGATGCTTTAGCAAGAGAGACATTTCGTTTGCACGCTATGTTGTTTTGCACTATTAATGACTTTCCAGCATATGGGAATTTGTCTGGATATAGTGTCAAAGGAGCTAAAGTGTGTCCTATATGTGAAGAAAACACTGATTCAATAAGACTAAAGCATGTCGGCAAGACTGTATATCTTGGTCATCGAAGGTTTCTTTCAAAATTCCATCCATAACGTAGGAAGCGCAAAGCATTCAATAGATGGAATGATGAACGGAGTGCACCTAAACCTATACCAGGGGATGTTGTTTATGAAAGAGTAAAAGACATTGTCAATGAATTTGGTAAGAAATCACAATGTAGTATGGCCACACGGAGTGACAATTCTTCATTCAAGAAGAAGTCAATATTTTGGGATCTTCCTTATTGGAGTTCTTTGACAGTCAGGCATTGTATCAATGTAATGCACGTTGAGAAAAATGTCTATGATAGCATCATTGGTACTCTGTTAAAAATACCAGGTAAGAGTAAAGATGGGATAAAATCCAGACTGGACCTACGTGAAATGGGAATAAGGTCAGAATTAACAGAAATTACGTGAAATGGGTAATAAAAGAACATACTTACCTCCCGCTTGTTACACGTTGTCTAGAAAGGAGAAGAAAACTTTTTGTGAATGCTTGGTAAATGTTAAGGTGCCACATGGTTACTCATCCAACATCCGTAGATTGGTATCAATGAAAGATCTCAAGTTTATAGGTCTTAAATCTCATGATTGTCACACTCTAATGCAACAAATATTGCCCGTGGCAATTCGATCTATATTGCCGAAGCATGTAAGGTTTGTAATTACCAGACTTTGTTTCTTTTTCAACAGTCTATGCAGCAAAGTTATTGACCCTGATACTCTCGATAATTTGCAAAGAGAAGTGGTTGTTACCCTATGTCAGCTTGAGATGTATTTCCCCCTTTCATTCTTTGATATCATGGTACATCTTGTTGTCCACTTGACTAGGGAAGTGAAAATGTTGGGACCAGTTTTCTTGCATTGGATGTATCCCTTTAAACGATACATGAGCATTTTTAAAGGTGATGTTCGAAACCGTTATCGGCCTGAAGGGAGTATTATTGAAGGTTATGTGGCGAGAGAGGTTATGGATTTTTGCAATGACTTTCTCAGTGGTAATGACACTCCTGATAATGACAAGAATATTGAGGAGGGCAAAGGAATTTTGGGATCACAGGTGAAAGTAATCAGCCGTGAGCAGTTGGAACAAGCTCACTTGTATATTTTACACAATATGGACGAAGTGAGTGTTTATATCGAGGAACATACCAATTTCATAAAGAGACAACATCCTCGAGCAAGTTCAATGTGGCTTGCTAGAGAGCATAATAAGACTTTTACTAAGTGGTTTGAAGATAAAGTCTTACATCAACTATCTCAAACACCAAATGATATTACAGAAACTATCAAATGCCTCGCCTTTAAACCAAAACCGAATGTTATGTCTTATGAAGGGTTTGACATTAATGGATTCACATATTACACAAAGCGCCAAGATGATAAGAGTGTCGTCCAAAATAGTGGGGTCACTCTTCAAGCGTCGACTATGTACTTTGCAAGTGCAAAGGATAAGAGTCCACGTGAAGCTAAAATGTCATATTACGATGTCATTGAAGACATTTGGGAGTTTGACTACATAGATTTCAAAATTCTGCTCTTTAAATATAATTGGGTTGATAACACCAAAGGAGTTATAGTGGATGAATTGGGTTTCACTTTGGTGAACTTTGAAAAGATTGACGAGAAGGGTGAACCATTCATATTGGCATCACAGGCGAAACAAATATTCTATATCGATGATCCTGCAAATGATAAATGGTCGGTTGTTCTTCATGGTAAAAGACAGCTCATTGAAGATCCTATAGATGAAGAAGAGTACTATGATAAGTATGATGACTCCAGTCCATTCTCAGTTGGGTTGCCAACTCCACAAAATATTGAAGCTAATGATGACTTATATGTGCGCGGAGATCACAATGAAGGATTGTTAATTGATAAAAGATCACAATTTTAGAGACATCTATGTTTATACAAATGCTAAATGTTTGCCTTTTTCTAGTTAATACAAATGCTAAATGTTTGCCTTTTTAATGACATTTTCAGATGGCTGACCATGATGAGCATGATGTCCATGATGAGCATGAAGTCCATGATGAGCATGCTGTCCATGACGAGCATGGCGAGGATACCAATGTAAGTTCTAAAAACATATCATGTATTTCTATAAAATTCATTATCTTCTAGTTATGTCATATATCCTATATTTCTATATTGGACTAATTCAGTGTGTTTATTTTTGTCAAATTTTAGGTTGATGATGCACATGTACCCACTGAAGCACTGGAGCAACTTGATGCGCAGCACCAAACACTTAACAAGAAAAGGGGCATCACTCTGTTGAAGAAGTTAATAGCACTAAGTGGCAGTGGATCCAAATTGGTTGTGGAGTTTGATAATGGAGGAAATGCAATTGGAGTGAACCGCAATAATTTTGTAAACTATCTTGGGTGTACCAGTCAGAGCCATTGTGGTGTTAAGTATGACAATTGGCATAAAGTTCCTCAGGGGAAAAAAGACTTGATATGGAAGGATTTATGCATGAGTTATTATTATTTGCAATTCTATTTTGTAGATTACAAATTCTATTATTTGCAATTCTATTTTGGATACTAGTTAATAACATTTCTATTTTACAGAATCTATTTGCATTGGATGAGAAGTTGCATCGTAAAAGTGTGATGCAACGCGCTGGAAAGATGCTTAGGAATTATAGGACAAATCTAAACAGAGAATACATAAAAGAGGGTGATAAGAAGAAGAAGTCATCCCTTGAACAATGGAACTTCTTGGACAAAGAAGATTGGGACAATTTTGTTGCTTCAAGAAAATCTGAAGAATTCAAGGTATTAGGCGTCACTCCCAATTTAATTAATATACATTGTATTCACCTATTCAAGATTAACATTTAGTGCTACTAACCAAATCATTAATGTGCATACTAACTAGGCCCTCAGTGACGCACAAAAAGCAAGGCGTGCACTGAATGTGCATGACCACACTATGGGTCCAAAAGGCTATGCAAGCGTTTGCCAAAGACTACAGGTGGAGTCTGCGGCTACTCAGGAGTCTGCTCCTACTCAGGAGTCTGCTCCTACTCAGGAGTCTGCCAAACCCATGCCTCGCCATGATATATGGATAGCTGGGAGGCAAAACAAGAAGGGTGAAATAAAGAAGCCCGTAACTGCTGAGGCGGCTGCGAAAATGGTAAAATACAACTCTTAGAGCAATCATTTGAATATTGATTATTTGTGGTGTTAACTTACTAATTTCTATTGATGGTGATTAGCGGGAGCTGCACGAGCATAGGAAACAAGGCACGTTCATCCCTCAGGGCACAAGGGATGAATTGACAGTTACTCTGGGTAACCCAGAGCATCCTGGACGTGTTAGGGGTGCAGGCGCTGGTGTGGGCATCAAAGCATTCTTTGGGCCATCCCAGCGCAAACCCAGAGCGGGACTTTCTCAAGAAGAAGTAACCTATTCTTTTTTTAGAATGTTTCTGCAAAAGGAAATTCAATAATAAGAAGCTAATATTTCTTTTATCCATGTATAGGAGAATAAGAGAGTCGAGGATATAGTTGCTAATAAGGTCAACGATGTAGTTGTTGAGAAGGTCAAGGAAGAATTGCTGCGGTGGCAGGCATCTCAGGCTTCCAATCAGCCTATGGCAACCCACTCTTCTCCTGATGTACAGACTGCGAGTAATCCTGGAGACCCATCGCCTAACACGTCTGTTGTAAGTATTGTTTATGACATTGTAGCTAGTCTTTTCAAGATGATATGTTTTCAAGATGATATGTATATATTTATAACATTCTTTACGTAAATTTGTAGGCATTGAAGCCATGCCGCTTAAGAATGCAAGACTATGTTGTTGCAGAGGCGCAGGCTTACCCGTCCCTTCCTGGGGAAAAGTTTCACGGGACTCCAATGCCACATGGCTACGTTTGTGTGGGCCCATTACGTGTGTTACCTGATTGGAGGGAAGCTACATTGCCATATCCCCACCCGGATATTGATACACTTGCTGAGGCAGAAGGCGGGGTCATATTGTGGCCCAAAGCAGATGTCGTCTACACTACTGAAATTGTAAGATAAATTTACATTGATTTAGACTGTTAATGTGTATATATGAGGTCAACTGATCTAAAATTATATATACAGGTTAAAAAGAAGACACCAGGAGCACCTAGGCCTCCACCTCCACTTTCTGCATTACCAAGTTGGGTTCCAACTGACCTAACATACCCGTTAGGTCCTGCTTGTAGGGGAATGGCATGTTGGCTACGGGCACATAATATACATTGCCCTATAATTTTTTCTTTAGATGCAGATTATGCAGGTCAATCATACGATAGCTCTTTATTTATACAAGATATTATTGAGTTGTTTATGTATGCTTGGCTGAATACATCAATGATAGAGACATGGATAAGGTGAGATCTTGTTTATACATCCATATACCTTGTGTAAGATTCGGTGATCTGGTTTCTTATATATTAATGCATACGTAATACATGTTTTGCAGCTACTTAGTCGAAGATCAATGCAAACAATTTGCATTTGATCATGTGGGATTTTTGATTCCATCATTGATTAGTATGGTAGCTAAAGACCCTGATAGTGTTCAACAATACTGTATAGATGCTTTTACAATTTTTGGTCAGCAAAAGAAGACGATAATAATAGCTCCATTCAATGTCAAGTAAGTTTACTTTATTTATAATTTGGACTTAAGAAAATTCCATTTTTATTGTGCATTTTGAGTTATTAATTGTTAACGTTTTACCTCTAGCGGTAGACATTGGGAGTTACTAGTTATTGTCCCCGGGACGTTCACTGTTTATTATCTAGATCCCGCGGGAAGTACATTAAACACTAAAATTGGACACGTAATGAGAATGTCATTATTCTGGTGAGAAATATTTCATTTTTGTATCTGTTAACATCTGTTATTACATTACTATTTACTTATGCAATTTATTGTGTTATATTAACATGTATGGGTTTAGATGCATTCAAAAAGGCTGGAAGAATGGTCCCAAGAAAAAAGAACCAGCCAATAAATTGGCAGAACGTACAAGTAAGTTCCCGACTCCAATGTATATATTATTGATGTGAATTGTGCTTAGTTGTATTATTTTGTATGTTTCAATTTATAGTGCGCTACACAAGACAACGGCTGGGCATGCGCATACTATGTGATGCGATTTATGCAGATGATTATCCGACATGCCGCATTGGACATCGATACCATACATAAGATATTATATATAGTCTCATTAGTTAGTATGAAATATATCAATCTTATTTTTATATTATTACTTATATATATACATCATTCTCTTTGCAGGTGTTTAAAACTGACCACACTATAGGTAAACGCTTAAAAAATATACATGCTCCATATACGATGGAAGCATTAAATGAAATAAGAGAAGAATGGGCAAAAGCCATACAAGCAGTGACAATTGTAAGATATAATTGGGATGTTGATAGCGATAATGAATGATACTTTGTAAATAAATATTTCTGAATGTTAATACATGTATTTGAATGTTTCTATATGTGTGAATGTGAGAATTGAATTGATGTCTGAATGCATCTACTTGTGTGAAATTTTTTTTGTTAATTGTGCAGGTTTGTGGCCTGTTTGTAGGCTGATATCAATGGATGTCGTAAACCTACAGTTCAGAAAACTGAACTGCAGGTTCTCATCCTGCTGACCAGCCACAGCAGGCCTGCAAACTGATATGAAAAAAAAAGATATAGGCGTCGGTTATTTACAGAAAACCGTCAGCAAAGACCTACAACGTCGGTTTTTTGAAAACAAACTGACGCCTCATGTGGCCACGGCCGTGCTGGAAATGGCCACGCCTATAATACATATAGCGTCGGTTGTTTAGTTGATCACCGACGCCAAAAGGGTTCGCGCCACAGAAAACGGCATCATCTAGGACACTTTCTGCGTCGGTTACCAATTAAACACCGACGCAGAATGTGTCCTAGATGACGTCGTTTTCTGTGGCGCGAACCCTTTTGGCGTCGGTGATCAACTAAACAACCAACGCCTTTACGTTAAATAGGCGTCGGTTAAAAAACCGACGCCGAAGTGTTCGACCTTTAGCGGCGCCCACATAGGCGTCGCTCGAAAACTGACGCCAAAGGGGGTTAAACAACCGACGCTAAAAGGCATTTCTGTAGTAGTGTTACGTGTGTACTATTTGCGCCCATTTACATTCCAACACGTCTCTTGTTTTGAATCCCTTCAACACCAAAGTTACATCGAATGTTTTCATGTAATACAGACGGCAGGGTCACTTTCAAAAAGTTAATCTCCAACTCATATATCCGTCAAAAATATTTTGGTGGAGATGATCCAAGGTTAGCATCAATTGTGCAGAAGATACAAAGTCTTTCTCCTACAAATACAAATGAGATGAGGAGGGACCGTGTGAATATGTTGGTAATTGTATTATTTGGCCACTTTCTCTTCCCCTCTGGCTCCAGCCGGATCATGAATTTCTTGTACCCCCTCACTGAAAATTTAGCTCACCTTGACAAATATGACTGGGCCATCGCAGTACAAGAACTACTTTGGCAAGGATTTGATCTCGTGAAGGACAGGAAGGACGGTGTAGGATATATGAAAGGATGCACCGTGCTACTAACGGTATTACATTTTTATCTTATATGTTTTCCTACTAAATAAGCATTCCGCCCACTTAACATAACAATCCGTCCGTTTGGTTGTAATTTATATTAATAGCTCATTTCTTATGAACCACCGCAGCCTTGGTTATTGAAGATGGGCAACTTCCTACGAATGGAGCACCCCAACGAGCAATTAATCATAAACAGGTGGTCTTATGCGACAAGGTTGTCGGCCATAGTCTGGAAAAAAGATCTGAAATTAGATTCCTTGCCTTCGACAGTTTTTATGACCATGTGGGTCAACTAGTCGTATCCAGAAGTGAACCTACCCAAGGTGCAACCAACCGACATGAAAATGCACACAAACAACATGAAATACCATAAAGGCATAATGAAAAAGCCAACATGGAAGCTCTGCTTGCTGAGATTGAAGCATTGAAGACCGAGTTGGCGGTGGAGAAGAGATTTGCAAAGGAGAAGGAAATAAATAACAAGAAGTTGTTCATGAGGATGCAAAAATACTTAGACAGACTTCATAACTACTGTGACGAGTTGCACACCGCTAACATTGCAATGAAGCAAAGACTCTCTGATATTGATGACTGCACCCAGCCTTACGTAGAGCACTGGGTAAATCATGACAAGGAAAATAAACACAAATTGTATGTTTGGGAAGAAGCCTCACTGGAGAAGTAACAAGAGCATACATTTGGAAGTGGAGAGTTTTCCACAAAATCTCCAGCTAAAGAACATTCTTTAAGTGAAAAAGAAGGTATTGACTTCTGACAAATGTAAAATTGTTGTCAATATTGTCTAACAAACCTTAATCCAAGATTTGGTCTTCTTTACAGAAGAAAGTAGGTTGTCATCAAGCCCCAAGTCTCCTACAACAGTTGACCTATCTTCAGCTGAGTCCCCCAACTTATTGATAAATGTACAACCTTCCAGAATAGATAAGACAGCAGTGGACCACCTCAATGAAAGTGACCAACAATTTCTGAAGTCAGTGATATCCACTGTAAAAGTTGGTCAAACCTTGTGGCTACATGGAGATATTGGAGTGTTGGGGGAGGACTTATTGCCAAGCCTTAAATATCAAGGTTTTGTCTCGGAAATGGTAAGAAATGTATATAAATATTCATATGCGCCAATAGGTGTTGCATTGCGCCCATATATGTTCCATTGTGACCATATATCTTTATTTGCACCCATATAAGTCCATTGCGCCCATATATCATTCATTGTGCCCATATAATTTCAATTGTGCCCATATATCTTTATTTGCACCCATATAATTCCATTGCGCCCATATATCATTCATTGCGCCCATATAATTTCAATTGCGCCCATATATTTTCATTGCACCCATGTAATTTCAATTATGCCCATATATCTTTCATTGTGCCCATATATCTTTCATTATGCCCATATATCTTTCATTGTGCCCATGTAATTTCAATTGCACCCATATATCTTTCATTGCGCCCATGTAATTTCAATTGTGTCCATATATCTTTCATTGCGCCCATGTAATTTCAATTACGCCCATATATCTTTCATTGCGCCCATGTAATTTCAATTGTGCCCATATATCTTTCATTGTGCCCATATACATTCCATTGCTAATGTATACATTTCATTGCACCCATATAAGTCCTATTGCTCCCATATATGTTTCATTGTGCCCATGTACATTCCATTGATAACATATCTATTTCATTGTGCCAATATAAGTCCTATTGTGCCCATATAAGTCCTATTGTGCCCATATATGTTTCATTGCACCCATGTATCTTCTATTGTGCCTTTATAATTACTGTTTCACCCATGTAGGTTTGTAATGACTCCTACATTTTATTTTTTGTATTATATATAGTCGATGTGCCAAATTTTGTAAGAATAGTATGCAATGAGCTCTGATCGTGAAATGCCCATAATACTACACGTCAATACTTGTCATTCAATAGAGGGAGGTGATGATAGTAATGTAGAAATGTACTTCACCAGGAGATTGGATGAATTAAAAACAAATGACAAAGCCATAATGGTGCTTCAATCCAATTACCATTGGCATTTGCTGGAGATTAGCATGACACCGAAAATTATGTTCCACTACAACAGTGCATGCTTCTACCATATTAAAAAGAATTGCTCTCAACATCTTCTGTGGGACGCCCATTAAAAGGTGGCATGCAATATTGTAAGCAAACACGCATCTCATCACATACTTAATGTATGCTTTCTTATATACTCCTTTTAAGACATTGCTTGCAATTCATTTTACAGGGCGTGTGGCTGAAAAAATTCTTCGCACAACATTTGGGACACAAAGCAAATGAATGGAAAGTGCAATACTACAGGGACAGCCCACAACAACCAGTTGGTACCAATGATTGCGGAATATTCACTCTACATTGGATCAAAAGAATACTGGATGGACAACCAATTGTAGGGGATGAAACTACTACTAAAGATATTCACAGGTTGAGAGGGACATTTGCAGTACAAATGTTGAGGGACAAGTCTATCCGTGTAAAGAAGTGAACAATTACGTGTCAAAAAATGAACAATTAGGTGCCTATTTTGTATGTGTAACTCAGCCCTAACATTGAACATATTTTACAAGTAATTGTTGATGTGCCTAATTTCATCTGTTGATGCGCCCACGACATGTATATTTTGGAACTATGTGTTGATGTGCCCACAACATGTATATTTTGGAATGGTGTTGACGTCCCACATCATGTATAAATGTTCCCACTTCATTTATTTATTATATCAATGTGCCCACTTCATTAGTCAAGGCTTCTAATTGATGACTTCATAACTATGTGTTGATGTGCATATTTCCTAAGATAATGTGCCCACTTCCTGAGCTATTGTGCCCACTTCCCAAACTAATGCGCCCACTTCCTGAGATAATGTGCCTACTTCCTGAGCTAATGTGCCCACTTTTTGAGATAATGCGCCCACTTCTTGAGATAATGCGCCTACTTCCCGAGCTAATGCGCCCACTTTCTGAGATAATGTGCCCCCTTCTTGAGCTAATGTGCCCACTTCCTGAGATAATGCGCCCACTTCCTGAGCTACTGTGCCCACTTCCTGAGATAATGTGCCCACTTCCTGAGCTATTGCACCCACTTCCCAAACTAATGCGTCCACTTCCTGAGATCGTGTGCCTACTTCCTGAGCTAATGCGCCCACTTTCTGAGATAATGTGCCCACTTCCTGATATAATGCGCCTACTTCGTGAGCTAATGTGCCCACTTTCCGAGATAATGTGCCCCCTTTTTGAGCTAATGCATCCACTTCCTGAGCTACCGCACCCACTTCCTGAGATAATGTGCCCACTTCTTGAGCTATTGCGCCCACTTCTTGCGCTATTGTTCCCACTTCCTGAGATAATGCACCTACTTCCTGAGCTAATGCGCCCACTTTCCGAGATAATGTGCCCACTTCCTGAGATATTGTGCCCACTCATGGCTTAACGCACTGACTACATGCGTCAATGCGCCACTTCATGGGGACGTCATATATCAATGTGCCTACTACATGGGCTAATGCCCACTACATGCGTCAATGCCCACTTCATGGGACCCTTAACATACACAACATTAACCAAACAGGAAAAATACTATATTTTGTCATGAAGATATTCACTAAACATGCATAAAAATTTACAATGGTTAGTTACACTTAACCCAAAAAATACTTGAATGATATTTCTTAACATCTGAACATTGTTGTCACTGCACCCAGTTAATGACTCGATGCGCCCACTTCGTGAGACACTTACAAAAAATAAGTTGAAATGTGAAAGACATAGATTTCACATACTGGTTCGCATCTTAAACACTACTAGTTTTGATGCTTCTTAGCTTTCGACATTCTCTCATCATATGACTTGTACCTCTTTTTACATAGTCGACCAACTTGACCCGCCATATTTGGGTTTTGAATTCCTTCAACACCAGCACATTCCCAAACCTATAATGCAAATGTTACAACAACATTAATAAAATTGTTAAACTTGATCAGTCATATTATGATTTATTTATATATATAAGAAATTGTGGCTTACACCATATGATACCCCAACGTCCCTTTTTATTTTCTCCAATACTTTCATAATTAAATCAAATTTCTCCCGAGACATTGCAGATGCCTCGCCTAATGACTGGATGTTTTGTATGACGACACCATACCTATCCTCAGAGTTAGTATATTCAACACATTGTATAGTGTCCGGTTTGCTTACAATTCATTTGACATCCTTCCTCCATCTGTCAATCAAGTGGTATTCCTCATTCAACTTGACAATACCAAGGAACATATACACAGCAAACATGTGTCTACATATAATGCCTGATGATTCAAACAGTTAACAATGACAAATAGCTCCGAGCTTTAATGTGCTATATACCAATTGAAATGACTTCATTCGTGGCACAAAAATGTTAGAATCAACTTGTATCCTCTTCCTCTCAAAAACCTTAAGGAAATACAGTTCTCCGGTTGTCATTCTATGAACCGTGATGCAGTACATGAGGCCCTGAAGCTCTGTTTGAAATTTCTTGAAAATGTCCAATGAGTACCATTCACCAAGTTGACGTTCCATTTCAAAAGTAGTCCTCAGTACAAGATTTTTGTGAATGCATTCATAGTCTGCTTCGGATTCCTTCTTGAACTTCACACTTACAACAAGTTCAAATTATTCAATAAATTCTTTCAGTGTCATTCTTTCTCTAAAATAACCTTTGAAAAATGCACTGATGGATTCACTTCTTTGTGTTGTAGACATTCCATCCCAAAATGATGTTTTCACATAGTATGGCACCCACATCTTCTGGATAGGGTACATCTGTTGGACCCATCTATTTTGTTATAAGTTGTGCAAGTTCACCAATTTAGTCCATCGGTTTTCGAAATCAATAGTAGTTATCAAGTCATATACATCTCCTTTGATAGCCTTACGTGCTCCTTTAGAATTTTCAAACTTTTGCGATAGCTTCTTCATTATGTGCCACAAACACAATCTATGCTTGGTAGTGGGAAACACTTCGGAAATAATATTGATAATGGATTGAGCTTGATCTGTTATTATGCCTTTAGGATGGACACCTAAAAATTTAAGCGTTTATATACACAAGCAGAAATGAACAAGTTTTGAGTGATCTATAACCGAATTGGAGTTGTTGTCATTACCTCTCATGCATGACAACTAAGTTTGAATAACCATACGTAATTTTGTGTTGTTCTTCGCATAAAAGTCCACAACCAAGCAAGATTGTTTGACCATGATGGTTGACACCCACAAAAGGAGCAAATGGCATCTTGTATTTGTTGGTGAGATATGTACTATCAAACGATACAACATCCCCAAAGTACTTGTAGGCAGATCTTGCTCTAGAATCAGCCCAAAAAACATTCTTTAAAACACCACAGTCATCCAAATCCATCATGGAGAAGAAGTTATGATGGGTGCACTGCATCTTTGTGAAGTACTCCTACATTGCTTTGGCGTCACCTTTTCTGAGCTTTATTCCCCTAGACCGGGTTAATAGATTCCTTGCATCCCTCTCTGTAAATGTTAGATTGGTTACTCCACCAGCTTCAACAGCAAGTGCAGCCATTGTCTGAGATGTGGATATATCGGTCTGGTCATTAATTAGAAGCCTTCTCTACTGCATCAAAGAGACGGTCCTCATGGACGGTAAAAATTGCACACGATCTTTTCCATGCATAACATGGTTTTGGTCATCATTATAGCATTCAATTATATATAACCCATTCTTCAGATGGATAACAATGTAAGCAGGGCAATTCACTCTAGCACTACACCTCTAAGCCATACTTTCGGTACTCCATATAGTTTCCCCTTGTTTTATACAAACCATCTTTACCCTAGATATTTTTCCCTTTCTATTCTTACCAGAACTACAAACCCTAACACCAAAGCCACGGGAAATACCAAAACTTTTATAAAAATCTTTCACTTCACCAAGACTAGCAAAAATCATTCCAACAGCAGGAATACTGGGATCTACAACATAAGAGAAAGAACAACATTAGTTGGTAATCCTCATAGTTTGTTCTCCATTGCACCCACTTAGTATAGTATTGCACCCACTTAGTGTAGTTTTGCGCCCACTTAATGTAGTATTGCACCCGCTTAGTGTAGTATTTCCATAAAGGGTTGCTACTGCGCCCGATAGGCTACTTGGTATACTATTGCGCCCACTTCGTGTACTATTGCACCCACTTAGTATACTATCGCGCACACTTGGTGTACTTTTGTGCCCATTTAGTGTACTATTGTGCCTACTTAGTGTACTAACACGCGAATAAAGTTGTTAAAGCGCCCACTTAGTGTACTATTGTGCCCACTTAGTGTACTATTGCGCCCACAAGTGTGGCAATTCCCCTAGTGTATGTTCATTCAGTATTTATTTCAATGTGCCTAAGGTGTGTTCATTTTCCCTTTGAAAGGGTCGTGTTTCATTGTGCCCTTTTGTATTTACTACACCTGTGGCTGTGCTAATGCACTTAGTTTTGTGTTTCATTGAGCAGAAGTTATTATTCAATGTGCATAGTTTGTGCTTTTCGCGACTACTTAATACTGCATACTTAACAACTATCATATAGTATTCATCGCTAATGAGCATTATAGAGTGTGTGTATTAAATGCTAATGAGCATTATAGAATTGAACTAATACGTTCTTGATAACTAACCTTGATCATTAGAGAATTCTTCTTCCTCATGTGCATGTGATACGTTAAGATCAAATTATGTAGCAGGATATTCTTGTTGTACGTCTTGTTCTTCTTCAACTATGTCTTTCTCTTGTAAATATTCTTCATATTCATCACCAAATTCTTCTACAGCTACATCTTCCTCTTGTAAATATTTTCCAGATTCCTCATCACTAGTGTCATTGGTTTTCTCAGAAGAATAATTTTCTTCATAATCACTTCCAAGTTCAACATCTACTTAAAAATTCACATTAAATGATGTATGAGATGATAAAGAGTTTATACATACTACAAGAATATATATTTTTACAAAAGTAATAAATCAAGAAGTTACCTATATCGAACTCCATTTCTAACCACCAAGAATAAATGAAGTAATAAATGCAGAAGAACAACTAGGTGGTGAGGAAGAACGACGGAGAGAATTTAATGAGGAAGAAGAACATTTAGGTGGGGGAAGGGATGATTTAATGGTCTCTAACATCCTATTTTTTCTCTCAAATGTGGCAAACAATTGAGGGAAATTTGAGTTTCCCTCTTAAATGTGTCAATCAATGCATTAAAGGGCGGGCAAAAAATCCAATTTTCCCTCTCAAATGTGTCAAACAATGCAGCAGCAATCAGAGTTTTCCTCTTAAGTGTGTCAAATAATGTAGTATCAATCAGAGTTTCCCTCTTAAATGTGTCAATCGGTGCATTAATATGGAATGGAAGGCAATGAAAGGTCGCTCATTTTGTTGCACGAAAGTGTGGTGATATTGGGTCATCTACCGTTACATTTTCTTTCAGCAGCCAATGGGTTCTTTTTTCCCTCTAGCAGTGATTTCCCTCCAAAAGGGATGGAACGTCCCTTCGTTTCCCCTTAAATCTATCTGAAAATAGCATTTATTGCAACTTCAAAGAGATCAAATCATTGCTTAATTGGCGCATGCCTGCTGCCCGCGTTTAGTCCCGAGATGTCAGAGATCAAACCTCTCAAAACGTGGCCCTGCCACTGGGAAAACCACTCCCCCCCGCGTGTCAAAACGCGAGTTAGCCCCTAGTGCGTGTCCCGGAGGCATTTTCGGATGAATAATTGGTCCTCAGTGCAGCAAAAGTGGATTAGTATAAGAGAGTATAGATGAACACCGTCACAAGTTGACGTTTGCGCTTAAGAGTCACGGGTGCTCAAATCGGATGGCAAAACTGCCTCCCCCAGTACCTGCTACCACTAGTACCCACTATGATGTGACAGACGCTTACTGGTGGGTTATTGAAGATTATTTAAAACATAATAAATTTGTTTCACTTATACTTTTTGAACCGTGATAATTTTTTTGATGAAATAAAAATAATTAAATTTGTTATTAAAAATACAATTCAACAAGACTAATGTTGACATGTTTTTGAGAAAAAAATACAAAAGTAATATGAAGAGGTGATGTGATGAAAGAATAATTTGTTTTTTTATAATTTTTAAACTTTGATTAATTTTTGAATGAAATAAAAGATGATTGTTTAACGCCCAAACAGTTAACAAATCCACAGATGAAATGGCATCGAATGGTTAATTAACACCAAAACATGGTTCATTGATGTCTAAAAATAGTTCATTGACACCCAAAGTATAAAAATGACGTGCAAGTAAATGGTGTATGTGCTAAATCACATCTAAGGTAATTGACAACTAAAACAATGTAAGGACGTCTAAATATGTTTGTTTGACAATGAAAAACAACTTAATGGTGCCCCAAATATGGTTGTATACATTAAATAGGGTGTAAGGGTACTTCACACCCAACAATAACTTGATGATGCCTACAGATGGCTAATTGACACTTAAAGATGGTTAATTGATGCCCAAAAATGATTCATTGATGCCCAACAGTATAAAAATGGCGTCCAAGTAAATATTTTATACGTGAAATCACACTTAAGGTAATTCACAATAAAAAACAACATAACGACGCCCAAATAGATTTGTTTGACACCCAAGAACAACTTCATAGTGCCCAAATATGGTTGTACCTATTAAATAGGGTGTAAGGGTACTTCACACCCAATACCAACTTAATGGTGCCCAGAAATGGCTAATTGACCCACAAAGATGGTTAATTGATGCCCATAAATAGTTCGTTGACACCTAGAAGAATAAAAATGGGGCCCGAATAAGGTATTGACAACCAAAAACAACATAACAACACCAAAATAGGTTTGTTTGACACCCAAGAACAACTTAATGGCGCCCAAATATTGTTGTATGCATTAAACAGAGTATAAGGGTACTTCAAGCCCAATAACAACTGAATGGCATCTAGAATTGACTAATTTATACCCAAAGATGGTTAATTAATGCCCAAAATAGTTCATTGACGCCCAAAATTATAAAAATGGTGCCCAAATAAGGTATTGACGATTAAAAACAATGTAATGTTTCCCAAATAGGTTTGTTTGACACTCAAGAATTTTAGCAATTTTTGGGCGCTATTCATCCATTTTTAGGTGCAATTTAGTTATTTTTAGGTGTTTTCAGCCATTTGTGGTCATATCACCATTTTGGTACTTTTTATTATTTTTTAGGTGCTATGTAGTCATCTTTAGGTGCCTTTAACTATTTTTAGGTGCATACTCACTAATTTCAAGTACTTAATGTTTGGACATGTATTTATCAATTTTTGAATGCTTTTTAACAATAAATACAAGCCAAATTATCATGAATGCATACCTACTTTCCTCATGTCCTCTACTTACTTCTTTTACTTCATCTCTAATTACTTCTCTCACTTCCCTCACCTTCCCCTACCACTTTTCTCCTCACTTCTCCAATCTTGTATCATAACTTCCCTCCTCTTTTATTACCTCTTTCCTCAAAAATATATCAACATTACTCTTGTTTGAATGTATTTTTATCACAAATTTAATGGTTTTTATTTCGTTCAAAAATTCATCACAATTTAGAAATTATAAACAAAATAATTTTCTCTCCTATCACATCACATATTCATATTATTTTTTTGTTTTTTGTTAAAAATATACCAACATTAATCTTGTTGGAATGCTTTTTTATAATGAATCCAATGATTTATGTTTCATCAAAAAGTTCATCAGGTTCAAAAGTTATAAGCAAAATAAATTTATTTATCCATTACACAACCTCCACCAACCCATCCAATTAAAATCCGCCACATCACACACCTCAAACTAGCTTCTCTCCCAGCAAAACCAACTAGTCGGCCGCATGTGAGCTGCTCTTGACGCACGATGCGCATGACCAACACATTTCTGTAAGTAATATGCCAACTCTTAATAAAGCCAACATGGGGTGCAAGACAGAGTCTATGATTTTGGATCTAATCAAATATGAGTTAATATTTTTTGCACCTCTTCTCTATAGTTGTTTTGCACCATGGAGGGGAGACGCACACACTCTCCCTCTCTCTTTCCCTTCTTTGGGTGTTCTTTGGGCTCCAGTTTTGGTGTTCATGAGAGCATCATCCTTTTCTCTAGTCAAGTTGACTTCAAACCTCATGAAGTAGACATAGGCCACTCTGATAAAACCATGTAGATCATGTATTTTATTATCGAGTTATATTTATTGTTGCAAATTCTTGTGTTTCAATTGCTTCAAATCTTTGTAAAATCTAGCAATTTTTGTGAAACACGTTGAACAATGTGATATCAAAAGTCAAGTCAGAACTGTTACAGTTGGCATCTGCTTTCAACAAATTCAATAACATGAACATGGTGGGGATTGTAAGTAGGAATAAGGCAAAATCAGTAAGTGTATGATCATTTATTATGTGCCAACTCATTCACTGGAGTCAATCCTGCACATTCAACATCAGTTTGTTCTTGGGATGAATCTTTGACGTTGCTATATAAAAATCATAGTTCAAATTTTGTCATCTAGAATTTTGTAGGATGTGTGAAAAAAGACCCTTTTAAATCATTTGGGTTTGTAAATGCATATTCTCGGTCTAGAATATTGTCAACATTAACATTTTTTATCCACGTCATGTATGTATCCTAGTTCCTATAAAAAAAATTGTCTCACCAAGAGAATTGATTTTTACATTATGGTGTGATAAATAGTTTTCTTATGGTTGCTAGCCGCAACAAAATTTACGACGACCAAAATTTGAAAGTTTTGTTATCAATTTTTAAACCCTACCTATCAACTTGTTGACTCAAGGTAATAGACTAATTCTATGTTTTAATGATGAATAAACCATTCAGCTTATTTGTATATGATGTTTCTACTTAAGTGAATTCAAATTAGATAGACACACTCCAAATACCTAAACTTACAAATCCTAAGCTGAGAAAATCAATTTATACATGCACAAAGATCCAGATGATAGATAGTTGTCTCTGTAGATTTTTGATGTAAGTCACTTTCAATGGTTGTATGACTTACAATTAATCTCATATGTGTAAAAGGACCAATTAGGATGGCTTATTATTGTACTTTGAAGGTCTTAGATAACTCATAACAGTAAGTGTGATTGGTCGAGTCTTCCTTGGGTATAACTCAGACGAAATCATTGTTCATAGGCTTTGTAGAACCTCAGTCGACTAAATTTGTCACTCGTAGGCAACTCGACCGAGAAGAAAAAGGACCATATAGAAAGGTTTGTCAGTTGACAGAAATAGTCTTACATCTATTTCCTCGAGTAAGGAAATCTATAAGAGAGATGGTCTTAAATGCATATTGTTGGGACCCGATCCCAATAACCAACTAAACACCAATTATTAAAAATGTACACTGAGGTTCAAGACACATTAAAATCCTAACAATAAACATAATAATATCAATAAATTATTTTTTTCAATCAGAGAGGAATTACTAAAATAGCTCGTCATATATGGATACATATATACACACACACGTATATAGATACATATATATCATAGATCATCAAAGTAAAACTAGCATGGCTTCATTATCTCTTGAAAAACAATATTTATAATGTTTATAGAAAGACAAATTGTTCAATTTATATACTAGACTTTACTTTCTAAATGTCATGCTACCTCCAAAACACAAGAAAAACCACATGTTCATCCCATGGTCTAGTACATGAACAATCTAGACTTTTCACATCAGATAAGGACTTCACCTAACCAAATAGGCTATCCATCTTGAGAAGTGGGTTGCCTAGTTGGTACCTTTCCTTCAGGACCTAAAACAATTTCGATTGATTAGCCAAGTGAGCAGATACATAAATGTAATACATTGTTTTAACTTTCTTATTATTAACAATAAATAAATAAATGGATGAATAGTATGAGAAATTAATTAAACATTATGAGAAACACACCACCTTGCATAATAAGTAGTATAATAGAGATATACATAAAACATCAAATCTTCAGGATTCCCTATCCTATGGGAAAATCAAAATTAAATTCTTTCATAGTAAAAATTAATCTCATTTGCATCAAGTCCACTATTCCCCCCTCCCACTCTAGATCAAGTAAGTCAAGGATCCCCTCCTCTGGATCAAGAAAGTCCAGGATCCCCTCCTCTAGACAGTATAAATAGGTATACGTCCCCCCATATGAACATTTCTTCCCTCCTTCCTTCATCTTCAATTTGAACCTAAGCTCCTTTTGCAAAGCATAGCATCATAATAAATAAATAAATATATAATAGTTCAGAATAAATTATTTCAATAGCATTCAGCTACATTTAACCATTGGCATGCCACATGATTATCTTATAAATATTCAACTTCTTACAAGGCATCAAGTACTAATCCAACTTGTATTTCTCAAGGCTTTCACAGACTATTACTACTACAAATAGCATATAAGTATAAGAATGAATTCAACAAACTATAAATTCATTTGAGGCCTTCTATAGGCTTTCTTTCAGTCATAACTTCTCAAAAAAAAGTGGTTAATATCATGAATATCAATAATTTACTTATCAAAAAAATTAAATAATCAGCTTTGTCATGTTCTTAGATATTTCATGGGTGATATATCATTTTAAAAGTTTTATTTAGAATATAGATGAAATATAAATTTATATTGTGATCTCTTAAAGAAAAGTCAACAACAATTGTATGTATATATAGCTTAGCTTTCATATTTAGCTCATCTTTCCTGATTTCATAACTTATATTATGCATAAATGAAAAGATACAAACCATAGTATGTCTAATTTCATACTCTCCTTATAATCTTTTTATATATATTCCAATAGTAGGTTGTTTTAGCAAATGAGAAAGAGGAAAGGTGCAACACAATTAGTATGAATACTTGTCTACTCACCTTACTTTACAAGAAGAAAATCTGAAATCTACTAAGAAAATCATAATCAAACTTTCCTCTAGCAAATTCTGCTCTTAAAGTATCCTCCTTTTATTTGGGAAATGGTCACAGAGAAGAATAGATAAAAGGGGAAGAAGAAACATTTTGCTTCAACAATATAGTGAACAGAAGGAAAGAGAAGTGAAGTCAGTAAGTAATGAAAAATTTGGTCAAAACTAACCTTAAATCTGAGAAAAGAGAAGAAGATTTGAACTCTTCAGCTAGAAATCTATAAGAAAGAAGCTATGTCCAACCTTCTTTATCAAGGTTTTCCCATGGTCACCACAGAATTTGTACTACATACCTGCAAAGCTTCTATTATTAATTTATTTTGATAGAGGATGAAAATGAATTCATGGAATCAAATTTCATTAAAATCCATAGTATATAAAAGTTTATGTCATTTTTCATGATTGGTCATGAAAAGCGGCCCCACTCCCACATGTTGTTTGTGTGTTAATTGTTGGATGTTTTATACATGCATATTAAAAATGTAATAATTTTCTCATTTTAACTCCAATTATGTCCACTCTTTGTGTTGGATTTGTAATTCAATTCTCCACAAGAATGAAGTGCAAGTTTAACGAAAATTTCAAATATCAAATTTTTTATTATAAAATACTCAAGTCCTGGAGTATGGGATGCTTCTACAGTATGTTTGTTCTGCTTTTTTCTTTACAAAAGTTCCAACTTTTAAGCCAAACGTAAGACGCGTTCATTCAAGTAAGTATCCATTATTTACTCATTCACAACATCAGAATATAATTCTTAAATTAACAAGATGAGATAAGGTTTAGACTAACCATAGTGAGTAGTCTAAAGATTTAAAAATAACAGGAATTTGAGCTTTTACAAATTATCTCCCCCTTAAACAACTTCATCCTAAAACTTGGGATAGCTCGGGATGAGTTCTCATCATCTCACTTTCAAGCTCCCGTGTCGCTTATTCAACATTGTGGTGTCTCCAAAGAACTTTAACCATAGATATGTCACAGTTTCTGAGTTTCTAAATATATATATTCATAATTTGAGCATGTCCCTCTTCATATGTGACACTATGTAATAAGTGTAAATTTGTAGCCTGTAGAATTTGAGTTGTTTTTTGGTGACATTTTCTTACCATTAAAACATGAAATAGATCATGTAACTATTGTATCTCAGGGGTAACTCCAGTTTATAGGAAACATTGTCTATCATATCTATAATAGGATAAGTACCTATATGTCTCAGTGTCAAGTTACCCTCATGTACAAAACTTTAAACACCCTTTTATGGGGAAACTTCTAAGAAAACCTTATCTCCTACTTTGAATTCCGAAGGCCTTTGTCTTTGGTTGGCATTACTTTTTTGTCTATCTTGTGCAACTTTTAACTACTGCTTGATCACCTTAATTTTTTATGTATTTTTATCTTAGTACCCATTAGTTGTTTCTCTCCCACTTCATACCAATATACAGGCAATCTATAATTTCTTCCATATAATGCTTCATAAGGTGTCGTGCCTATACTGGATTGAAAATTGTTGTTGTAGGCAAATTCTACTAAACTTTCATGTACATCTCAATTGCCTAGAAATTATAAAACACATGCTCTCAGCATATCTTATAGTGTCTCAATTGTCCTTTCTGACATTCAATCAGTGTATGGGTGCAAAGATGTACTAAATTTAATTGTATCCCCATAGAAGCATGTAGTTTATATTAAAATTTAGATGTAAATTGTGGCCCTTGGTCTGACACTATTGTCAAAGGAATTCCATATAGTCTGACTATTTCATTTATGCAAATATGTACTTGTCTATATGCGGCATAGATAGTTTTTACTAGTATAAAATGAGCTAACTTGCTTAATCTATCATTATTAACCCATAAAGATTCAAAACCTTTTGGTGTGTGTAGTAATCCTATCACAAAGTCCATTGTGATGTGGTCCCATTTCCATTCTTGAAGAGGTAATGGTTGCAGCATCGTTGCTGGTTTTTGATGTTCTGGTTTAATTTGTTAACACACCCCACAACGTGCCAAAAATTCAGCCACATCCTTTTTCATTCTCAGACACCAATACAATTATTTTAAATTTTAGTAAATTTTAGTATTTCATGGATGCATGGCATACATAGAGGCATGTACCTCCTCTAGAACTATTTTCATTAATTCTTCTTGACTGGTACATACAACCTTCCTTTAAACCGCAGAAGGTTGTTATCTAATAAGTGAAATCCTTCACCCTGACCTTCCTACATCTCATACTTGATCTTTTGAATTTCAAAATATATACCATGTTTTTGTAAAATCTATTGTTCTAGAGTTGTCTTAAGATGTAATTCTACTAAAAGTTCTCCCTCATGTGTTGTACTCAACCAAGTATTCATCCCTCTAAGATCTAACAAATATCTCTTATTTTACATTCTAGATGATACACCCAATTTGTAGATAAAGAATATGATTTATGATTTAATGCATTTGCAACCACATTGGTTTGTCTTGGGTGATTATCAATAGTGCACCCATAATCTTTAATTAGCTCAAGACATTTATGTGGTCTCAAATCCAAGTCAAGATGAGTAGTAATATACTTAAGGCTATTATGGTCTATAAATACTTGGCATGCTTCTCTATAGAGATAATGTTGCCAAGTCCTTAAGGCTAACACCATTGCAGCTAATTTTAAGTCATGAGTTAGGTATTTCTCCTCATGATTCTTCAATTGTTCAGAAGAATAGGCAATTACCTTTCCATCCTACATAAGCACACATCACAAACCCTTACTTCATGTGTCATAAAAACTATAAATCCTTTGTCGTTCTCATGTAATGACTAAATGGGTGTTGTAGTCAAACTTTCCTTCAAAACCTGGAAACTATTCTCACATTATTTTGTCCAGAAAAGGTGCCTCTTTCCTTGTTAACCTTGTTAATGGTGTGTCTGTAATACTAAAACCATGGATGAAGCATCTATAATATCCTACTAGTCCAAGAAAGCTATGGATTTCGGTTGGAGTCTTAGGATGTTCCCACTATAATATTGACTCAACCTTCTTAAGATCTATACAAATCCCTTGTCTAGAAATAATAAGGCCTAAAAAGGCAGATTCTAAAAGCCACAACTCATATTTACTAAACTTTGCATACAAATAATGTTGTCTTAGTAATTTCAAGGAAATTCATAAATAGTGTTCATGTTGCTCACTATTTTCAAAATATATCAAAATATCATCTATGAATACAACAACAAATTGATCCAAGAACTATCTGAACACTTTATTCATTAAATTCATAAATACTATTGGAGCATTGGCTAGTCCAAATGACATAACCAAAAACTCATAGTGCCCATATCTCGTGCAAAAAGTTGTCTTTGGTACACCCTTTGGCTTAACCCTTAACTGTTGATAACTTAATCTCAAGCCTATCTTACAAACTATAGAAGCTCCTCTTAGATGATCAAATAGGTCATAAATACTAGGTAAGGGGGTACCTATTTTTATAGTGGTCTTATTTAACTATTTGTAGTCAATTCACAATCTCACGTTCCATCTTTTTTCACAAACAGTACCGGTGCTTCCCAAGGTGAAGTACTTGGTTGTATGAAACCTTTATCTAGCAACTCTTCTAGTTGTGTTTTAAGCTCTTTAAGTTCTACTAATGCCATACGGTAAGGTGGTAAAGATATTTGTAAGGTACCATTCTCTAGTTTTATCTTAAAATCAACATCCCTAGGTGGCAGTAACCCCGGTAATACTTCAAGAAATATGTTGTTTAATTCTTGCACTATAGGTACAACTAACAGAATGGAATTCTCAGCATGAGTATCTACATGTGCAAGATATCCCTGACATCCATTTCTCAACATCTTTTAAGAAACCATCACTCAAACCATACATGTTGGTAGGATCATTATATCCCCAACTAAAGTCCATGTTCTACCTTCATCACATAGTTTCACCTCTTTTGTGAAGTAATCTACTCTCTTTATATTGCTCAAACAATTCAAACCCAAGATTATACAAAATCCATGCAGTTTAAGTGGAAACAGATCTACCTGAATGATATGAGTCCCATTAGATAAAACACACTTTGAGAATATTTTAGCAATATACATAGGTTCTCTTGTAGGGATTTCAAAAACAAAATCATAAGGTAATGGGATTGCTAACATATTATGTTTGTCTATCATAGCTCTAGTCACAAAAGAAATAGTGGTACTAGGATCAATTAGAACATATATGAGATTAATGGCATGAATAAATAATTGTATCTAACCTATCACTACTCACAGAGATACCACTCCTTCTTGTTGATTTATTACATAAGTCCTACCAATCATAGGTGTCTTCCCTTTTCCTCTACCAGTACCACTTTGTGATGCAGCTCCTTGTGCACTACATCCTACATGAGACAGTGTACCTCTAATACCACTATGTTAAGTATGTTGGATTTGTTGATACTAACCTCTTGGTCCATGTCCTGATTGTTGTTGTTGTCCTCCTTGTGGTAAATGTCTAGCAAGATGTACAAGTTGTCCAAACTTGTAACACATGGGTAGATTAGAATGCCAACATTGCCATTTATATGCACATCCGCAAGTTGTATATTTTTGTGGATCTTAAGCATAAGTAGGTGCTCCAAACTATTGAGGACTCAAGACTACAAAATATTTTGCATTACTGACTCTTTGAGGCCAGTATGCTTAACCATGACCCATATTGCCTCTGCCTTTGCCTTTTTGTTTCCTAGGCAGTGCACATTGCACCCTTCTATATGGTGGTGGTCTACCAATACTTAACTGACTACTAGAACTTGTTTGAAAATTTTAGTGCCCACTCTCTTTCTCCCTTTAGATTATCTTCAAACTTGGATATCTCTTTCCACTATCCTAGAGGCATCTACAAAGGCATGAAAATCTGAGTGAATTTCCATAATAGCCACATTTTCTTGCATTCATGGATTCAATCCACTTTCAAACCTTCCAATCTTGTCTTCATCTGTCACACAAAGATGAGGACAAAATCTTAGTAAGTCTAAGGAAAAGAACTCATATCCAGTCATTAACATATTCCCTTGCCTCAATGTGTCCAACTATCTAATCTTATCAGGCACATAAGTCTCAAGATAATATCATGACTCAGAACATCTCCTAAATTCAGTCCATGTCATATTATTTCCACCTCATTACATCTGGTCTAACCCCCACCTCTGTCTAGCACTACCTTTTAATAGGTACACAGTATATTCCACCTTCTGCTCCACCAGTACATGTGCTAACTGAAAAATATTTTCTGACTCAAATAACCACGCATTAGCTTCATCAGGGTGTAAACTGCTTGTGAAGTCATAAGCCCCAATCTTTCTTAGCTTTTCTTATGATCCACTTTATTCTCTAATAGGGTTTGGTTGTGGTACAAGTGACCTAGAACTCCCTATTGCTTGAGTAATTACAGTCATAAATCCTTATGCTATTGCTAACATTTCAAGTGAAAACTAAGGACCATGAGGTTGAAGATATTGTTGAGGCCTCACTACCTCTTCCACATCAGGTACATGCTCAACACCATGAACTAACTTATCCCTAAATGATGGAGGAGGTGATTTATTAGGTTCATTTTATACATGTTCTTCTATAGCTTCCTAGGCTCCACTAACACCTACCATTAAGTTTAGATCATGACCTCCTCTTCTTCCATCTATAGTTTTAAAGGAAGCACATATTACAACTAAGGACAAAAGGAAAGGCTCAACACATCCTATGTTCTTGTACTAACTTAGAACCTAAGGCTCTAATACCAAGTTGTTGGGATCTGATCCCAATAACCAACTAAATACCAATTATTGAAAATGGACCCCGAGGTTTAAGACACATTAAACCCCAAATAACAATTTAATAATATCAATAAAATAACTTTTTCAATTAGAGAGAAATTTACTAAAACATCTCATCACACTCACACACACACGTGCACACACACATGCACACACACACACACACACACACACACACACATATATATATATATATATATATATATATATAGTGTGTGTGTGTGTCATTTCTCATTGGTCATCAAAGTACAACTAGTATGCCTTCCTTTATCTCTTGATAACAATATTTATGATGTTTGTAGAAAGACAAATTATTCATCTTCTATATAAGGATTTACTTTCTAAATGTTATGCTAAATTACAAAACATTAGGAAAATCAAGGTTCATCCTATTACCCCCGTATAAAAAAATCTTGACTTTGTGCATCAGAAAAGGGATTCACCTAATTGAATAAGCTACTCAGCTTGAGAAGAGGGTTGGCTAGCTAGTGCCTTGCCTTTAGGACCTAAAAAATTCATTGGTTGATTAGCCAATGTCTAAGTGAGGATATGCATAAACATAATACATTGTTGTAACTTTTTTTAACAACAAATAAACAAATAGTTGAATAGTGTGAGCAATAGTTGAACATTATGGGCAACACACCACTTGGCATAATAAGTAATATAAAAGATATATACATAAGATATTAAATTCTTTCATAACAAGTCTAGATTCGTCCTTTGAATAAATAGAAAATAAAGTGTTTTGTAAAAAAAATCTTTCATAGTAAGTTGAGGATTCCCTCCTCTTGATCAAGCAAGTGCAAGATTTTCCCTCCATTCTGGACAATATAAAGAAGTCCAAGATTCCTCCCTCCATTGGACATTTCTTCCTTCCTTCCTTCATTTTCAACTTGGGCCTAAGCTCCTCTTGAAAAAAATAACATCATAGTAACCAGATAAATAGTATTTAGAAAGAATGATTTCAGTAGCATTCAGTTGCGTATAAACCTTAACAGGCCACAAGATTATTATATATATACATCCTTCTTCCAAGGTGTCAATTACTACTCCAGCCCTTATTTCTTAAGGCTTTTGCAATCTTTGCTACCACAAATGTAATATAAGTATAATAGTGAATTCATCATACTATAAATTCTTTATAGGTCTTCCATAGGCTTTCTTTCAGCCATTACTTCTCAAGAAAAAGATGTTCATATCATGAATATCAATAATTATTTATGAAAACAAATAAATAATCATCTTTGTGATGTTCTTACACATTTCATGAGTTGTAAATTCTTCTAAAAGTCTGATTTAGAAAATAGACAGAAGATAAATTCATACTATGATCACTTTAAGCAAAGTCAATAGCAATTGAATGTATATATAGTTAGGCTTTTATATTTATATCATCTTTCTTGATTTTAGAACTTATATTATTTACAAACAAAAGGATATATACCAAATTAGATCTGATTTTATACTTTCCTTATGATTCTTTTCATATATATTCCAACAATAAGTCATTTTAAAAAATGAGCAATAACAAAGGTGTGGCACAAGTAGTACAAATACATATATACTCACATTGTTTCAGAAGACACAAATCTAAAGTCTAGTAAGAAAAAGTACAAATAAACTATCCTCTAGCAAGTGTTATTCGTAAATCAGCCTCCTTTTATTTAGAAAGTGGCCATGGAGAAGAACAAATAGAAGGGGAAGAATAAATCAATATTTTGCTTTAAAAGTATAGGGAATAGAGGAAAAGAGAAGTAAAATCGGTAGCTAATCTAAGAAATAGTCGAAGCCAACCTTAAATCTGAGAAAAAAGAAGAAGAGTCAAACTCTTCCACTAGAAATATATAAGAAAGAGGCTCTATTCAACCCTCTTTACCAAGGTTGTCCCTTGGTCTCCATGGAAGTCTCCCTATAGACATATAAAGCTTATGTTTTTAGTTTTATTATATATAGTATGACTATACACATTCATAAAACCAAATTTATAAAAATCCATCAAGTATATAAAACGTTATGCCATTTTTGTGATTGGTCCTGAACAACAGCGTCATTTGCCACCTATTATTTGTGTATCAACAGTTGGTTGTTTTATACACCCATATTAAAAATGCAATAACTTTCTCATTTTAACTCCAATTCTACCCATTTGTTGCGTTGGATTCATCATTCAATTTTCTACAAAAATGTAGTACAAGTTTAAAGAAATATCAAATATAAATTCTTCCATAAAGTAAATACTGAAGTCCTTGAGTATGGGGTGCTTTATCAATGTGTTTGTTCTACTTTTGCTTTACAGAAGTTCCAACTTTCAAGTTAGACTTAAAAAACATTTGTTCAAGTAAGTATCTATTAGTTACTCATTCACATCATCAGAATATAATATCTTAAAATAACAAAATGAGATGAGGTTTAGGCTTATCATGGTGCGTAGCCTGAGATTGGGAAATAACCTGAGTTTGGGTTGTTACAACTTCTCTCCCCCTTAAAAAGTTTCATCCCCAAAACTTTGAACAACTTAGGATGAGTTCTTTTCATCTCACTTTCAAGATCCCATGTCACTTCCTCAACATTGTGGTTCCTCCAAAGAACTTTAACCATAGATATTTCATAGTTCCTAAGTTTCTAAATATTTCTGTCCATAATCTAAATATGTCCCTCCTCATAGGTGACATCATCTACTAAGTGTACGTCTACAGCCTGTAGAATTTCTATTACTTCTAGATGAAATTTCCTTATCATTGAAATATAAAATACATCATGTAATGGTTGTATCTTAGGTGGTAATCCTAGTTTATAGGAAACCTTGTCTATCTTCCTGAAATAGGATAATGACCGATGTATCTTAGTATCAACTTACTCTTCTTTCAAAATATTAGAACACCCTTGTACATAGAAACTTTTGGGAAAACCTTATCTTCTACTTTGAGTTCCAAAGGCCTTTGCCTTTGATCACCATAGTTTTTCTATCTGTCTTGTGTAACTTTTAGCCATTGCTTGATCACCTCAATCTTTTCTATAGTTTGTTGAATTATATCAGGACCCATTACTTGTTTCTCTCCCACTTCATACCAAATTATGGGCAATCTACACTTCCTTCCATATAATTCTTCATAAGGTATCATTCATATATTAGATTGGAAATTGTTATTGTCGATATATTCTATTAATCTTACATGTGTATCCCAACAACCTAGAAATTTTAAAACACATGCTCTCAACATATCTTCTACTGCCTGAATTGTCCTTTCTCACTGTCCATTATTCTGTGAGTTAAAAGTTGTACTAAAGTCCACATAGCAACATTTAATTTATCCTAAAATCTATATGTAAACTATATTATTGTCAAAGAAAGTTCATGCAGTAGGACTATATTATTTATGTCAATTTGTGCTAGTCTATCTGCTGCATAGGTATATACTAGCAAAAAATGAGTTGACTTTCTCAATCTATCAGTGAAAACCCATAAAGAGTCAAAACCTCATGGTGTATGAAGTAATCCTATCACAAAGTCCATTGTCAAATGGTCCATTTCCATTTTGGAATAAGATCCACTTGAAAGTTGCTCCCTAAAAAGAAAGGACACAAAAGAAAATGCACTTGCCTTGACACAACAGCACTATCATAGGGTTACTATCTATGGATTACCAATTCTATTTTCATCGTGCAAGTAACAACTTTTTATGTATCATTTTACCTTTTTCATTTTTGGTTCTTTGCCATCAGCATAGGGATTATTATGATTATCATATCTTAACACTCTTTCTTGTTAACTATTTATTATTTGTGTGTATGTCCTTTTGTGTTATCATGTTTTTCAATCACTTATCATGGGATAGTTCATCATATTTCACATTTTCAACATGTAATAGGGATTAGGGATTATCCCTTTAAACTCTTCAACGTGTCATGATAATTTTACTTTAGCTCCTTCTTTCTTATGTGAATTGGTCTGAGATTATCTCAACAAGTGGTATTAGATCAAGGTATTTTCCAAGAAATACTTCCACAAGTAGGAGAAGATGGGTGAAAATCAAGAAGGGAGATATTTTTTAACATTATGGTCTTTTATGGGAGCAACTTTCAATATTAAAAGAGAATAATACAATTCCATATTCACAGATCATGTTTTAAGTTGTGTAGAATGGTGGATATTTCATACAAGCAACTAAAGGGAAATATAGAAGAATAGTATGTGGCTACTTTGAAGATAGAAACATTGTATGTCAAATCCATAAGCATCCTTTGTGCCACTCTCTCCCGCACTGAGTCACTAGATATCTTCTTGTGACATGGCCTATGAGAAATGGAGAAGGCTATGTGTCATTATAAGTTGATGTGATAAGGAAATCAAAGTCTATATGCTTAATCAACTATTTGAAGGCTTCTAAATGGGTAAGGGAGAGAGTGGGGATGAAATATATTCAAGGCTCAACACCCTTGTAAATTAGCTTGCCTTCCAGGCCATACCATGGATGATGGTATAGTGAACTCTGAGATTCTTTGTTCCATTTCTCACAAATGGGACAAGAAGGTGACTTTATAAAAAGAAAACAAGACACTTTCCCTTATCCCTATTGAAGAACTGATAAGTAATCTTCAAGCCTATGAGATAACGCTCAACTCAAAAGAAGAAGAGGATCTTGAAGAAAAAATCAAAAGAAGAAGGAGATGGTGATTTCTTCCCATGCTTCATCAATTCACAAATCCTTTCAAGGAGAAGCAGAAGATGTCATATACTCCAAAATTAGACACTAGAAAAAGGCAAGCTTCTTCCTCCTCATGGTGTTTGACATGTAAAAAGAAAGGTAACTACATGAAAAATTGCCCACATGGAAAAAAGACCCTTATCATAAGAGAGGAAAGAAAAGAGATGAGAAGCATAAGAATAATAACAAAGGCCACAAAAGCTATAGTGATTCCTCCAATACTAGATCATGTGAAATCTCTAGTGAATCCTCCAACACTATATCAAGTAAAAGCTCTAGTGCAAGTGAAGGTGGATAATGCCACTTTGATTTTATGGAAATATCAATTGAAGATTCAAATGATGTAGATATAAACTCTTTATCTAAAGAATATTTAATCGAAGATATTCATGTTCCTCATGCCTCTCTTAATTGTATTATGAATTAGGAAAAATCTTGCTAAAATTGTGGATACATTTGATGTAGAAGAGGATGAACTTGATCATGTTAAGATTTTCTTGCAAGATGATATTGACAATCCCCTTAAGATTTATTTAGAGCTTCAATTAAAATTCAATGGTAAGATTAGGTTTGTAGAATATAGACCTTTCACTCCTAGTTCAAATGAAGGTCATACTAAGATTGTGCATTCTCTTATGTTTGGTATTGACACTCTTAGAATTTAAAATGAGAACAAAAAGTTTGTTAAGCAAGGAACAAAATCTAAAAATGGTGTTATTTTTGTAATATTACTATGCTTGAGAATGAAAATGCTTCCTTGCATGAAAAAAATGATTCTCTTGAATTTTATTCTAGTTTTACTAGTATAGAAAATGATATTGATGTTCTTCATACTGAAAAAGATTTTTTACATGACTACAAATATTTTCTTAGAGATGGATCTTTCACATGTTAGAGATGATAAGTGTCAACTTCTACTACTACTTCTCTTATGCATGATAATCATATTTGAGATCCTCTTTACAAAGGTTGTTAGATGGAAAAAAGAATTTTAATGAAATTCTTAATCATACTACCAAGAAAAATATAAAGATGGTATTATGTTTGATGTTAGCTAAAGGAACAATAAAGGAAAAGGACATAAATTTCCAATGGAGTGTCCTAGAGTTACATGGATAAGGAAACTTGCAATTTAAGTAAGGAAAATGTTCATGATTTTATATATTTCCCTTTTAGGAAAGGGCCTTAATTGTAAGACTCCTGAACTAGCTTAATGCTTAATTATGTTTACCTTGTATAATGAGATGCTTAAACCTAATCTAAGCTCTTGAGATGTTTTAAAATCATGTGACATACTTGTATTTTCATTATGGGCCTAATTTGAGCTATTTTGCAATATATGTGTATGTTTTGGACTAGTTTACAATTTACCATAGGTGAGGGTTAATTTGCAAAATCTCACATGAAGAGAGGTGATTTTGTATTTTGATATCATGAAAGAGAAGAACATGATGTGGGATGTTTTATTTGAATCTTGGATGATGGTGTAACATAATCATGTGATATTAGGGTTTCTAGGGCCTTTAGGGTTTACATAGTTGACTTAATGTTTGAGCTAGGGATTGATGCTATGACCTCTACACCACTTGTGGTGAGGTTTGTGAACAAGACACATTCTTTGAAGCATGGTCATGACTGATACAACCTAGTGAGAGGTGGGTCAAAACACCTTGTCTACTAGTTACTCAACCATGCACATGTGACCTAGGGTTTTCACCTTAAAGTGTCTTGATCAAGACAAGTTGGTGAAGGTGATGTCACGACCACAACAAGAGGGAAACTGAACTAGTATGTCGTGACATAGTTGTTGGATAAACATGACCATGAATATTTGCATGTGAGTGAAGGGAAGGTTATCTCTTTGGAGGGCATGTGTCCCTTAATGAGCTATGGTGTTGACACCTCAAATATATTTGCTTCTCTATTCCTTTTGGGTATATAAACCATCCACTTCACAACAAAGCAATCTTTTTCAGCCTACAACTTCTTCATCTTCCTTTGGATCACCCTTGGAGCTTGAGGAGAAAGGAAGGTCAGAAATTGGACCTCGGGTGGCCGATCCATCTTCCTTTATTGGAAATCTTGTATTAGATCAACATCTTGGTGGAGATTTCATGGAAGTTTACTCTTTGGTAAGTGATCTTACTCTTGATCACGTTTCTCCTTGTAAGGACCCTGACCTGCGTTTAGGGTTTACCCTGTTTGTTTTGCTTAACCTTAGTGGTTTGGTGCTCGCTAATCACCTTTGAGTGGTGATTAGGGTTTTGTTGAGCTTTGTTGAGAGTTCGAGGGGCTACTTGCAAATAACCCAAGTTTAGGGTTTTGTGTGCAAGTTTGCCATCTTGTGAGGTGTTTTCCCCTCTTTTGCTTCCTCTAGGGTTGAGAGGAAGGCTTGGGCTTGTTGTTTGAGTTCTTTGGGCCTGAGTTGAGCTTGTTTGGGCCTTGGAGTTCCTTGTTTGGGCTTGCTTGAGCCTTGTGTCGCCCAGGGCAGGTGGTGTGTCGCCCAGCAGGCTGGTGTGTCGCCCAGCAGAGTTGCTGCCTGTGTCGCCCATGATGCTTGATCTGGTGTAGTGGACCCTTGGTGCATGTTTTGGACAAGTGTCTCTTGCCTTGCTAATGTGTTGGTTGGAACCCTAGGACAAGTGTCCCTTGGGTGGGCGACACATAGCATGGTTGTACCTTGGTTTCTCCTCCCTTCCCTTCTATATAGGTAGCTCTTGTCCTTGCCTTAGTCTCCTTTGGTCCTTTGGTCTCCCCTCCACCCTTGGTGCACGATAGCCCTCTCCATCTAGCTTGTGGTGGCCGATACACCCTCCTGGAGCAGCCTGGTGGACGATAGCTTTGGACCCTGAAGTGCTTTGGAGCTTGGAGCTTAAGGCGGGTTGCATAGCTTCTAACCCTAACTCCTTTACTTCTTGCCTGATCTTATGCATGTTAGTAATCTAGCTTAGCTCCTTGCTTTTGTACTTTGCTAAGTGTACCTTAGTGGCCGATATCCCCCTTAGGGTTGTAGGGTCCCTTTGTGTACCTTGCTTTCTAGGGTTTGGGGCTTCCTTGAGTTGGAGGTTGAAGGTGACCTAGGGTTGGGCGATACCCCCCCCTTCCTTGTGAGTGTGTTGAGCGACACACTTGCCCTTATGTTGAATGATATGATGCTTTAGGGTTTGAGTTCCTTGAGTTGGAGGTCGATAGGTTGACCTAGCTAGTGTGTTGCCGACATGGTGACCATGGTGGGCGATACCCTAATGGCCGATAGCCATGTTGGGCGATAGTCATGATGGGCGATACCCTACCCATGTTGGCCGATATAGTTGATGGTCTGGTTGGCCGATATGATGGGAGACATAGTGATGTCCCTTGTGTTTTGGTTAGTACCTTGGTGGACGATACTCTCTCTCTCTCTCTCACCCTCTCTCTTGATGGGCGACATGCCTTGTGCTTCATGGCCGATAGGGTTAGCAGCATGTTGGACGATACCCTTGCCCATGATGGGCGATAGGGTGAGCTTAGTGTGATGGCCGATAGCCTTGGTGGCCGATAGTCCAGTTGAACGATACCCTACCCTATTAGCTAGTGTGTAGGCCGATAGAGTTAGTAATGGGTGATGGCCGATAGGGTTTAGGATGGTGGCCGATACCCATGCTGAATAGATAGGTTTAAGTGAGGGTTGTGAAGTTTTAGTGAGGGTTTGAGGTGCTTTGGTGACGGCCCCTCATGTGATGGAAATAATTAGCTAATTAACCAAGGAAATGATGGTGATATTTATCATCAAACAGGATGCTAATGATAGTAATGTATATGTTGATAGCCCTCATGTATTAGGTGCATGATGTGACCTTTATGCTTAATTATTAATAATAATGAAGGTGGCGATAACTACTTTAGTAGTTTGTTTAATGATGATAATGATGGTAATAAAGATGCTAAGTGACGGTTATGTTAAAGGTTTCTTCATGATAAAGATGACAACAGTTGATGGCGATAATAATGATTTTGACAATAACAGTGTTGGTTCTGTATACTCAACATGATCTCCATATGCCTCGATTGTTTGTATAATCCTGAGATTTAGAGTAAGCATCAGTATGGTTGATAATGATGTAACTAATATACCTGGTTACCAAATAAGTGTCACATTGATAAGTACAATATCTTGAATGATATTTCATGATAGTGAGCATATTCCTTATGTTGAATCTACGATTATTGTGTACTCTAACCTTGCAGGTGATGTCTAGCCATAAAAGGGCTATGTGACATATGTAATGAGTAACATTGCTTTGATAATTGCCCTATAAGATTGTGTATGTGATGTGTTGGTCCCTTGATGATGATGTGAGCCTTAAGAGGCAGTGACAGTGCATGATGAAGGATTGAGATCCTGCGGTATGTGATGATCCTTGAGATGGATCTGGATGGTTGGCAAAAGGCCAAGTGGTAACATGTGATGTTGGATCCTTAAGATGGATCAGGTTGATATGATTAGACCATCATATAATGTTCTTTACTTTCTGTTATATCTTGCATGTTATACAACTTGGTTGAATCTTGCAACCCATCTAAAAGATACTAATTAAGCACAGTGAAACACATCATGTAGTTGCCCTGGCCATAGATCCATCATCGTCAGGACTTGGTGATGGTGAAACGGGTTTTCCTACGGGTTAACCTGGAAGCGCATATTGTTGAATATGTGTAGGTTGCTCCTAGCCTGAAAATGAGGAGGTAAGAGTGTAACTTCGGTTGCAGACTCAGATATGTGTTTAGAGCATGGTGAACAGGCCCATGGCTCAGGATATGTGATGTATGGAGCATGAATGCGTTCATGGCTCAGAGCACGGTGAACAGGCCTGTGGCTCAATTTTACTAGCGCCGTGACCTGTACCAAGGCGGGCTAGAGAATGGGTAGCCTGTGGAGCTAACCCTGTGGCTTAGACCACTTCAGCATGTGACTGCGGTCCTGCTTGTGTTGTACTCATGTACTGACCATGAGGTGGGAGGTCGTGGAGTCCGGCTCTTCCATTGACCTTGTATGGCACCGGCTTGGGTTTCGTAACCAAAGGTTGGATTTGAACGGTACGGTTCAAATCCTCAGGGCATAATAAAACGTAATACAGCCGTTTAGTATTTACTGATCAAATCAAACACGAAACATTGGTTGAGGCCTTGTTTGTGTAATATCTCTGTTATATCTTGCAGGTCATGTGGTAATCTGTCTTATCTTGATAATCAGGTTATGTGACATTATATTCTGTTCTAATAATCCTGTTACATGTTGATATACCTTATCTTGATAATCATATTCTTTTGAAGGACATCTGGTTATAAGTTTTAGTACAGCTGGTATGTTTGTCGGTAAGAATGATCTTGCTATATATATATATATATATATAACTGCTTCTGATATATCCGCTCATGTTATAGCTATCTTGCTGAGGTTCTGTAGTTGCGGTGGGGAGCTATGTTTCCCGCTGGGACAATTGTTCAATTGTCTCACCCCGCTGGTTTTCACCCTTTTTAGGTGGTCGAGGTAGACGTGGTCGTGGTTGTGGTGTTGCGGACGAGCAGCTTGAGGAACAGTAGAAGGCAAGCGTTGGACATACTGCTGTTTTGGATGTTTTGTAGTAGAGTCTAGAGTCATCCCTGTACTCTCAGGTCCTTGGCAGTGTTTTGACGATGTTTCACGAAGATCGTTCGATGATATCTGTATATCCTGCTGTTGGTCAGATGTGGGCCTTTATGTATATATGAACAGGTGGTGAACTCATGTGATGGATGGACAGCTGTTCCTGAGCTGTGGACACATGTCAGATCTTGTGTATGTACATATTTATATGACATGTTTCTGTGCAGGATATGGACTGGAAAGCAATAGTTTCACAGTTTATCAGTTTTCCACAATCGGTTTTAATTAACCCGTGTTTTGATAATCTGTGGTTATGGTGATTTCCGCACGATTTCGCATAACACCTCGTTATCTGTGGGATAATGGGATGTGTTGCCACACTCCTCTCCTAAAACATCCATCTTATTCCTCCTTCTTGACCATGAGGTGTGAACCTTCCATTGTGGCTGTTTGTGAAGATGACTCCATCTCCTTCACCTTTCTTCTTTGGTTTGGATTAGGCCTGATTTCCTTCTTTCTTAAACTCCATGGTGACCATGATTTCTTTCTTCTTCTTGTAGGTGATCTCTTGACTGAGGTGTTGGAGCTTGGGTGAATCTTTTGGAGTTTGAGATCATAGGAGTTGTTTATCTCCAAAGATCAGGTGGGTTTTATAACTCTTCCTACCTCTATTATGTGCATCTTAACCTGATTTCATACTACCTTCTATGTGGATCATTATACTTGTAATAGCAGGAGGTTTTAATCTGGTACACATGCATAAAATTCTTGGTTATCTTGTTTTAAAAATCTTACTTTGAATGATCTCCCATCATCATGTTTAAGGTTGATGAACCCTATGATTTAGGGTGTTGTACATTCTATTTATGATTGGTTACTCTATTATTATCCATCTATTAGACCTTGGTTCAGATATGCCAAGGGTGGTGTAGGTGGTTGAAAAACCTTGGACTTGTATCGCATTCGACACCCCTTGGTAGGGTGGTCTCAGATGTAACACACCCCTCAACCCTAGAATGGTCGCTACCTATTAGTTGGATCGTGACGTAGCGTTGTTGTAGTGTTCAACTTAGTTAATGGTCAACATTGTATCTTAGATGGTTAGGTGTTTAGGTTGTAACACTGGACTAGAACTTGGTAACAGTTCACTCATTTGTGTTAGGGATAAAATACTTGATTGTTAGGGTGGTAGCATCATGTTTTATAACTTGGTCTTGATGCCATACCAGATGATCGTGATGCACCTAGGAAGTAACGATGGCAACACACCTTGTCGTAGACATGACACAATGTTAGATGACTTTGGTGTCGCAATCATGGCATCATGATGCTAAGGGATTGCGACATTCTTTTGATAGAGACACTATAAATTGGTGTTAAGCACAATGCTTGGTGAGGTTGTGTTTAAGGTCAAAATGTCTAGCTGGTTAGGTCATGATACCCCATAGTTTTCTAGTCGTGACATCCCACAGCTAGTTGGTTATGATACCCCATTCATGCTCAAGTCGCGATGCTTTGTTGTTGAACAAGTCAACACTCATGTATCAAGAGTGATCAACACTCATGTGTTAAAAGTGGTTAAGATACACACATGTAAGTATGAATATGGTCAGTACCTAGGGTAATGGTTTACCTAAAAAGTAATATGATTATGAATGGTTAACCATCAACAATAATACATGACTCTCTCACAATATGGAAAATGATGGAATTATGGTTTTGAGGTGGTATGATGCTATTTAACCCTAAACGAGTACATATAAACCCTAACCCTAATCTGATGATAACAAGATAAGTGTGTTCACTATATTTGAAGTTTGTTATTCATGGATAGTATTTTCTCTCACCTACTTATGCAAAACTAATAGGAAAATGAATGGTATAGCTAAGTAAATGCTATGGTGAGTCCTATACAATATATAGTGGTGATTATGAGTAATGTTGAGGCTTTTTGTGATATTGAATGTTGCAGTGGTATATGAATTGGTCTAATGAACTAGAAAATGTTTTGTGCATAATTGAGGGATTGGCATCCCATAGTAATGTGTTGTTAATGATGACAATGAAAATGGTAGTATTACAATTGCCATGTGATGATGAGGCACGTTCTCATTTAATACATTTTAGATCTTCTGAAGTTGCATCTTACTGTATTTTTTGTAAGAATTTGTTTAGGGTTAATATGTTGTAACTTGATTGATGAATTAAAAGATACTCAATTGGTATGTCTAATCAAGTGAAACCTTAATCATGTAGTTGTATTTTACCATAGATCCATCTACAATGTTGGTATCTCACTGGATGGTGAAACAAGTAACTCCTACAAGAAAATTGGGAGCGCATATTGTTGAATATGTGGGGTGCAAATGATAGATATTTCCTTGTATCCTTAAATTGTTGAAACAATGGTATATTGTTCATTATTGAACGGCCATGTGTGAGACAATTTTGTAGTGCAGTGCCATGTACCAAGGCAGACTAGTTGTTTAAAGGACCATAGCTTGACTATGAGTTGTTGTCTCTACAGGACTATAGCTATGACTACAAGTTGCTATCTTTTAGCATAATGACTATATGTCACTGCATTGTAGACTTGAACTGACCAAGTAGTGCTAGTGATGATCATGGAGTTTGGCTCTTCCACTGATCTTGTATGGTACTGATTTCGACTTAGCGGTGGTCGGTTGGATTTGAGTGGTACGCCTCAAATCCTCAGTGCATAAAATTGGTTAAACAATCATGTAGTATATTTGCTTAGGGTCAAATACAAATCAGATTGGATGACCCCATGCCTTAGCTTTATACTGATTTCTTGAATTATAATATGATAAGAGAAATCAACTATTATATATGTTCTTCATTCTCCTCCTAAAAGTATAAAATGTCCTACTGTTCAATTGTATTTTATTAAGTTGCTCAAATAGCAATACATGCTCTATTTACTATTATCTATATATCACAAAGCGTATACTAGATGTTGGTGAAGAGTTATAACTCTCATTGGGGTGTTTGATCTCACTTTGTGGGTTCCACAACTTTTTAGGTGGTCGTGGACAAGGATGTCAGGGTCGTGGTTCAAGTGCAGAGTAGTAGAGTGAGCAATAGTTGTTGAATGTTGGACATGCTACTAGTTAGAGTTTTATAGTAGAATTTTTATGTGTCATCCTTGTACTCTCAAGTCTTGGGAAGAGATTTTGTTGTGTAGTTTATCAACACTGAGATTTTGGTTTTATGCCATGAATGTAAAGGAAGGGCTTGTACATATGAACATGTTGCAATCTATAACATATATGGCTTGATAGCCTATGAACTTAATATGTAACATCTTTTGGCATATAATGAATACAGATGGCCTATGTTGAAGTCTTGTTTACAAAATATTTCCGCTTGAGATATTAAATTGCAATTGGTTTTAATTTACCCTATTTTGTGGTTAGTGATAATTCCACAATTTGTTTTGAGTAATCTCGATTATTTTGGCGATGGTCGTCACATTAATGTTATGATTGGATGGCCAGTCCAACCCTATCAGACCAAACAATATGATTGGGGATTGTTTCTTCTTCTTTTTGTAGGATATTTGCAAATGGATTGATATAAATTATTAATAGGATATTTCACTTATAAATCTACATAAAAGAATGAAGGTGAGGTGTATGGTGAGGAAATAAGTGTAGAGAAATGGTAGGAACAGAGGTATTGGCATTCTTGCTCATATCCATTCATTGCTAAAATTTTTAGTTAATGTGCTCTTTACATGTGGTTTTTGAGTCAAATTAATATATATTGTGATCATCATCATAATATTTTCTAAAAAATCAACTTTGGTGTTTCCTAAGTACAATACTTGTTTTTACAAAATTGGATATTGTCTACTTTTTTCTACCTCTATAATTTTTTGTATTCATATCCTTGAGCTTGGACAATAGCCACTATTGGTTGGGTCTGTCCTGAGGAAACTTGAAAGATAGGAAACCTCAGGGACTTGTTGATAGTTATTATTGGTCGAGAATTTCATCCCTAGAATCTTGGCTAATTGCACTATAAATTAATATTCAGATACTTTATGCATAAAAATTACATCAATATTTCAGAGCCAAGTTAGGTGATTTCTTGTGCATGTGTTTTTTCTCATATCATTATGAACTGGTCTCAGAAACCTTTGTCCATCAATGTAAGACCCCTAACCTTGCTTAAATGGTTGAACATGATTAATTATCATAATTTAATTCTTATAACACTAATGTAACCTTGTGATATGTTTTGGTATCATGTTACTAGCTTAAGTTTCAAATTTGGTCCAATTTGGACCCTGTTTGTGCAAGTTATGCAATTTCATGCACATTTTGGACTTTTATGCCATTTACCCAATTAATAGGTTTTCCTTGCAATTTACCACATGCATTATGTTCCTTAGATGTTATATTATCATTCTTGATCTTTTTGAGCCTTGGGGTGCTCAATTGTACCTTGGTTTGGAGGTGTTTTCTTCAAGGGTATTTTAGGGTTTATCCCTTTATGGATGAACTAATTTTAGGAGCTATCAACCAATGATTTATTTGTTTGGCTTGGAAATTCAAGAAATGGTTCCTATAAGGTCTCCATGAATGGAAAGATAGCTTCTTGTATGGTTTCTTGTATATCCTTAATAGTTTAAGGCCATGGGCACATGGGGAGCTACTTGTACACCTCATGCTTCTTCTCTACCTTATCCTCCCAGCTTTATATACCTATCCTTAAGCTCCCAAATAAAAAAAATCTCTCTACCACTTCCCTCCTGCTAAGAGAACTATCCTTCCTCTTTTTGACCGTGGATCTTCTGTCCAAGGAAGAAGAAGGTGTGGATCTTCTTGGTAGAAGCATCTAGCTAGGGTTACAATTTGCTTCCTTTAGGGTTTCTAAAGCTCCTTCTTGGTGATATTGACCTAAAGAAGTAAGTATCCCCTTCTTTCATCCGTTTATTTCTTTGTTATTCTTCCTGCAACCTTTCTCCAAGTCATAACCTTGTTGTTCTATGGTATAAGTTGCTCTAGAACTCAAGAATCTACCTTTCTTGCTTTTTCTTCCAGGGTTTTGCTTCTTTGTGGAGAAAAGAGCCTACTTGGCCGAGTTCAGATCTAAAACATGGGTTTTCCTTCCTTTTTTTCTCGAGTTTCTTGCTGCTATAAGTATGTTCTTCTCAGTAGAGGTGAGTTTTATAACCCTCTTCACTGATATTACTTACTATAAGCTTGTTAGCTCATGTTCTTGCTTAAAATGGTGAATTAAGCATTAAGAAGATAAGCTTGTTTGGGATTTCGATTTTTATGGTGTTTCCTATTTTGTTTCCATTTCTAGATGAACCTATAACCATGTGCATTGTCTTCCTAAGGAAGGAGATGAATTAGTTCAGGTTGACTTAGTTCAGGTTGGTATCACCACCTATGGTGCTAAGCACCTATCAACCGATCGGCCATATTAGGGTTTCTAGGTTGTTTTCTTCTCTAAACACATAACCCGATGGCGTGGTCTTCATGACAACCGAAGGTGGTGACCAAGGGTGATGAATGATGGTGTGAACTAATAATCACACCTTAGGTTAGTGTTAGTCTCTCTTGGAATCTCAATGAACAATGGTTTGATTCTCTAATGATGCTATCAATCAATGATGGCATTAGCTTAACATCTGATGGTGTTAAATGACTATATAGTGTCGTTGTAACAACCAATGTTGACTTAATGATCACCACCAATGGTGCATCAGGTCATCACCGCCAATGGTGATTTAAGGGTGTATTTGTAGCATCAATTAAGCCCTAAACCAATGGTTTCTTGGTTCAATTGATCTAATGGTTAGACTTATACTCCAATGGATGGTTTTGAAATATGAACCTGATCCAATGGTTACAATCTAACACTTCTTCATCTAATATTTTTGAATAATGGACTTTATCAAATGGTTGATATTGGATTCTTCAACATCCAATGGTTTTTATTGAAACATATAATATTATATATGATTTCTAATAATCTGAATTTGATGGTTTCCCTTATGTGATAAATTTAAGAAGCTTGATTGTTGAGATGATGTCTCATTTAAAATGTAAAACCAAATATGGGTTTTAATCCCACAACCTATGGTACCCTCTTTATGTTATTAAATAAGGGATGTTTAGGGTTCAATGGTGACTCTTTCTAGGTCACAACTCAATGACTTCATAGGTGGCTTATACAAGGTGTTTACTTATGTAAATAACCAATGGTCTTACCTTTTCTACAACAAATGATTCTAGATGATGTTGTGGTATATTGATATGGTTTGAATGATGATGGAACCAATGGAGGGTTTCCTTTAATAAGGTAGTCTTACCTTTTCCCTCATATGAATAGAATGGATAATAAGCATATTGTGTTGATATGTAACCCTAATGCGATATAGCTTGTTACACTTAATTCAAATGAACTTAGGTGACGGTGATCAATTGTGATCAACCTTCCTCAGTGGAATAATAGAACAATGGGGTTCCTCTTATTGTTGTGTAACTATACTATACTATAACCTAATGGTTACACCTTGAGTTATCTGTAGATCCATACTTGAGAACGGTATGGAATGTGATGACGATGATGCTCCTTTATGCATCCAAGATTATATGGGGATGTTGTGGGTTAAGGTTTGTGAATGAATGCTAAAATATAACTTTATTGTAACCTACCTTGCTAAACCTAATCATAATGTAAGAAGATAATCATGGTTAATCATGTTATCCTTTTTAGAATGATTAACATGGCGATGGAATATCCTTCCTAATGATTGATTGAAACTCTAATGTGTTGAATTGGTGGTCATCATAGTTTCATGATCTATGATTTCTTATGCTAAACTTGTATACTACAAGTATAATGATGGTCAATTATATAGATTCCATATATGTTGTTAAAATCAAGGAATGCTCTTAATTGCTAAGGTAATCCTGTAATGTTATCATGTGAACATCTTTTAGTTCTTTAATGTAAATTATGTTGAGTATGTGTATCACATGTGTGGTGATGTTTGTTGAACCTTGTTATAAGGCATAGAAAGGTAATGATGAACTTATAGGAAATGATATGATGGTCTTAATGACCTTTGGGCATGCTAGAGCCCTGAATGAGGTGTAATCCTCTTAGGTTGACAAGGGTTGATACCCTATGATATTGTGCTAAGGATTTATATCATGTGATAGTATAATGACAAGCATAGTCTCATGAATGCCAAAACAATAGTATAATGTGGTGATGATTTGATGATAAGTATAATCTCTTGTTTTGTAGGTGAATATTTCCATGTGATGTTGAGAAATTATGTCTCATATGTTATATCTTCTGAAGTTGTTATATAGAAATGTTTGCTAGATATGAATTAGGATTTGTATGTCCACTTTTTTGATGTAGCCTTAATTCACCCAATTGGAGATAACTAATCAAGTGAAACTCTAATCATGTTGTGCCTTGTGTCGTAGAACCATCTTCAGTGTTAGAACTTGTTGGATGGTGAAATGAGTATTCCTAAGGGAACTCAGAGCACATACTGTTGAGTATGTGGGGGTGGAAAGTTGATGATATATCCTTGTCATCCACAATTGTAGGTTATGGAGGATGACTGTGGTCATGCCTCGGATATTGTGAAATGTGAAAGGCAACAATATAACTGTAGGTGCCTCTTATAGAACGGCCATGCACGAGCTTGTTCTCTAGTGTAGTGACTTGTACCAAGGGCAGACTAGTTGTTAGCAGCTTGAATATATGTTGTTGTAGTGGTAGCATTGATTGATATGTCACTACCTTTTTACTCGTACTAACTGAGGGGGTAAGATCTTAGGATACTAGAACTCCTAGATCTTGTACCAAACCAAATAGACTTTGGCAGGGTTCGGTTGGACTTTAGGTGGTACAATTCAAATACCCATGGCATAATAAAAGATGTAAGACAGTTGTGTAGTGTATCTGTTTAGGGTTATACACAGTGCTTCATATTGGATGATAACCCTTGTTTGCTTTCTTTTCACTGAGATCATGTATAGTACAATAAGAGATGATAGATATGCTTATGTTGTAGTTATGTTCATGTTGTAAACATGCTTGTATAACAGAAGACACCAAGATGGTTAGCCACTCAGTTTGTTAGCGAGAGGTCCCAGGATTGAGCCCAGGCCACAGGATGGATAGAATGGCCAATTTTTAAATTAAAAAAATGTTGTAAACATGCTTATGTTGTCAAATATATTGGCACTAATAGATAAGATGATGTTGCTAGATATGTTTAATATTTCTTGCCATGCTTATGTAATTAGAAATGCTTAAACTGCTAATCATGCCTATGTAGTTAATTGTACTATGATGTTAGTTCTACTTATGATATAGATATGTTCCCTTTATTTGACATGCAATATTGATAGCCATGTTATGTTACTAGACATATTCATGATGTCAGGGATGCTTGTTCTACTATATTGCTTGTGTTGTTAGCCAGGGATATGATGATAGTCAGATTCATTATTGATAAATGTTATTAGATGAAATTTGATGAAATTTGAGTGGATATCTATCCAGAAAAATGGATTTATCTGTTACGTGTATAAACATTGATACTCATACTTGTTTCTAAGATTATTTGCTTAGTTTGTTTAGCATACTTGAACTTCAATATGTTCAATTGATTATTAAATACTCCAACTTCTCCGTTATCTACTGTTTAATTTGATGTAATCAATATCTATTGGAGAGAGTTATATCTTTCACTGGGATTGGGTCTCACCTAGTTGGTCACCAAATCTTTTTAGGTATTTGACAACAGCAATAGGAGAACCATGGTAGTAAGGGAAACTGAGCTGATGAACCCTATAAATTGTAGCTTAGTGTCTAGTGTGTTCTAGAGTCATCCCTATACTCTCAGGTCTAGGTGAAAAGTTTATATATGATATTTTGATTTAATTGAGTTTTCGATAGCATGTTGATGCTTGTATGTGCAAATTATGTGGATAGTGTTCCTTTGTAAAGTTTAGGTTGTCACTGAGGCTACATGGCAATTATAAAGGTTATTGAGCATTATGTAAATGTTCCTAAGCAATTGTGAAATGTTGAAATTGGTTTTAATTTACCCTATTTTCAGGGTTTGTATTTAACTAATGAGTAATCATGTTTTGTGTTTTCAGAAATCTCATTTAGTGTAGCAAGTTCTCACAAGTCGGTATCAGAGCTTTAGGTTCATTGAGTCTATAGGGACACTAGGACTTAGGACCATCATGATGTCTAAGTTAGGAATATGACATAAAAATATGGTGCATACGGCCTAATCTCAATATTTGGGTGCCCTGACCAGGTATTCAGTTATTGAAGAAAAGGTAAGTATGGAACTCTTAGATTGTTCTCTTTTTGATTACTATGACCAAGTAGTCATTTTTAAACAATCTAAACAGCATAACAAATCAAAAATCATGGTGCATATATCTCAATCTTACCCTAAAGAAGATGAGAATTATATCATAATCTATCAAAACTTGTATATTTGGTGAATATAAGGGAAAGATACAACACCATGAAACTGAAATTTGAATGCAGATAAGATAAAGAAGGGTTCTTGAAGTTGTAATTCAAGAAGATAATAAAGTAAAAGATTGATAAGTATGTGCTAATAAAGTGATTCATGGTATGAAATTCACATAAGATGGAGAGGACTCCTGTGATAAGTATAATATGAGAAGATGAATGAGAACAATGGCAAATGAATAAAGTGGAATCTAAGTTAATATCACACCAACCTGTGTGTGTAAGAATGTGTTCATGTAATATATGCATGGTATGTGAAAGAAATCAAGGGAAAAGCTCCTTGTTTAAAGAATAAAATATGGAATATGATGACTTATTCCTTGACCGGTGGTTGAAAAACATGGAAACATGAGAGGACACATACAATAACGATGAATAGTTAATGACAAAAGAGTAATGAGATATGATAATCATAATAATTTGTATGCTAATGGCAACGAACCAAAGATGTAAGAGGTAAAATGATACATAAAAATTGTAACTTTCATGGGGAAGATAGAATTGGTTACCCTTTTGCTAGTGACCCCTGGACAATGTTGCTTTGATATGGGAAGTGTGTTTCCCTTTGTGTTCTTTCTTTTTAAGGCTTAGCCTTCAAGTGGATCTCATGGCACTTGGTACGTGTGGATTTGTTGTAATCCTGGGATGGATATCTTGATATGATATGTGATTGCCTTGTATTATAGTTCTAAAATCTTTATGTTTTGTATGAACATGCTTTTTTATCCCTCCAAGAGTTAGGGGGGTTCCTCCTATATATTCTTAGACGATTATGATGTTAAGGAAGTGTTTGAAACTAGGGCATGAGTTCTTTATAACACGTGTGGTGGATACCAAGGTAATGAATCCTAGTATCATGAGTGTACTAGTTATATATGGGTTAAAGATATATATATTAGATGAACTGTCTAGTGTTCCTCTCCATTAGAGAGAGAGAGAGTTGATGTTGATCCTCCAGGTCTTGTTTGGGAAAAGAAGAGTGATTCTATGATTTTGGGTATGCTCTATTGATATTTGGGTGAGACCACTATCAAGGATAGATGGTTTGTTGATCAGCAGACATGTGTTACTGTGATCCTTTAAGATAAACCTAGCATCAAAATATCAATGGATAAGAGTTAGAGTGGATGACATAAGTTACATGACCATGATGAGTTTAGGGCTATGTCATCTAGACTAACCAATGTATCAGTAGCATTCATAAATAATAAGAATAGATTTCTTAGGTTATGTCTCATAGGTTATGACAATCTTTGAATGATGACATCTTAAAGTATTTCAAAGATAGTCAATAGCATGTTAACATCTTTGTTAAACCTTGAGAATGTTGAAGCAACTATACTTATGTTTGAAAATTTCAGCAAGAGTGAGTTGGGTGTTAACTATAGTACCCTATTGGAGCTATGGTACATCTTCTAAGTGGGTTGTGTGAATCTTGGTAAGATGAAGATAGTGTCATTGCCCTACCCCTAACAAGGTCAATCAGGAAGTTATACTTCATTATGGTTGTAGATAAGTGTATGATTCTTCAACTAAACAGATGGACAGTTCATCATTGAGATGATTGAAGAATCTTTTAAGAACATATGCCTTATAGTTCTTGACAATTCTAGGATACCCACCTGATTGATTAAGTTGCTAATTACAACAATCATTAAAGGAGCATAGAGACAAAACCTAGTAAAGTTACATATGATAAGAGATACATGATGTTCTATACTTGGTAAGAGCTAGCAATTATGCCCTCTGATGTGTGGTATAACAAATAGTATAGTCCAAGATGATAGTTAGAGTCCCAAGTTGAAAGGTACTACTAGACATGTACATGTGGCACAACAGTTCTTATGTTGAACTAAGGTGACACATGCAAGAGTTGAGGGAGAAGAATATGTCTTCTATGAGAATGATTTCGCATCACTATGTGATGAAATTAATCATTTGTGAGATTGAGTATGATGTGCGTGAGAAGTGTCCATCTATGTGTACCTTGGATTTCGGGGGTGAAATCCATGTTAGGGGTTTATGGTTGTGAGAACCCTAACCCTGCTTAAATTGTTGAACATGATTAATTACCATACTTTATTTCTTATAACTCTAATTTAACCTTGTGATATGTTTTGGTATCATGTGACAAGCTTAAGTTTCAAATTTGGTCCAATTTGGACACTATTTGTGCAAGTTATGCAATTTTGTGCACATTTTGGACTTCTATGTAATTTACCCAATTGAAAGGTTTTCCTTGCAATTTATCACATTCATTATGTTCCTTATATGTTATTTTATCATTATTGATCTTTTTGAACCATGGGGTGCTCAATTGTACCTTGGTTTGGAGGTGTTTTCTTTAAGGGTATTTTAGGGTTTACCCCTTTATGGATGAGCTACCTTTAGGAGCTATCAACCAATGGTTTATTTGTTTGGCTTGGAAATTCAAGAAACGGTGCCTAGCATGTCTCCATGAATGGTGAGGCATCTACTTGTGTGTTTTCTTGTATATCCTTAATAGTTTAAGGCCATGGACACATGGGCAGCTACTTGTACACCTCATGCTTCTTCTCTACCTTATCCTCCAAGCTTTATATACCTATCCTTAAGCTCCCAAATGAAACTTTTGATCTCTACCACTTCCCTCATCCTAAGAGCATCATCCTTCCTCTTTTTGACCATGGAGCTTTTGTCCAAGGAAGAAGAATGTTTGAATCTTCTTGGTAGAAGCATCTAGGGTTATAATGTGCTTCCTTTTGGGTTTCTAAAGCTCCTTCTTGGTGATCTTGACCTAAATAAATAAGTATCCCCTTCTTTCCTCCATTTATTTCTCTATTCTTATTACTCCTACCTTTCTCCAGGTCAGAACCTTGCTGTTCCATGGTAGAAGTTGCTCTAGAACTCAAGAATCTACCTTTCTTGCTTCTTCTTCCAGGGTTTTGCTTCTTTGTGGATAAAAGAGCCTACTTGGCCGAGTTCAGATCTGAAACCTGGGTTTTCTTGACTGTTTTGCCAAGTTTCTTTCTTATAGAAGTCTTTTATTCTTGGTATATGTGAGTTTTATAAGCCTCTTTACTTATATTGCTTACTATAAGCTTGTTAGCTCATGTTCTTGCTTTAAAATGGTGATTTAAGCATTAAGAAGCTAAGCTTGTTTGGGATTTCGACTTTTATGGTGTTTCCTATTTTGTTTCCACTTCTATATGAACCTGTAATCATGTACACATTCTTCCTAATGAAGGAGATGACTTAGTTTAGGTTGGTATCACCACCTATGGTGCTAAGCACCTATTAACCGATGGTCCATATTAGGGTTTCTAGGTTGTTTTCTTCTCTAAACACATAACCCGATGGTGTGGTCTTCATGACAATCGAAGGTGGTGACCAAGGGTGATGAACGATGCTGTGAACTGATAGTCACACCTTATATCAGTGTTAGTCTCTTTTGGAATTTCAATGAGCAATGATTTGATTCTCTAATGATGCTATCAATCAATGATGACATTATCTTAACATATGATGGTGTTAAATGACTATATAGTGTTGTTGTAACAATTGATGGTGACTTAATGATCACAACCAATGGTGTATCAGGTCATCACCACCAATTGTGATTTAAGGGTGTAATTTTTGCATCAATTGATCCCTAAACCAATGGTTTCTTGGTTCAATTTATCTAATGGTTAGACTTATACTCCAATGGATGGTTTTGAAATATGAACCTGGTCCAATGGTTACGATCTAACACTTCTTCATATAATAGTTTTGAATAATGGACTTTATCTAATGGTTGAGATTGGATTCTTCAACATATAATGGTTTGTATTGAAACCTATTGTATTATATATGATTTCTAATAATCTGAATTTGATGGTTTCCCTTATGTGATAAAATTAAGAAGCTTGACAGTTGAGATGATGTCTTACTTGAAATCCACAACCAAAGATGGGTTTTAATCCCACAACCTGTGGTGCCCCTTTTATGTTATTAAATAAGGGATGTTTAGGGTTTAATGGTGACTCTTTCTACATAACAACTCAATGACTTCATAGGTGGCTTATACACGGTGTTTACTTATGTTAATAACCAATGGTCTTACATTTTCTACACCCAATGGTTCTAGATGATGTTGTGGTATAGTGATATGGATTGAATGATGATGGAACCAATGGAGGGTTTCCTTTAATAAGGTAGTCTTACCTTTTCCCTTATATCAATAGAATGGATAATAAGCATATTGTGTTGATATGTTACCCGAATGTGATATAGCTTGTTACACATAATTCTAATGAACTTAGGTGATGTGATCAATTATGACCAGCCATCCTTAGTGGAATAATAGAACGATGGAGTCTCTCTTGTGTAACTATACTATACTATAACCTAATGGTTACACCTTTATTTATGTGTGGATCCATACTTGATAATGGTATGGAATGTGATGATGATGATGTGCCTTTATGCATCAAAGATTATATGGGGATGCTATGGGTTAAGTTTTGTGACTGAATGCTAAACTATAACTTTAATGTAACCTACCTTGCTAAACCTAACCCTAATGTAAGAAGATAATCGTGGTTAATCATGTTATCCTTTTTAGAATGATTAACATGATGATGGAATATCCTTCCAAATGATTGATTGAAACTGTAATGTGTTTAATTAGTGGTCATCGTATATAGTTTCATGATCTATGCTTTCTTATACTAAACTTGTATACTATAAGTATAATCATGGCCAATCATATAGCTTCTTTATATGTTGTTATAATCAAAGAATGCTCTTAATTACTAAGGTAATCCTATAATGTTATCATGTGAATATCTTTCAGTTCTTTAATGCAAATTATGTTGAGCTAGATCTCCTTTTGGTTTCCACATTATGCTAAAGTTTTGAACTTTGACTATGTTGATCACATCCAATACATGTTGATGATAAATTTTGGATCTTTATTGCTCAGACTACTTCCTACTTCTCAAATCAGTAACTTAGAAGTTTTTTTCAACATATTTGAACTCCTAAACACCCCTATTTCTCTTGAATGACTCTTTTTGTACATGGGTGAATTGATTGGACTTTAACGATAGACGTTGGCCTATATTTCTAATATTGTTTCTAAATGACATAACTTTGTGCTCTCTATGATACTAACACTAAACACCTTTTGACTATGATTTTTCTATATGATCCTAGTTGCTTATATGTACCTGTATTATGTGAATGTTTTGTTATACCTTAGTCCATGAGAGGTTTGGCCTATCTAATGCATAGGTATAGTAGATTTCTAAATTAGTCCATGAGAGGTTTTGACCTATTTAATGCATAGTATAGTAGATATCTGAAATTAGTAATTTTATAATGGTTTATGACCAAATTAGCTAATGCCAACCCCACTCACGGTATAATGATGTATGTGCCCCTTTTGACCTAAATGTACATATATTGCTTGATTCTCCTCCTTGTTCCCAATCTTGATATGAAACTAGTTATTACGCTCTACCCTATCAAATTAGAGTTTATTCCATTATTTGTGATCACTTTTATGTGAATGTCCCACATAGTTCATATGCTAACCATAATGATATAAATGAGCTATGTTGATATTTACATGTTAGTGGGAGTGTTAAACCCAATGATGGGTATTTGGTGCATAGACCATGGGGACACCCACCTAATCTTGATATATGTTTTGAAAATCATAATCTTACTCATGTAGACCATTTTTTATGCTTGAATCTCATGACTTGATGAGTCATGTCCTTGGTTTCTATATTGTGAGTCTTTTGACCCTAAAATGCAAGTATATGGCGTGTACCTTATAATAATCATTGAAAATGAATGGAACCTCAAACTATCATGAAAATTGAAATAGAACTTTATGATGCACCATAAATCAAAAAAAGTTATATAATGTATGAATAAGCAACTTGAAACCTAACTTAACCTAAACCCTAAAATGGAACTAGTTAGGGTTAATGATGATAATCTAATACATGCACACAATCTTGTTCTTCACTAGGTGTGGCTTGTGGCTAGATAATCAAGGATATGTTAAATTAATAATATGTGAATCATGTCTGGGATTTAATAATTATTATGACATCTATGAATTTCTTGCTTGCAAACTTGATATACATATATGTTTGTTTACTTTCTCAAATATTTCCATATAATATTTTAGTATTTTACTCAATTATGTATCTCATTGGTTTTATTACTTGCAAATGTAATATAGTACTCCATTATACAAACCTTGTGCATCCTCCTATATTCTTGGGGTAAGAACACAAGGTCAGGCTCCCTACTTGAGTTTTCAAGATAGGGCAAATCATGTCGATAAAAGGGTTAGCCTTTATGGACCTTTCCGATGGGAATTTTTTCAAAGGACTTGATGCATGATATTGTAGGTGTAATTGGGTAAAATGATTTAAAACACATGCTCTCATTTTGTTAAGTACTTAACATGTGTACTCTCATTCATTTATGTCTGTGACTCTTTTTCAAATTATGCAAATCTTATACGTATGTATCACTGCCCTGTACTCAACACCTTGTATGTAGACCCACTTGTTTCATGTATGTTTAAGGTCCAAATATGGCTACAGAAATGATGGCTTGGTGATTGTGTCCAACTATGCTTGTTTTAAGATCCAAGTTTAGTGTACATGATTAGACTTGTATCGTGTGACTCTAAATTTATAATTGAAGTTATGTAATAACAAATGTTGCTATTAATATACTTCTTGAGTGTTGAGATTATATTGGTGTATTTATCTTGTTATTTATTCGTGTATGCTAAGCTTTTCTGCTTACACATTCACACTTTGATATTACCATACTAGGGATAGGTGCTCAGGTCCTTCAATCATTGCCTTTCTAGTCATTTGGAGGTTGGTTTTGAGCACTAAATGGTTCCATGACATACATGTGTGTTAAAGGTGGAGCTGGAGGTGAAGGTCATCATGTTGGTGGCTTGATGGGCACCACATGATACTCCTCTAGGTTCTATAGAAGGCAGTAATAGGTCCATGGTTGTCACAACTGTTGGACGTAGGGATACAAAGATGTTTGCATCTATGGTTTGAGGGCAAGGGAAATTAAGGAAGATGAAGAGGAGGAAGAGAAGAATAAGAGGAGGCGGAGGCTAGGTCCATAGGTGTTGATGTTAGGGGCGGTCATTGTCGTGTGGCTACTCACATGCGTTGATGTCACAATAGGTTGTTGAAGCAACCAAATACTATCTTTCCTGCCATGTTGGTTGGGCAGAAGTCAACTAGGATTTTGGGACTATGGAAAGAGAGAGAGAGAGAGAGAGAGAGGAGGAGAAGAAGAAAATAAGGATGATGAAATTATGACACTGGTCACCTAGCTTCCAATTGTTGTGATGCTAGTTCAATGTGAGGGGTGTGAATAGGGTTCACATAAGGAGAGCCACAAGTAAGATAAGGAATAGGAGAGAGAGGCAGAGAGGAATATGAAGAGAATAGGACAACAGAGGGGAAGAAACATTCATAGCTTTAGATCTTACAGAAATGGTTCGAGGAAGGAGTCTAGGGTTTACACAAAAGAAGGAAAAGGAAGTCATTACGGGAGAAGAATGAAATGTTGTTAATTTCTTAGGTAACAACATGAAACACATGGTGTAATTATACCATTCTTCTTATAATTTAATTGGAGGGGAAATTAAAATCTGAATTACCCAAGTATTTATAGGTAAGCTAATTACTATGTAAGGAATTTAATTCTAACATAAGTTTGACCTTTTGAAAGCATCTGATACTTTATTCCTTTACTTGTATGATATACACTTAATGTGTTTGTTTCTATTAGTTAATCATTTATGATACACTATTTCAAAATTTCTCAATTTCTTTCATCTTAGGAAGAATTTAGAGTTTCAAATTAGGGTAAAAGCTATTAATGAGTGAAACCATACATCAAATCCTATGATCAAATTTTGTTTGATTTTTTTATTAGAATACTTCATATATAAAAAATATTATACATTCTTGCTATTATTTGACTCCAACTAATCTTCATATATCTTGGATAAGGGAAAGATGTACTTAATATTCATTTGATGAAAGTCATAAGAAAAGTGGTGGAATACAACATGTATTGAAATATAGGTATGTTACAATAAGGTTTGGAATTTCTAAACCCAATTTTATCCCATGCACATTTCAACCCTTGGATCTTAGCGTCATCCAAAAGGCAGACATTGTGTGCAATTGATGGGGGTGGAGTGGTATTGAAGACATGTACCAAGGCTTTCAAACGGTCTTACGGGATCGTCCATGGGTTTCTACCAACGACAATAAGAAGCTTGGTGTTAAAATTAAATATTAACATCACAGATGTGTCCACTATATAAAGAGGGGTGTTCCATCATCTGTCTAGGGATCACCCTAAAGGGAGAGGATGGTTCCCTCATAGGGATCATTTGT